>OU343220.1:80391147-80551306 GCA_910596185.1 Chrysanthemum makinoi
TATGATAATGTGTGACTCCCTTTTCTTGGTAAAAAGAGTGTTATCTACTAATCCCATGGTGTATTTGTTTTCAACAAGAAAAGTCTTAAGTCTATCGTACCAAGCTTTTGGTGCTTGCTTAAGACCGTATAATGCTTTCTTGAGTTTAAAGACATGATGTGGTTTCTCAAAGTCGGTGAAACCGGGAGGTTGAGCAACATATACTTCTTCGTTAATAAACCCATTAAGAAACACACTCTTAACATCCATTTGAAATAATTTAAAGTCATAGGCACATTCATAAGCAAGTAATATTCTAATAGATTTGAGTCTAGCTACCGGTGCATAAGTTTCATCATAATCAATCCCCTCTTGTTGATTATAACCTTGTGCAACAAGCCTAGCTTTGTTTCTAGACACTACACCATTTTCATCCATTTTATTTCGAAAAACCCATTTCGTTCCAATTATAGTTTGATCTTTAGGTTTTGGAACTAATTTCCAAACATCATTTCTAACGAATTGGTTTAACTCTTCTTGCATGGCAATTACCCATGATTCATCTTTTATTGCTTCATTTATGTTTTTCGGTTCAATGGTGGATACAAAACAAAAATAATTACTTTGATTTTGGGCTTGTGACCTTAAGGTTCTTTGATTAAGTTGTCCTATGACCTTTTCTAAAGGATGACTTTTAGATTCTTTGATGTTTATAATCTCATTATTTAATGGTTCATCTTCCTTGTCATTTTTAATTATTTCTTGACTTTCTACCATTTGACTTTCAACTAAGTCATCATATACCAAAGGTGATGTCTTAGAGGGAGGTGGACTTTCGTCGAATGTTATGTTCAACGATTCATCGACTATCATTGTTTCTTTGTTTAAGACAATGTAAGCTTTACTAGTTTGAGAATAACCAAGAAATACACCTTCATAAGACTTTGGGTCAAACTTGGTGAGATAATATTTAGTATTAAGAATGAAGCATTTACATCCAAAAACTCTAAAATATCCTAAAGTTGGCTTTTTACCTTTATAAAGCTCATATGGTGTTTTGTTTAAGAAAGGACGTATTAAGACTCTATTCAAAATATATGTAGAAGTGTCAACGGCGTTACACCAAAACTTTTGAGGAATGTTTTGTTCATTAAGCATTGTTCTACTCATTTCTTGAATTGTTCTATTTTTACGTTCTACTACTCCATTTGATTGAGGTGTTCTAGGAGCCGAAAAGTTATGTGTTATACCATTTGTATCACAAAAGTTTCCAAATTGTGTTTCATTGTCAAATTCACGACCATGATCCGTTCGGATCGACACAATTTTAATACCTAGTTGATTTTGAATTTTCTTGCTAAGAATTTCAAATTTATCAAAAGCTTCATTTTTGGTTTTCAAAAACAACGTCCAAGTAAACCTTGAGTAATCATCTACTATGACCAAAGTGTATAAGTTGCCTCCATAGCTTCTTATAGCGGATGGACCAAACAAGTCCATATGCAAAAGTTCTAGACACTTAGATGTGGACACCATATTTTTAGACTTATGACTACTATGGGTTTGTTTACCAATTTTGCAAGCGTCCCAAAAGTGTTGGTCATATTTAAGTTTTGGTAAATTCCTAACTAGCTCTTTTGAAGATAGGTTTTGTATAAGTCTCATATTAGCGTGACCTAAGCGTCTATGCCAAAGAGTTGAGCTATCATCTAATGTTGTTAGAAAAAGTTTGTCATTAGATGTTTTATCTATTTTCATGACATGTATATTATTTTTCCTAACCCCTTTAGCTATGGTGATACCATCTTTTAGTATTTTACTACCATTTTCATCAAATAGTACTTTATACTTTTTATCACATAATTGGCTAATACTAAGTAGATTAAATCCTAACCTATCGACATGAGCAACATTTTCAATAGTTAGGGAGTTATGAGCGATCGTACCTTTGCCAATGATTTTGCTTTTGAGATTGCTACCAAAAGTGACATTACCTCCGTCATACTCTTGGTATGATGAGAAGAGACTTTTGTTGCCCGTCATGTGTCGTGAGCATCCACTATCTTTTATCCACTCATCAGGTTCCAATCCAACTTTCAAGCATACCTAAGAAGCAAATAACTCAAGCATTTGGTCCCCAATATCTCATGGGTCCGTTTGGGTTAAACATACCATTTATTTGATTCATGTATGGAAACGATGGGTAAGAGTTCCATGACATGTAATTTGGAGTTTGATATGGTCTAGGAAAGTTTTGATTCCAACCGTTGTGTTGGTAGTTGGGTTGTACGTTGTGGTTGCTCTTAGGAAATGGGCGTTTGGCAAAAGGTGTTTTATGTCGTTGTTGAGTAGTTTTTTATCTAAATTCATTTTTAGCAAGTCCTACTCCTGATGTAACAGCTGGTTTTAGTTTAACACTATCCTTGGTTTTCTTTGTTACTTTGACAAATTCGTTACGGTCCATATCAAAGACATTCTGTCCTGCTGAAGTACCCACGACACCATTTCTTTCAACGGACGGAACCCTTATTTTGGTCCGTTCCCGTCGGTCTGCATCTGCAGCATTTTGACTGTTGTTTGTCTTTTTCGGCCGTTTTGTTTTGACTTTTTGGACTTAATACTTCATTAAATCCTAGCCCATTTATGTTTCCTGGTGTTTTTTGAATTTTAACTATTTCATCGGCACAAGCAATGTTTTTGTTAAACCTTTTAAATTTAGAATTATGTTTGATTAAAACATCTTGTGTGAGCTTTAGTTTTTCTATTTCAAGATTAAGCTCTTGACATGATTTACAATCCTCGTCATTTGCTTTTCCTTTTTCTAGTCGTTTTGCCTTTTCGTTTAACTCATAGACTTCATTTTCTAAAAATTCCTTTTTAGTTTTTAAAAATTTATTTTTAGTTATGATTTTTAGACTTAGCTCACACAATTGATTGTATTGTTTTTGCAAAGTGTCATCATCAATAGAAGAATAAGATGAGTCGGAAAGTACCTCATTTGACTCATGTGCCATTAGAGCGATCTCTTCCTTGCTTGATTCTTCATCGTCTTCACTATCACTCCAAGCACCACTTACAAAAGCTCGTTGAGTTTTGCTTTTAGGTGGCTTGGGAAAATCTCCTATTAGATGACTTGCATCACCGCATCTAAAGCACTTTCTTTCACCTTTAACTCATGTGCCTCATTTGACTCATGTGCCATTAGAGCGATTTCCTCCTTGCTTGATTCTTCATCGTCTTCACTATCACTCCAAGCACCACTTACAAAAGCTCGTTGAGTTTTGCTTTTAGGTGGCTTGGAACAATCTCCTATTAGATGACTTGCATCACCGCATCTAAAGCACTTTCTTTCACCTTTAACTCATGTGCCTCATTTGACTCATGTGCCATTAGAGCGATCTCTTCCTTGCTTGATTCTTCATCGTCTTCACTATCACTCCAAGCACCACTTACAAAAGCTCGTTGAGTTTTGCTTTTAGGTGGCTTGGGACATTCTCCTATGAGGTGACTTGCATCAGCATCTAAAGCACTTTCTTCACCTTTAACCTTTTTGTCATCCCGTCTTTTCGAATGGCTTCTTTTCATCTCGAGGTTGTCTTACAAACTTTCCTCTTCTTCTAAAGAACTTTTTGAAATCTCTAACGACCATGGCATACTCTTCATCATTCACTACCGAGCAAGATTCGTCATCAACACTTGATTCCGCTTTTGCTTTTAGAGCAACGGATTTGATCTTCTCTCTTTTTCCTTTGATGATCTCCGAATCTTTCTCCATCACCATTTCGTGTACTTTGAGGTTTCCGATTAGCTCGTCTAGTGACATTTTTTAGAGATCTTTTGATTCTTCAATAGCGGTCACTTTAGCTCTCCATTTCGGATGGAGTGCTCTAAGAAATTTCCTGACAAAGTTCTTACTACGAAAAGATTCATCAAGTGCTTTAAGTGATGTAATAATAGTATTAAAGCGAGCAAAGCCACAATCAATGGTTTCATCTTCTGGGATAACAAATTGTTCATATTGTTGAACAAGAAGATCAATTTTGTTATCCTTGACTTGTGAATTACCTTGATGTGTAACAATCAAAGATTCCCAAATATCTTTGGCGGTTTCACACATAAAAATTCTTTCATATTCTTTTCTAGGCAAAGCATTATAAAGCATCATTTTAGCTTCATTATTTTTAGCAATTAATTTCTTTTGTTCATCAACGAAATATCCTTTGTTGTAGAACTAAAATCCCTTTAACAATAACAAACCAAAGATCTATATCTTTTGATTTTACATATGTTTCAAAACGGTTTTCCAATAGATAAATCCATTGGTTTCAAAGAGTGGTGGTCTTTGCATAGATTGTCCTTCTTTAAAGTTTTCAAAATCCATGGATCGTTTCAAGTTTATAAAATACAATTATTTTAGAAATTCTTGAGCAACGAGGCTCTCGTACCAATTGTAGAAAACTAGAAGGGGGGTTGAATAGTTTACCGATTAAAATCTTTGTTTTGAAACTTATTGAAAGATCAATTGATATTGATCTTAGATATGTTAATGAAATATGTAAGCAATATGTAAAGAGTAAATAAGGAAAGAAATGATCAAACCACAACAAGTTGTTTATAGTGGTTCGGTCTACAAGGACTCTTTTTCCTTGCCCTACTCCACTCCCCGAGTCTCACACTCGAGAGTTTAACTTCACTAGTCAACAAGCTCCTTTCACCGATGGAGAAACCTTTACACTTCCACTATTTTCGACACTAAGCTAAATGTCGAGTTCTTTCCAAGGGTACAACTACTCCCACACACAATGTATTTTGAGGACTAAAATACTAACCACTCACACTCACAAGATTATGATAGTTTGGTACAACAATGAAGTATGAATCAACACAAGATCATACAACACCAAACAAACAAGACTTCCAACTTCTCGTTGAAGCTTGAATGTGACTTGATCTTCTTTGCTACAAAAGAGATCACTAATATGATATGAAACTGAGTTAGAAAGGTTAGAGAGAAGATATGTATGAGAGTATGATAGAAAGGATGAAAAACTACTTGGTTTGGCTTTGCTATTTATAGCCAAAACATCAGAAGCACCACGGACCCCTTTAAAGGGTTCCGCCGTTATGAGTTTTGGTGCCACCGAGGTCTGACAGCAAGATATCAAGATCTTGCCAAAGTCAACCATATCTATGCAAGATTGTGTAAGATATGAAGAGTCCAAATCTACACAAAATATCTAATGAAATCTTCCAATGATTTCCATGATGCATCACATGATGTCATGTGTTGTTTTTCTATTTTTAGAAATATGCAAATACATAAGTAATGTTTAGTTTTTAAGAAACTAAAACATTCTAAAACTACTATCATACATTATGTTAGAGTCAATATCAAGATGATTAATCACAATTTAAATGCTTGAGTGATGAAGATATTATTTGAAAAAACTTGTTTTAATATCTATTAAACTTGACAAGCTTTAAGCTTTATAAAATTAAATTTACTTTTGTCGTTAACAAAACTTAGGTAAAGATAAAAAATATAAATAACGTTTAATGACGATATTTGTATTAACATTGTGTTTCTAGGTTCGATTCTTAATAATGGTAAAAGTTACTACAAATGTACAATATTTATCTTTTATAATTTTGTTCTTAAACAATCTTTATTAAAATAACAAGTTGATCTTTAGACGTTTTAAATTTGCCTAAATAGCCCTTCAAGTTATGAAAATAAAAAGGTTTAATCCATCTAATAGCAAGAAACTTTTCAAAATGTTCATCTATGAGTCAAAATGAACTCATAAATTCAATAAAGTACCACGATACCCTACAAACTTTCACATTTTGGGTCAATATCATCACAAACTTGTTTTATTGGTGACATGTCATAACCAGTTTTACGAGTTACATAATATACCAATAACCTTAGCTTATGTGACATTTTGTTTGAATTATTTTATTTACTGTCATCTTATTCATAGACGACACCATCATCATCCCCCAACCATCACTATCTCCGGGCACCATTGTACACCATCATCGGCCACCATCTCCGACCACCACCATCATTGGTTTGCCATTGACTTTTACTTCGTTCAACCCCAAGAAACACATGATCCCATAGATGTTAACATGATGGGCACTATAATTAAACAAGTAATCTCACAAATGCTAACACGATGGATGGAAAATAAGTTTGGGGTGTTTCTTTTTCACTTAATGAGTGTGCCCAAACTCTTATTATCTCTTGTTGGGAGGTATCCAAAATCCTCCATCTCGCAAATAAGTGGTTAAACTAGATATCATTCCAAACCACATATTTTAAGAAACAATTTTAAAATACACTCACACACAAACAAATGCAAACCACTCAGTCGACCAAGCGGGTTGTGTTATTAAGACCCCCTACCCCACTTTTTACCACCCTCACCCCCTGAGACCTACTGTATTTGACAGTACAACATAATTTTTTATCAGTTTTTATTCCGTATTTTTTGACAGTTTAATACTTTTGACTTATTAAACTTTATATTTTATGTTCCGTACTTTCAGTTTCACATTTTTATAACTAAAACATTATTAGAAAACGTTATTAGAAAAAAATTTAAAAAATTTAAACACTAAAAAAATATTAAAAAACAAAAGGATATTACTTGTATTTTAGGGGTAACCTATTAAAAAAAAACACGTGAAACTAAATCTTAAATAGCTACTTGTTGTACAGAACACGACCAGACAAACCATTTGTACTAACAAAATCAAATCATGGTCCCCAACTCCCCATATCAAATATCATCAACACTCACACAATGTTCACCACTAGTTGCTTAAACATTTTGGTTCGATATTATAGCTAGCAAGTTATATATTTGAAGAAGGTTTTTATGTTCCAACTTGAAAAATATTTCTTTGATATCTATTGCTACAAATCTGCAATGTCCATAATATGTGGAATCCCTCTGCTTGGTGTATACTGTATCGGGTGTGTTCGATGGGCTTGGAAGAGATCGATGTCATTATAATGCAGGCCATGATAGTGAAACATGGAGTGTTGCTACACCTGAAGAGTTCGAGCCTGTGCCTAGGCTTTGTCGTTATATACTTGCGGTATATGAAGATGACCTCAGGTGTCCATTATGGGAACCGCCTGGTGGATATGGGATTAAACCGGATTGGTTGATTGCTAAAAGAACTTATGAGGATACACGATACAGGGCGCCATCTTACTTGTTGTATCTTGATCATGATCATGCGGATATAGTTCTTGCCATTAGAGGACTTAACTTGGTGAACCAAAAAGATTATGCGGTTTTGCTGGATAATAAGTTGGGCCAGAGGAGATTTGATGGTGGGTATGTTCATAATGGATTGTTGAAAGCAGCTGGAGTCGTGTTGGATGCTGAGTGTGATACGTTGAAGAAGTTGTTGGAAGGGTATCCGAGTTATACTTTGACGTTTACTGGACATTCACTTGGGTCGGGCGTTGCGGCGTTGCTTGCAATGGTGGTGGTGCAGAATCGGCATAAGTTGGGTGATATTGATAGGAAGAGGGTCAGGTGCTATTCTATTGCGCCTGCAAGATGTATGTCATTGAATTTGGCTGTGAAATATGCTGATATTATTAATTTTGTCGTGCTTCAGGCAAGCTATTTTCTTTTGTAGAACATTTTTACTGCATAATTAGTTATGGTTGATCAGCTTTTAACCCTGATGTTTACTGAAGCAGGATGATTTCTTGCCTCGGACAGCTACACCTTTGGAAGACATTTTTAAATCAGTATTCTGGTAATAATAAATTTTCATATATATCATTGGTCATATGAACGTAAAAGCATCATCGATTTATAAGAATGAACATGATACTTATTTGAACAGTTTGCCGTGCGTGTTGTGCCTAAGATGTGTAAAAGACACATTTACGTCAGAAGAAAGAAAGATACAAGATCCAAGGAGGCTTTATGCACCTGGTCGCCTATATCACATTGTTGAGAGAAAACCTTTTAGGTATATTCAACTCCTTAATTCACCGAGTTCTTAATTCGAATGATGGAATTACACTAATCATAGATTCCTAAGTTGTTTCTTGATCAATTGATAGTCTAAACAAACATTGTGAAAATTTGTGGTGATTATGGTTCGCAGAGGAGATAGGCTTCCACCAACTGTAAGGACAGCAGTCCCTGTAGACGGGAGATTTGAGCATATAATACTTTCCTGCAATGCGACCTCTGATCATGCCATCATTTGGATAGAAAGGGAAGCCAAAAGGGCTTTCGATGTAAGCTTTCGGTTATTGCTTTAATCTTTTGGTTTTCCAAAAAATTGCTACCTATTCGACTTAACATATAGTTTGAAAGTTTTAGTATGTCTGTGCTCTTGGAGTCCTGTCCGTATACTAGTAATACCTTTTTGGGAAGTTTTCATCATAAGATCATCCTTGTCTATTATCATATGATCACAAGTAAAGGAATGTTATAAATGACTATTGGGTAAAGCTTTTTTACTCATTCAAGGTATAGTTGTCTAGTTTTACCATTTTGTCACATATATCTACGAAGGATATTTTCCGAAAACTACTGAATTTGGTCATTAGTTCATGAGATAGATTGTAGCTAAATTTCGATAAGTTATCCACTCAATTCAAATCAATACCATTAGTTTATTGGAGAAGAGGAAAATAGGCAAATATCTGAATGAATTAGAAAACTTTACAATAGAGAAAACTATGATTTTTATATGCATCCTAAAAAAATCATTTATTGCGTTATAGTTGATGTTGAAAAAAGATCCGATCAAGGAGATTCCTGCAATACAAAAAATGGAAAGAAAACAAACTTTGGCCAAAGAACATGGTGAAGAGCATGCTGCTGCACTACGACGAGCTGTTAAATTAGCTGTGCCTCATGCCATTTTACCAATCTCACTACGGTACCTTTCAAGATTCAGCCAGCGAGGGTTCCAGTGGCGGAACGTCTAGGAAACATACACTTGGAGGAAGCTGGGGTGATTTAATTGAGAATTTATTTGATAAAGATGAATCTGGTCACATGGTGTTCAAAAAACCACATTCCGTCGTTTGATTGTTGTAGATGCTAGTAAATTACACTCATATTTTTGGTGTAAATGAGCGAGATTAATGAAAATACGAACGTACAGTTCATACTCGTTTGTGTTTAAACTGAAGTTTTATACAAACATGACAATGTCTTTGTTAGGCATGAGCACAAAGGGGACAAAATAAAGTTATCACTGTATATACATACATGTTGACCTTGATACCAATTTATAGAAGCAAATCTAACGTTTGAAGCTATTTATAACCTTCAATTACAAAGCAATGACATTAGTGATGCTGGCTTGTAATTCAAACCATTGTGGAACAAGCTTGTTTAATATGGTCAGTACAAAAGTATTTGGATAATGAGAGCCTCAAAAGTTATTTGCAGTTAAGTATGGACACCTTAATTTCATTTGCAGCCCATATGGATATGTTTTATAGATTACATGCACACTCCTGTTAATTTTTCTGGATTCCTTTAAATACTAAATTGAAGAATATGAATTAGAACTATATAGGAGTACCACACTGTGTCATTGGTTTAGAAATGGACAGTTTTTAGAAAAAGAAAAAATACAGCTCAAATTATTATATTTATTTATTAACTAATCAAAATTGCCACCCAATAACTTCTTCCATCATTATTGAGTACATTAAGGTCAACCTACACATGTTATCACAAAGAATTTAAAATAATGAGACACTAAATCCAAAGAACAATTTGCACATGGAATAATAAATTATCAAACTGCATGTCCTAAGGATGAAAAATATACTGTAATAAAAATAGCCAAAAACCATTTACCCATTTATTTTAGCTTTTTACTCCATGACAGAAAGAATTATAACCTCCAAAAAATTATTCCTCAAATGCCTGCAAAATCTTTCACAGTAAAACCAACCTTCTCAAACTTTCCTCTTACACTATTCTCTCTAAACTTCAAATAGTCACCACACATGAATGGTTCATAATGTCTAAACTCGTCACCGACAACTTCATTTGGTGCTGAAATGACCTTATTGTCCTCAAAACACCAAAAGAAAGCTAGCGATAATCTAGTTTTGCATTCCTTTAACACGACCCGATGCTCAGAAGATCTTAACTTACCATTGCTCCAAGCATGTAACAAGTCTCCAATATTTACCACTAATGTTTCTTCACACGGGTTTATGTCCAACCATTTACCATCTTTAGATCTCACTTGAAGTCCCCCAACATCATCTTGATAGACTATGGTCAAACAGCTCATATCTGTGTGCATGCCAAGTCCTTCAACTTCTTTTTCCATTACTCTTTTTTCAGGTAAGGAGTAATTATTTATCCTTAAATAACCTTCACAGTTGGAAAACTCAGATGCAAATTTTGTTGCGAAATCTTTACCCAAACACATCAATAATATCTCAGTTACTTTCTTGGATAAGTTCCTCATTTTATCTCCATATTCTTTTAACACCTCACTGTTATAACAGGAAAACCAAGTATAATAAATAATAGAACCAAGCAAGAAATTTTCTTTCAAATGGGGAATATGGTGCTTAAACAAAATGCAAGAAATTTTTACACATTAGCATAAATTGCATAAAAATTGATTACTTTTGTGCAATCAATCCTTCATATAAAATAGGAGATTTTTGTTGTGTTACCTGAATTCTATATCCGGCTGGTTCATAATGGCTTCAGCAGAGTTCTTTGCAGAAGCATGGAAATCAGGTCCAGAAACACGAAGAGATTCAAAAAAGGGAGAGGCAATGAAATGAGGCGTGTAAGTTTTCACATTTGACGTAGGCCCTGCTTTAATCTTAGCTTCATAAGGAAGATTAAAAACCTGATTTGATGATAAGCGAAGTTTGCTGTAAAGATCTTTAGAAATCCCATGGTTAATTATATGAAAGAAACCCCATTCTCTACAGGCTAAAGATAGTGAAGAGATTGAAGACGGGCTTATAGATTTTGATATATCAAGAATGGGAAGCTGTATAGAAGTATTGGATGCAGGCATGATGAACTATGAATAAATGAGTTAGATTGCATAAAGCTTATAAACTAGTTTGCAGGAGACAACTTTTATATTATATTACTAACCGTAAGCAAATTTAATATTCATAAGTAGCAATATTTAATAGTTAGATCGCCAAGTTTTGAGGACAAGCAACTAGCAATGAATAGAAACATTAGCGAGCCGCAATAAATTTAAAAGAGCTGACTTACAAGTTGGCAGTACTTGGGAAGATTCTTTTTTCATTGGATTTTCTGTAATAAAACAAAGTCAATGAAGAAGCTGGTTGGAATAAGCGTGGATATACAACAAAGTCAACGCAGAAGGTTAGAATTAGGCGGTGTTTGGATGTGCGTTTTGAAAGCAATAATGTTTTTTGCATACTCAGAATTAGATGATCATTGTAATAGAATGGGCTGTAGAAGATAACTAGCTGTTTAAGTGTATGACAAATTCCGAATATTTATCTGTATAATGTAAATGTTAGATCTCTTTTGAGACGTGAGTAAAGATCTCCCGGATTATGTTAAAAAGAAGGGTAATTTGGTGAATTTTGTTTCACTCCTAATTAATTTTGTTGCATCTAGTAGAAAATTCATTATCCAAAGCTCATTAGCTGACCATTAGATAATCAAAAGAGAAAACTGGATATTCCAACTCTAACAAACAGTAATCAGATAACTGAGTTTCAAAACACAAATCAAACATGAAATATGAAATGTTTACCAAGGTCATCCCTCTAGGCCTTCATGATTATGAAATTTTTACCTGCACTACACATACTGCAAAAAGTACATATGTTAACGAGAAAACAGCTAAATTAAACATGAAGTATTAAATAATCATATATCTGTTACTGTGTCAATCAAAGAAACGACACATGAAGGTTTTACTCCCGAGGTTCATAGATTAAATCTACAAAGATTGAGTGTAGAGATAGCTCTCTTTTCTAGTAATAAATAAGATGACACTTCACCATTAAGCAAATCCCCTTTACACCAGGCATAAGTTACTTGAAAAACAAACTTCTTGGAGTAAAAACAGGCATATGCGACATAAACTCCCTTCATTCCCTATGGTCAATGCAGAGACAAAAAGAACATAAAGCTTAGCTATCAATGATTCTTGAAAAGGTTCAACTAAATGGTATTTTTAAGTCATCATAGTTGTCATCACATAGTTAATAATGAGCATGTGTGTGAATATCCACCATCATAATGTTATAGTATGTACAATGTATTGTTTATGGAATAGAGATGTCGCACATGCTTGATGCTTCGCTCTTTAATAATTTGCAAATATTATTTGTCAATTCAACGGCTTCTAACTTGTGGGCGCCGTTGAATATGTCTAATAAATCCATCATTTGAGAGTTAAAAATAGCAGGAAAGATGCAAAAACCATGGAAAAGTAACATATCATGCAAAAGTAGAATGTAAAAAAAAATAAAAAAAAAGTGGAAGCCACAACTACTATATATTTCAGTAGAATTGAACTATCTGATATTATAATTTTGTATACATAGAGAGGATCACTAGGTGCAACACACTCCTATTATTTTGACATATTGGTCATGCATATGTTGCGGTTTACCTGAAAATTCTAACAGGTATACTCATAACCAAGAATCTTAGCTGAAAAAAGTAGGGGGTCTTTAACATTGCTTCTTAAAAAGTGCTTATGTTTATATGGGAATAATCATGACTAAATAATAATTAGATGTGCTTATGCCATTTGAAGTTCATATGGATCAAGTGTTATGCAGATTCTTACTTACAGATTCACATGTAAAATGACGCCTAAATATATAATGAGACCAGAAGAATTACTTTCACTATACCAGAACATTAGAACAAAAGCGTATTTGCAACTTGATAACACAATATGATTACAAAAATTTATAGTTGCAAAATTAAATGATTTAGAAGATTTGATGCGGTAAAAATGCAATTTGGGCAACTGTCGATCCATTTTACATGTTTTTCAGCTAACATCTACAGTGGTATTTGACCCGTTTGACCTTTTAGAAATAAAACAAAACCTGATTTCACCCATTCCTAAGTGGTCCAAATTTCCACCTATATCTGTGAAGACAAAATTATATGGTTGTAGGCTCCTTGCGTGAAAATGAACACGCGTCCTTTATAAGATCTGTTATTAGACATGATTTTACTTTATGGATATGCAGGATTCTTGAGATAGGACTGCCACTTGAGCCATATGAGTGGTACCTTGACTTGCGTCCCTTAGGGACTGTGAAGCATAGTGAATTTGGTTTAGGATTTGAGAAGTTCATTCTTTTTGCAACATAAATTGACAATATTAAGGATGTAATCCCTTTTCCCAGAGTTCCAAGAAGAGCAGATCTTTAAGAAGGCACATCAGACAATATAAGATCATATTATTCCCTTTGCTTTAGTATATGATAGCATGTTAGCGTCTTCATTGCTGAAGCTGATTTGGATACACAGTATGTAGTATTTTGTTGCTGTTTGGGTTTTAATTACTGTTGGTGATGTTTTTAACACATGTAAGTTACCATTTTGTTGCTACTTGCTTCTTTAATCTACTGTCGGTGACATTAAAGATACATTGTTCGTATGCGAAGATTAGAAGTCATATATGAGTTCTAGCAAATCTAGCAGGATTGAAGCAGTTAAGTTTAATGATTCTAGCATGACCATCCAACACTAACTCAGTCATAGCAACACCTGTTGCTGGGCGAAATAGGATACCCAGGCAACCATGTCCACTACCCACGTAGCATTTGTTCATCCCGGGAACTTCACTGATGATAGATTGATTAGCAGTTCATCATCAGTGCAACACATGTAAAAACCCTTTATTAACCAAGGTCTAGGACCATAAGCTAGGTCAACAAAAGACAAAGGTAACATTACAAAAAAATAAAGGGTATACCGTAAAATTAACAAAATTATGAGAACCAAACCAATTTTTATGGCAAACTCACGTGCATACTTATACTACCGCTACGTCTATATTCCTTACAAAACTTCAACCCTCAACCTTACACTTTATTTACACCCGGATTAAGACAACATATACAAAATATATCTGTTATATAGAGCGATGAGTAACATATATCTTATTTTATATGACCACCATTTCTTTCGAACTTTTCAAGTACTTTCATAAGTTCATAACATATGTTTTATTTTAATATACCAAAGTTATATATTCAGTTGATCCGAAATGGCTTCACCAAAGCTCTTTGCAGAAGCATAGAAATAAGATACGGAAACAAGAAGATATTATAAAGTGGGCTATGGGAGGCACACAAATGAGGTGAAAGAAACCCGATTCTTTGCAGCCTTGCAGGCTAAAGTGAGTGAACAGATAGACGACTGGCTTATACATTTTGATATTAACAAAAACGGGAAGTTCAATATAAGTTCTGAATGCAGGCATGACGAAAAGTGTCATGAATTCTGTATAAATCCAGTTAGATTGCATATAACTAATAAACTAGTTTGTAGGAGACAACTTTATATTACAATAATAACCGTAAGCAAATTTAATATTCAAAAATAGCTATTTCGACAGATAGATTGCCTAGTTTTCGAGGACAATCAACAAGAACAGTACATAAGAAAGCCGCGATTAATTTAAAAGAGCTGACTTACAAGTTGGCAGTACTTGGTAAAGATTCTTTTTTCGTTGGATTTTCTGCAATACAACAAAGTCAATGAAGAAGCTGGTTGGAATTAGGGGGTGATATAATAAAGTCAATGAAGAAGGTCGAAAGGGGTTGTTTGATGTGCATTTTGACTTTTGAAATTTTGGATACCAGAATCACACAAATAGTTGTAATAGGATGGGTTGTAGATGATGGTGTTTGAATGTGTTTTTTGCCTTTGAAGTCTCGAGAATAAGATCATCAGTTGCTCAGTGTTTTTCTTGCTTAATGTTATATGAATTGGCGGTAAAAGTCTTAAAAGAAGGGGTGGCTTTTACCCCTTGATAATCAGTTGTACTGCATCTAGCAGGAAGTTAATTATCCAAAACTGGTTTATTTGACCATCAAAAATCAAATTATTGCAAGTTCGCTACTACAAATAACAAGAATTATGGAAAGTTTTACCAAGATCATCATAGATCATCCTTTTTAGCCCTTCATGAATATGCAAATTATATCTGCATTACACATATTTCAAATATATGCACCTAGCACCTACTAACAATAAAAAGAGCTAAGGAAAACAGGAACAGTCGAGAATCATAGAACCTGTTACTATGTCAAACAAAAAAACAAACACTTGATATTTGAAACCATAATTTCATATATCTCGTATCTACAAAGAAAAGAGTATAGAGATGACCCTGCTTCCTAGCAGTAAATAACATGAAAGTTTACCATAGAGCAAATCTCCTTTGCACACACCGTAAGTTACTGGCAGCATATTGTAGCTGAGAAATACTTGGGGGTGTTTGGGATCGTGTTTTAAAGGTAATTATGTTATATGATTTAAGCAGACCAGTGGCTATCTGGATGTGCTTAATGCTTATGCTATTTGAACTTTATGTTGTTCAAGTGTATATGAAATTCTGATTATTCAAGGATTTACATGAACATGACCCCTAAGTACTCAGATTACATTCACTATATGCAAAAACTAGAATGGAAGCTAATCAGCAACTCGAAAACACAATAACCAAGTAATGTGTCACAAACTATCATTTTGACCCATTACTTTTTTCTTGAACAACCAAAAGGAACATGAAACTTTGCCACAAAAGTCAGATTGACATACAGTAGCACAATATATTTCTGTGGGCTAAACTATCTGATATTTATGATTTGGAGGATCAATTGGGGTAAGACACTTTACACTGCTATAACTTTGACAAACTGACAATGTAATGTTGTTGCACGTTTTCCCTAAACAACTCCAATGGGTATTACTGTAACCCTGAATTTTGGCCCATCCATGCCAGTTTACCATTTTTGGAGTGACGATATGATAATGTACGAGACTGTAATTGCTAATGTATGTTGTTTAAAGTAGGGCAATGGGCAATTCTTTCATTGCTTTTACTGTTTGTACCTTTGTGGCAGCATAATGTAGCTAAAATAAGCTACGGGGGTGTTTGGCATTGTATTTTCTGAAGGCAAATATGGTATATGTGATAATCAGAATCATGTAATGTTTGTTAGTGCTTATGCTATTAGAAGTTCATGCTGTTTAAGTGTACAGGAAATTCTGATTATTCAAGGATTTACATTGGGCCCAAAACAGGAAGCTTATTTGAGCATTGAAAACGCGATAATCAAATATTCAGAAAGGTGGCAGTTTGAAGTAGTACTTTTTTCTTGAACAGCCAAAAGTACGTGAAACTTTGGGGGAAAAAATAGTCGGGTTGCACAATTGCGGAGCTAGAAAAATTTATGTGGGAGGGCCGAAACAATTTTTTTTTCGAGGAATACATTAAATGGGAGGGCCGAAATAATTTTTTTTCCAGAAATACACATGAAATCGCGAAAAAATACACTAACGGGCTTAGGCCTAGGGGGCCGGGACCCTTCCCGGTCCCTTAATAGCTCCGCCCTTGGGTTGACATACAGTCAGGAAAGAAATGCTACAATGGTGAAAAAAGAACACCACAGTCGGCAAGTGCTTGTTTTCTTCCGACGACAACTGCTTATATACTTCCATATTCACAAGTAATTTAGCTGTTTAGCAACACAGACTCAATATCATACTTTCACAGTATAACAACCTGCTTATCAATATTCTAGATTGTCATTAAACTTGATAAAGTGTTTCATTCGTCATTTTTCATGTTACATGATATAAACCTAGTTTCCAGATGGAACACTTCTATTGTGTTTAATCACTAAATCGTACTGATCAAAGGGGGCGTTTGGCTTTGTTAATTTGAAGTGCTTATCTACCTAGTTTAAGGATCTTATTTTAGTGTAAAATAAGCAAACAACCAAATAAGCAGTCTTTGCCAAACACCTGAAAACTATCTGCTCAAAAAGTTATAAAAGCGATACATAATTCCAAACACTCCAAGTCCCTAAAAAGCTAAGAGAAATGATTAGGGAACCTAAAGATGTACCTAATTTCATGCCTAAACCTGAGTTACAGCATCGCCAAAAAACCAACTTTTCATAAACTAATAAAACACTAACACACACTTATAACTTAATATAAGTAGGTTATCTAATTGTAACCCAAATAATCATTGTAACCATGTATCGAAAGGCAACAACCTTTATTATCAAAATCCATAATAAAGTCAAAAACAAGTCCATTATTACATATAAGATTTAGAAAAAAAAAGAAAAAAGAAAAAAAAAGGATACTAAAGTGAATCTTGAGATGGTTTCTTGATAGAACAAGAAGATTTAAAAGCTTCAATTTGAGATTGGCATTTGATATAATCTCCTTTGTTTTCTTCTAAACATTTCTTCAAAGCCTCAACATCACATGCTGACGATAATAACTTTTTGTTTTTCACGTCTTTATTGTCCTCCATCTTGTTCTTTTTTTCTCAAAGATCAATTGATTGGTTGGATGTTCGATCAATAATTCTCAAAAAGGGTCGACTAATATTCAGTATTTTATAAGCCCATCATTTTAAGTTGATTTTATGTCATATGAGCGTTTTTTTAATCTCTTATTACGATCACTTCTCGAGTTTTTATTTTAGGGCTTGTTTGGTATCCGCCTTTCGTACTGTTTGGTATGGATTGAGTTGGAAAACAATTGTTTGGTAGGAAAAATGGATTTGATATTTACCTGTCACACCTTTAAACTTGGTATTTCCTCATAGACATGTAAAATGGGTGGTTTACTGACAAAAGACATGAATGAACTTGGACATATGTGATATCACTTTTGTCTTTTACTTACCATTATAATTTTTATGGACTTTTTTAATCATATCTAGGGGTCCACTTTTTACAAAAATGATATTTTTAATTTTAAAATAATAATAAATTTTTGTAACAGTTTTTATTTTTTAACTATAAAATAAATATTATATTACACCTCTAATCCTTTCTCTTTCATACTTTTCTTTCAAACCAAACCAATACCAAATCCTATACCAAACTCACTTACATACCAAACGCACCCTTAAAGTAATGGAAAGGGAGGAGAACGGGAAAAGGGGCATTTTGATTTTTTTAAGACTAGACGAGTATCCGCGCCTAGCGTAAATGCTTCTAATAGATAATTAATGATTTGGATATCATGGGTAAGTGTTTTGGTAGCGTTTAAAATAGAACTAACCTATGAAAATGCAATTGCAAACGGTTGTACTATACGATAATTAAAGTCACAAAATTCTTAACATCTATCAAACAACATATAAAATCATTTAATGAAAATGAAAGTAAACATTACATCGCTATGATAAAACTAACAACACACGCCTTGTTGCAGAAAAACTAACAAGGATGAGATTAATGGTGACCAAAATTAGCGTGAATACGATTAGCCCAAAATAAAATAAAAATTGGCTAATTTTAGCTATTTTGTAAAAGATTTGGGCACATTTAGCCCCATATTTTTTTTGAAATGAGCGTATTTAGCCTATTGAAAAGTTAAATGTGCACTAATGGGCATATATTTTCTCATAATTGTAAAACATTATAATCGTTTTTGAAGAAAAACTTATAGATAATATATTTATATAGCTTACGATAAGTTTACGTTCTAAACAAAAAATAATAAAAGTAAGATTTGGGGATTAAACATAACGCTTAGAAACTCGGTTCGACCCGTTGAACCGCTCCCGCCGAAAAACGGTCGATTTAAACCGAGTCAATATGACAAGTTGGCTTAAAACGGGTCAAATTAAACAGGTCAACCCACCGGTTTGAAGCGCATCGGGTCAACCCGCTTTCGATATGTGTTAATAGTTTCAAATTTTACTTTTTACTTTTGGTTTTTCCTTTATATATAAGATAGCAGGGTACCCACGCTGCTAGGCGAAATGACGATTAACCGGAGAAATAGATCTTGATGAGACCTGATTCACCGCTTGTATCGGTTTTAACTGCCTCTCTAGTTCGTTCCTGATGGTCATTATTGGTTAGCCGAACAACCGGTTTCCGGTTGAACCTGGTCCGGCCCCATTTTTTAAACTATATGTACCATCAACTTGTTAGCTTGATGAAGCTTTGTGTGTTTTATTAATTTGTATAATGTGTATAATAACATGTACTTTTTATTTTAGGGGTGTTTTAAAAATAACATTAATTAGTGTGTTTTATTATTTTATATTTAGAATTATGTTGTAGCTTGTTTAAATTGTACATTGTAAAAATTTTATTGTACTTTTAATAATGTGGTGTTTTAATTGGTTGTTTTTTTAATTTGGTAGATATGCTTTTAATTGTTTGTACAATGTGAATAAATTATTGTACTTTTAAGTAATTGGGTGTTTTAATAAGAGTATTAATTACACAATTATATTTCTCTCTCATTTGACCATTAAACCTTTTCACTTTTCCACTTTTCCACTTTGATCAAGTTTTTCCATTTTATGTAGTATAGATGGAAAGGTAGGGGACGGGAATGTGGGATAGAGGGAAGGGACGGGCTTTTGAGTGTTTTTTTGTTCCGTCCAATTTTGGGCGGATTGAGAAGGAAAACAGTATTAAACATCATGAGCCTTTGTTAAATTATAATATTATCCTTAATTTTCATGCACGATCTATATTTTTTTGACCTAGTTATCCCATATCACAATCTGCATTATACGCCACAATAGCAGACATTTATATCTCTCAATCAAGAAACTGCAGGTTCTTATTTAGATCTTTGTCTACTTATGACTATTGTGATTTACTTTATGTAGGTCTTTATTACCACCAATCAGAAACATTGGTTTCTAGTTCTAGACATAGTTTATATGATGAGCTTTATGCAAGAAATATTGGTTTCTAGTTCTAGGCATAGTAGTGTTAAGGTTTCTTGGATGACGTATCAAATTTAAAAGATTGGTTTCTAGGTCTAGGCATATTAGTGTTAGAGATTCTTGGTGCGTAATTGTTAAAATATACTTTATGTAGGTCTTTATGACCAGCAATCAGAAACATTGGTTTCTAGTTCTAGGCATAGTACTGTTAAGGTTATATGATGAGGTTTATGCAAGAAAGATTGGTTTCTAGTTCTAGGCAAGTGATTTCTTTAATTGGGTTGTTTCGAATGCAAATGGTGTGAAATTTGTGGGTAATGGGTTGTCAGTGATGACATGGTCACATGGAACAAGTCCTTGTGTAAGAAACTATAAAATTTTGGAGACATAGCGTAAGTTATCTTGCATTTAAAATAATATAAAGAAATTTGCGAAGATCGAATTAGCTAGTCTGATAATTCTACCAACAGGCTCTTGATCGAATGACGTATTAACTTGTTTATCACCTAAGAAGTTGCGGATTTAAGTCTCATATAACATAGGTATACTGTATGACTTGTGATGTGTAAGTTGGCCATTAAAAAGAATGATCATCATTTATTTGATAACTTAATTCGCATGTTATTAGTGAATGGTATGCATGTTGAAATATAACATAGGTATAGGTAATATATTTGTTGAAATATTAGTGAATGGTATGCCTGTTATTAGTATTTATATAAAAAATGATAGTCATTATTTGTCTTATGATAACTTATGTACTTCAAAATAATCACAGTATAGGTTTTTGCCAATAGCAACATGGATGTTGATAACTTAATTAGCATGGCGAGAACTCAACAGTTAGCCGTAACTCATGTGGTTTATTTAGTTGTCGCTTATCTTGCCCTTAGCCAATCTCGTAAAAGAAAACGTGTTAATTTACCGTCTCAAGAATTAAGGTTGCATAGACAAGCAGTACGGAAGAGATGTTGCAAGACCTATCAACAAATAACAACAGTCGTAAAATAATTCGTATGCGTGTGGAAGCTTTTAAGATATTGTGTGAAAGTTACAAAATGATTGTGGTCTTCATCAAACCCATCATATGTCGGTTGAGGAACCCGTTTTGTCTCTTGGTTATATCGTCGATCCGTATCAGCCACTAGTAAACATTTTCATAGAGTTCTGAATGCAAATAATATCTTTAGAAAAACAATATATTAAGCAACCCTCTAGTGATATAGTTCAGAAAGAAATCCAAGACAAACCAAGATTTTATCCCTTTTTCAAAGATTGTATAGGGGCTATCGATGGAACACATGTTCGCGTGAGAGCGCCTAATAAAGATGCCCCTAGATATCGTGGTCGTAAAGGATATCCAACAATCAACTTGTTGGTTGCTTATACATTTGATTTGAAGTTCACATATGTTTTAAGTGGTTGGGAAGGCACAACATCAGACTCGAGAATAATAAAAGATGCACTTACTAGAGATGAAAAGCTACTTATTCCTGACGGTAAAATCTTTAATAAAAGTCAGATATATATTAAATTTTAACGTTTAGATTCTAAAATATACTATGTTTATAGGTGAGTATTATCTGGTTGACGGTGGTCTACCCCATAAAAGTACACTCACAGCACCATACAGAGGTGTTAGATATCATCTTAAGGAGTACTCGTCTCGTGCACCTCAGAATCCAAAAGAGTTGTTTAACCTCCGACATTCATCGCTACGAAACTCTATTGAACGCGCATTTAGTGTCTTGAAGAAAAGATTTCCTATAATTAGAAGTACAACAAAACCATTTTACTCATGCGATACACAATCAGACATATTCTTGGCATGTTGTATCTTGCATAACTTTTTACTTGAGGTAGATCGTGACCAAGAACTAGAAGATGAAGTGACACACGAGATGTTAGATGCATCACATGATGAAGAACTCCATGGTACAAGAGACGAAGATGAGAGTGGTGAACAAATAAGAAACTCCATTGCAGATGACATGTGGAGTGATTATATTTTGAATCCAAACAATGAAATTAACATGTCTATTTAGTGTTTGAATTTTATTTGTCCTTTGAAACATAACTTATCTAGACTTTTTGTTTATATGTTCATCATTGTTAGAATATAATTTATCAAGACTTTTTTGTGCATGATTACTTATTCGTATTTGGAATTTTCTTACTGAATCAATTACATGTAGATACTATATTGTTTAGTTTTTATATATTGATTGTTCTTAAAAGCTTGTAATAATGATTCTTTGTTTTATATATAGAAAGTAACAATGGGCAAAAGTGATGGAGCAGCCAAAAATGCTAATGATGGAGCTACCACGAAGAAGGAGGCATTTACGTGGAATGATCCGATGGATGCTGCATTCATCGAGGCTATGCTTAAAGAACAAAATGTCGGGAATAGACCTAACGGGACTTTCTCGCCTCATGCATACAATAATATAGTGAAGGCGTTAAGTGATAAGTTTAATATTACTTTGGAGAAAGAAAATTTGAAAAATCAAATCAAGACTCTCAAAAAGTACTTTACCCAGTTCCATGATGTTTTTAAAGGCGTTTCATTGAGTGGCTATGCATGGAACCCAAGTACCAAGTTAATTGAGGCTGAAGATGAGGTGTGGGAAGCACTCAAGAAGGTATGCTCTATCTAATTCATGTGAAATTATTGATTTTGTTTTTTTATTAATTATTTGTAATGTATAGGACAATCCTGATGTTTACGAGTTGAAGAATAAACAAGTTAAATGTTATGATGAAATGTATGCTTTGTGGGCAAAAGATAGAGCTAACGGTGCTTGTGCTTTGACTGCTAAAGAGAAAAGAAATTGACTAAACAATGACCAGCAATCAGAAACAGTTGAAGAAATTGATCCCTTGTGTGAGAACAACGGGGTCACTTTAGATAATTTCGAAACTAGTGATGACGTCCATATTACATCACCAACACCACAATTAGATAAGCTACCAACTAAATCAAAGAGCAAAAAAAAAAAGCTGATGAAGAGGATCCAATACGGAGTAAGATTGCGGACTCTCTTGCAAATATAGTCCATACTCTAGACAGGAATTCTAAGGTACTCGGTGTATTTAAAATATAGATTAGTAGTAGTATATTGTTTATATATATTATATTGATCTTGTCGTTATCTACTTGTTTTAAGGTAATTGAAAGCTCTCGCCCACACGTGTATACTGAGGGGCAAATTTACGAAGAGCTGCAGTGCCTTGGTCTTGCTCGCGAAGAAATACACCCTGCGTATATGTTTTTGCTGGAACATCCGGACAAAACACGTGGACTATTTGGCGTTCCTATGGCAGACAAATTGTTTTATCTGAAAATGTTGATGGAAGTAGACGACTGAATAAAGCTTGTTCGGTTGTGTTACTGGTGGATGATGATGTTCGCTTCATTTATGTTTGCTAGCTTTGAATAAGTACTTTTTGAGATTATGTTTGCTAGCCATGACTACGTACTTTTTGAGTTTATGTTCGCTAGCTGTGACTAAGTACTTTTCGAATTATGATTTTAGATTATGTTTGCTAGTTGTGACAACTTACTTTTTTGGCTTGTGTTTATGTACTGGTATAAACTTTTTTTGTTTAAGAATCGAACAACTCTAGACTTTTTAAGTCTACATTCAGATCATTTTATTGGCTTTGTGTATTAGATAGCAGCTACAAGTTTACTTTGTTAATGTTTTCTGCAACTAATTGCAAGAATTCCATCATTATCCTTCCCCTCCCTTATCAATATGTTGAACACTATCCATATACCGAAATATAATATCAAGTGTTATCAAATAAGGAGTACAATTCAGTTTAGCCAAATTGATTTGCTTGTTTCAAATTTAAACTAACATACAAGTATAAATTTTAACTACGTATAGTAGTAGATGGTATCCCATACCCTGCCTAGGCGGGATTGGGTTTGTTGTTGTTGTTGTATAGTAGTAGATGGTATCATGGTAACAATAACTACATCTCGATAAATATTGTTGATAGTAAGAAAAATGATAAGACAAATTGATGATAGCTATTGACTTTGTCATTAGGTATTATTACTTTGTCAATAATTAGCAGCTACAAGTATATTGTTTGTAAAATTTATTTACACATTATGAATATTAGCAGGGTACCTGCGCTTTGCAGCGGTGGGTACCCTGAAATAATAATTTTCGATGAATAATGTATTTTAGTTTATTATGTTCTTTTTAACAATAAATTTACGGATATCAAAAATTTCATATAGCCCGTGCCCGTTCGGGCTAGAACCCGTTGACCCGTGTCTGCTCGGGCTCGAGCCCGTTTGGTCCACGCTCGTTCGGGCTCAAGCCCATTTGGCCCGTTGCCCGTTCGGGCTTGAATATTTGTATAATGTGCTTTATTATTTGTAGTAGTGAAATCTAATGCACGAATTGTGTTTAATTTGGTTGTACAATATGCTTGATAATTTGTATTTCTTATGCAAAGGGTGTTTTAATAACTGTATTAACTGTATTTATTGACCAGTTAAATAATTGACTACATTAAATAGCATTAATGTGGTGTTTTGTTGTACATTATGCTTTTTGTCTTGTACGTCTAAAATTATGTGCATTAAAGTGTTGTACACTATGTTTCTTTTCTTGTAAGTAGTAGTCATTATAGTCATTAATAACATTGACCACTTTAATAACATTAATTTTGTAAGTCTGAAAATTACATCATGCTTATTTTGTTGTACATTATGCTTATTTTGTTGTAAATCTGAAAATTGGTTGCAGCTATTGTACATTATGCTTAAATAGTTGTAATTTTTGGTGAATGGGTGTTTTTAATAGCATTAATGTTGTTTGATAGAATTTTGGTCTTAAAATGACACCACGCTTTATTTTGTTGTTCAATATGCTTACTTTGTTGTAATTCTAAAAATTGGGTGCATTAAAGTGTTGTAAATCATGCTTAATTTCTTGTACGTCTTAAAATTAAGAGTGAGGTGCTTTCGTGCATTATAAGTGTGGAAACGTAGAGGGGGGGGGGGGTGAATACGTTACCGTTTAAAAACTTTAGATCTTTAGTATCAAATTGCTTATGAAGCTTGTTATAATATGAAAGTTCCAATTATTGTTTGTGACCAATGTAAAGCATAGTAAACCATGTTGTCACACAAGCATTAACATCAAACCACATCACAAGCAATAGTATAGTGCAACTATAAAAGTAAAGAGATAAAGAAAGGAAAGTGCAAACCGAACACGATGATTTATAGTGGTTCGGTCACGGATCTCCTTTCCGCCCTACTCCACTCCCCGAGTACCCAACTCGAGAGTTACTTCACTAAATCAACAAGCTCCCTTCTCGGCGGAGAAAACCTTACAATCGTCGCTTACACTTTTCCGGTACAAAGCTAAATACCGGGTTCTAGTTCGAGGTAGAACCAACCTAACGTCGCCTATACAATATTTCCGACACTAAGCTAGATGTCGAATTCTTTTACACGGGTACAACCACTCCCAATATGTTTTATGGCCCAACATAACAAACCTTGTGTTTTATGGCACAAACACATAAACCATCTAATCTAGTTTGGTGAAAGTGTTGTTATGATGCAATGATGTTTACACTAATGATCCATGACACAAATTTCTAATGGATATGAATAACTACTTCTAAATGATCTTCCATTGATAGGAAGCCTTCATGATGAAGATCACAAGTTCCCTAAACTTGTTGTGATAGATCTTCAGCTTGTGGTGAGTGGGAATGGCTAGATCTCCAAGCTTTCCTTGGTTGATCAAGATGTAGAGTATGCTTACAACAAAGATGAATGTTAGAAGCATTATGATCATGTGATGGTGAGGGTGATTAATGTATGTTTCTACATTGTTATCTACAGATCTAAATGATGCAAGAAGGGTAGAGAGAAAGTGTGTTGAAGGGATCATTAAACAACTTGGTTTGGCTTGCTATTTATAGCCAAAATGGACAGGAGCGTCCACGGACCACGGAACCCTCAAAGGGTTCCGCCCGTGTACCATTTTGGTACCGTGGGGTTCTGACAGCAAGATTACCAAAATCTTTACCAAAGTCAACCAAATCCATCCAAGATTGTGTAAGCTATGTAGAGTCCAAATCTAAACAAAATATTCTATGAAATCTTCTAAAGATTACAAGGATGATGCATGCCATGATGTAATATGTATTTCCATTTTAGATTAAAAAGTTTATCAAAGTAAACTTGTATTATGTAACTAGTTAATAAAATGTCTAGTTACCTTTTGAAATACTTGTGAATGCAAAATGTAAAATGAGGTTCGAAATAGAATGGTTAACCTATTAAAATACTTAGTGACTCTAAACGTATTTTAAACATTCTAAATGATTTGTTATTGGGTTTGATCATAATGCCACATAACAAACATGTACGAACCTGTGTTGTAACATACGAGGACTTGAGACATCGAGAGGAGTTGAATGTATGTTGAGACAAAGTGTGATTACAAGTAACTTGTACATTTTACGTTATGTATTACAAGTTACATGTTTGTCATCAATCAAAACAAACGAGACTGTATAGATTAAATATCATAATATTTGCACTAACAATCTCCCCCTTTTTGATGATGACAAATATATGTAAACGTAATATAAAGTAAAATGTAAAAGGTTACTTTTATCCTTACTACCTTTACATTACCTTCTCCGTTTACACTCTTCATGACAAATATTATGTAAACGTAATATAAAGTAAAATGTAAAAGGTTACTTTTATCCTTACTACCTTTACATTACCTTCTCCGTTTACACTCTTCTCCCATTTTTGTCGAAACAAAAAGGGCGTGTCCTTGGACTTTAACTTCATTTCTCCCCAAAAAGGTGAGCTTGCATCATCCCTAGTGAAGTTAAATCGTCTACTTCAATCCGTCCCTTGTTTGGTAGCGGATCCATGGATCAAATAAAGAGGCTTAACCTACATCAAGGTTAGTTTTATGCAACAAAAATTATGAGAAATATATGAAAAAGAAAAATGCATAGCAATGTTAGCCTATTTTCTCCACTTTTTATCGAAGCACAAATGCTTGTTGAAAAGTGAGAATGATGATAAATGCGTGCATGCTCCCCCTTGACGGTTGCTCCCCATTTTTTGAGGCGTCAGGGTATGATTAAGAACCTACAAAACAAATATTAGTGCAAAACTATATTCGTCATTGGACGAGTAAGTGATATACAACAAAGTATATATAAGATGCATTCAGTAAATTCTTGACGGAAGCTTCCCTTGCTCTAGGGCGTCAAGATGAACCTTCAAAATAAATATTAGTATAATAGAAGCTTTGTCTTTAGACAAATATGTCATATACAACCAAGTGTATAGACGATGCAATATGAGTGCTTAAAGGAACATTCCTCCTTGTTCTAGGGTGTCAAGAAGCACCTAAAATAAGAAAAATAATTGATGCAAACTTCATCCTTAGATGAGTAAATTATATACAATCGAGTGTATATGATGATGAACCTACAATGAAAAACATCAGTGCAATATATTTCACCTTTTTCACAAAGAAAAATAAGATGTATATATGTGATAAATGATATAATCAAAGATCTCATGAAGTGTAGTCTCCTAATTACAATCATAAGAAAAGTGAGAATATAATATGATACAAACCTACAAAATAGTTCCTAGAAAGAAGATATGAAGTCTCCCACTGGGTGTGCCACTAGTGGTGCTAGTGTTGGTGTCGGTTTACTAGTAGGATTCATGTGGTGATGGTAGATGACTCGAGATTTACAAAAGTATGTTTTCGCTAATCCATGGTGGTGATGATTAGTGAAAGTGGTGATGGAAGGTGGTGGTGATTAGGTAGGAAGCTATTAAGGAGTTAGAAACTCATACTTATAGCAAAAAAAATATGGACTCATGCAATCCTTTCGTCATGTCAAGTGACCAAAGCCAAAAAAAATGAATGGACATTGCATTTCAATGATGCATAAGGGTTATGATTTGAATGATTTATTGATGCTAACAACCTATTGTTTTGAGCAAGTTCTCATATGCTTCAACCCAAGAGTAATCAATAATGCGTTCTATCTAAGAATATATAAAAGTGATAACATGAAGATAAATTCGTTCATTGATTGACATGAATTATAAAAATGACCTATTCTAGGTGACAATGGGAAAGGTAGTATTAGCATGGTTTTGACCGACATGGATGATTATCACTTTGAAAAGAAGTGAAGACAATATGCAAAATACTAATTATAATAATAATGAGTACCTATATGAGGATGAGAATGACATCATATAAGTGAGAGTTGGATGGACCAACATGTTGGAAATGGCTGTTTTGATTAATATATCGTTTGCACTGACAATGGCATGCATGATATATGTCAAGCGAGAAAAGGATAAGATCCTATAATGGTGTTCTAGATAGTGAAGTTGTAAGGTGCTAGTTTAAGGAAAATCCTAGATTCGTTGATTGTGGAGATGAAGAAGTTTGTAAAACATATGATGTGTTTTTCACTTGATGAGGTATTGGTGCAAACTTGTGATATAAGGTTAAAATGGTTGAACTAGTTGTGGTTTCGTGAACCGGTTTTAGCTAAGTGGTGTTTGCCTATGTGTTGGTATTTTAGAGTCTAAGAGACATAAAATTTGACAAAAGACAATTATGTGAATGGATTTCTCTCCCCCTTAATTGGTGGACATCCAACATAATGTGTAATGTATCAAAATAAGGAATGACAACAAAGTGTTTAGGAGGTTATTCGGGTTAACGAAAGAGATGATGGTTAGCATAAAATGAACTTCATCCTTAAAGTCACGTACCTCTTCTCGATTAATACGAGATGATCGTATGATGAGGCATGTGGTTTCCTAATAGGAAGTGAAGAGGATTAGAGTATTGTTATAACTAAATAATGATGGAGGTGATTTTTGGAAAGCGGAAGCAAAAATGAGATTTGGAAAGAGGTCGGTTGAAAGACAAAATGCAAAACCAACCCTCTAGAACTTAATTCTATATGCTTTTAAACTATATGCAAGTGTAGGGGTCCCATAAAGCATAGTACTAATCTACGTAGCAATAAAGGGATTATGCAAAATGAGCATATAAAAGTTAGAACCAAGTGAGATAACAAATAATTTGTTATCAACCTACAAAACAAATTTGTTAGTGACAAAAGATGTTAACATGATAGAAATCAAATGATAACATATTATATAAGCAAAACAACACATTGCACTTAGTAGACAAGAAATCACCACACAAGATAGCATCAAAACAATCATATTATGCAAGAATACGACTTTATTCAAGACACTTCATTAAGAGATTGTTTTGTCGTTAGACTTAGACACTTAAGCATACTTGGATATACAATAATCTATGTGATTAATTTGTAAGATAAAAAGGCTTCTAAAAGTTTGTCATACCAAAAGCACTTTGACAGATTATATGTGCACATGTAGCAAACAAATAGTGTGACAAGAAGCAAAAGAAACAAGATGAAAGATTCATGCAAGCCATGTTTAAGATATAACAATTTGGAGCATGTATCATTTGGATCTTACTACACATAGATATAATGAATGCCAACTAATAGCTTTCAAACACAAATATATCATATCAAAATTATCACGTATCAAAATGGCATATTATGAGTTCATAAGTAACATGTTATTCATGCTAAAAATAATTCAAAAGTAAGTATCATGCAAATAAAGTTTAGGTTTAAACGGTTAGTAGCATGAAACAAGAATACAAGCATTATACAGATAAAACCGTACTAAGGTTTACACATTTGACTTGTTATCAAACACTAAGATAATGTCAAATCAACTTATCGTATCAAACAAGAACATATAATCAACACATGTAAGTGCAATGCAAGTGGTTTTAAAAGAAAAGTCATATATACTATTTGTTTGATTAGTATTCCTAAGGCGAGGCAAACTATCAATGTTTTAACACTTACTTTAGGCAAGTATAGGAAAACAAAGTTTTCAAGTTGGAGAATGAATATGAGACTATTACTAGCGGTGCTCAATTAAAGCTAAACACGACCATTTTTACGAGTGATTCCACATACCCAACTTCTCTCCAAGAAGCAATTCAACCGTTAGGTCAAATTGAGTTTCTAGTGCAATAGGTTCTCCAATAGTCATTCTCATGTTAGAAAGATGGGAATTCCTACTTTTGCCTATTAAAGTGCATAAAAGATGATAGTTTACCAATACTTGGCTTAATGTGACACAACTAATATGCAATATAACTAAGGTGATGAAGATGTCATGTTATACACATGAATTTTATCAATGGTGTGTTGATAAACAATATGTTTTAATCTTGTGTTTAGAATCTAAGGTTGTTCAAATTACATAGCTAATTGTATGATCTAATGGATGACATCTTTTGTGTTGAGTTGAAATGTATACTTTAAATGTGATTTGATTATCTAAGACTAGGGAATGGAATATGTTAAATTAAGAACGTTCTCAAGAAAGCTCCTTTTTATTTAACAAGAATCTAAATAAGGTTACCAACTTCAATAGATCATGTGTATGTTCTAAAGATGTGTAGTTTTAACCTTGGATGTGCACAAGGTTTGAGCAAGGTTAGGTTATGATGTATGCTTGAAAGGAAATGGATACAAATAGTATCTTTCAACAACGCATGGGATAAAGTTATCATGCTTATGAAAATAAGTATGACAAGATGAATTGGATATGCTAGTTCATAGAACTTGTGGATGTTCGTTTCAAGATCATTTAGCCAATGAGGTGTAATGAAATCTCTTGTAACATAACCATTTATGTCGCAAGGATAGAATGATGCATAGGATATACAATATCCTTTTAACAAGATGAATACTTAACGCATAATTTCTTAGGCATAATGTTTTTCAAAACATCATGTTTTCCTAAATGAAGATATGAAGCCAAAGTGTTTGAATCGGATAGTCCCATCTAAATAAACTTGGTCTCAAGATTATATTCACTAGATGATGACAAGAGGAATTCACTCGAGTTTCTTATGTATACTCCTCAAGAGTCATTGTTGCTTGGGGTGTATGATGTTGGCTTTGAGATTGCATTTTAACATATGTTGTTAAAATGTTGATTTGAGGTTTAACGAAATTTATGCAGAAGTTTAACGACAAAGTATTACTAATACTTTGATAATTTGTGAAGGTAGTACTACTTATACCTAGTGGAAATTGACAACAATTACCAAGAGCACCATGCTTATTTGATAGTTGAGGTTCTAGCCATAATGAATTATCTAAGTCCTTATATGTGGAAAAGGATGTTTGAGTTTGTTCAAACGTGCATTTGATTCAGTACAAGTGTTGGACACAAGGGCTTTTTGAGCAATACACTCAACGAATTCAAATGATGGTAAGGATGGTGGATTGGTTGATCTAGGTGGTAGGTCTTCTAGTGTGTCTAAATAAGGATGTGGTGATGTAGGGGTTTGTTGTGCTATGGGAGTACTTAGGTTGATTATTTGTCCATAGATGTTGAACACAAAAGTACGGATACTAATTCTTATGGTTCATTGGTTGCTACAACTAGTGGGTGAAGTGCTTGAAGTTTTGGTCATGTCTATGAAGCTTAGGGCCTGAGGTATAGGTTCACCTTGAAAGGGACGTTTGATTTAAAGGATGCTCTTGGAAGATCATGAGCAATACGCTTAATGGTGCCAAAAGATGGAAGAGGGATAGTAGGTGTCAAAGAGGGATAAGTGGCACAATGGGTTGTTTGTTTTGGATAAGTGTTTCAACATGTGTTGTTAAAATACTTGGGTGTTGATTTTTCGGATATGACTTTTAATGACTACAATCGTAAGTCGCATATACTTGAATATTTAGGATGAAATACTTAAGTTGTCAATCCTAATTTGTTGAGATTATAAAGCTTAGATTGAACTCAAGGATAACAAGACTTGATAGTATGTCTTTAACATACGTGTGAGTTATGACTCTATGTAAATACTTATCGTCTTGAAGGATGACACATTATTTTCATGTTAACCAAGTGAGGCAATACATGTAGATACAAAACAATATCTATAGTCATATGATAGACTTGTATACGATATCTTTGCAAATAATGAATCCAGATTTGTTAGTCTCGGTAAGTCATCTAAGTCATCCGCAAACGGGTGAGGAGATGTTGGTGGTGTTGCACAAAGTTTGATAGAGACAAGCTTTGGAGACTTTGGTAGTGAAGGTGTTTTGGATGGTTGTAAAGTAGTCATAATGGTGGGTGATTTTGGTGGTGGAGTTGGAGTACTTAAGTTTAGAAAGTTCACATCTTGGATGGGTGATGAGATGTTGAGAGGTAATGATTCCGAGGATGAAGAGTTCAAGTTTAATGAAGCAACAAGATCGAATGCTAATCCTAGTGGTTTATTTGAGGTTGAGGATTTAGTCATTTTGACTTTGCTTTAAGAAATGCTAAGCTTAAGGAAAAATAACAGTGTAGGTGTGAAAATGACCATCCTGAATGTGTCGATTTATGGAGCTAAGGATTCACGGAGAAATATGTTTTATTTGATGTTAATCCATACAAAGATGGTAGTTTCTAATGAGATGGAAGTGTCTAAGATCATGTCAAACATCCTAAGATAATCCATTGAGGATGTGTTGAGTAAGGTATGAAAGATATGCATTAACAACTATCCTAGAAACGAGATTTGGTAAATTAGATTGCGGGATTTAGTAAAATTCAACAACTTACCTGTAGGATCCACGGCACCATTTCTTTACACAGGCGGAACCCTTAAATTGGTGCCGCTTGGTCCGCCTGTACAGGTATGGCGGTACCAAAATGCATAACAGACGGTACCAACATTTTGGTGCCGTCTGATCCGTGGACACCGAAAAAGTTCACAGACCCATTTTTTAGGTGTCGGGGAGTTTTCTGAAACCTGAAATTTTGCTTAAAACATGTGACATTAATTACTTCTAGTTAGGAAAAGTCGATAACACATATACAAACATAGTGGAGCATAGACTTTGACCAAGGGCTAATGATTTTCACATAAAAGTGAAAATGGGTAAAATTTGATAACACACTTGTGCTATCCACCTGCATAAACCGGTTAGCATACAACATTGTTTTAAGTCATATTATCATCCTACAAAGTAAAAACAAATAAATTACATCATACAACATTGTTTTTGTCCTTGTACCAAACACTCTCTTAAAACCTTCATTTTTCAAAGTACTTGACTAATTTACTTAGTACTCATTGCTAAGTGAGTTATGACATTTCATAAGTTATGCGAGATGTTAGTATAACCTATGCAAAGGAAGTGATCTAAGTCTATAAGTAATGGTAAAACAATTTTCAAACTAAGTGCATAAAATCTAGCAAATGTCCTATTGTGCATAAACAAGAAATCGTCAAGGAAGCGAATAAATAACATGGCAAGATTGACACTTATATTATGCAAACAAACAAGTGTAAACAACAATTTGAAAATAAGCAAGCAACATATATGCAAACAACATAAACAAGTGGTCATTTAGCATAGCATAACAAGAAAGACACTTTTCGTCATTTTGCGTTTAAATATGACGATGTATACCAAGCTTGATTAGTTTCCTTTAAACATATTACCAAATTATTTAGTTTCAAAGGAAGTTGTATCAAAGTTCTAAGAATACAAACTTAAATTGCTTGATTCAAAATTTTGAGTTTTTATGTTAAAGCGAAACTCAATATTTTAGACATACTGTAGTATTTGGTCTATTTCACTTATTTAAAATTAGACTTAGGCCATGAAAGTATTTTTAAGTGAAAATAGACTCAATTCCCTTTAAAATGATAGGTGGCTCGAATCGTACGGACTTACGGTTAATTAGTTATGATTTTTTGAAGTTGCCCAAAAAAACTGCATACTGTACACACGGATTCCACGGAACCAAATAAAGGGATCCGCCCTTTATAAGATTTGGTGCCGTGGTCCTCGAGACGCATTCACCAAAACTAGTTTTTGACATAGAGAAAACGTGTGTGACTTACTAGATTTCATAGTAAACATATAATACACATATTTAACAACATATCTACTTATGTAACTTATCTTAAACATTTACGAAGGTGATTTTTCAACTAAATTTATAGTTATCCCAAACACTCCTTTAAAATCATATTTCTTCATAAATTTTCTATAAGCACACAATACAATACTTACTAGTTCTTTCAACAAACTTTTATTTTATTTTTCAAGAAACCCTTCAAGCTTGTATACAAAGTTACATTTAACAAAAAAATTTCTAAGTATAACAAGCAAAACATTTTTCATATTATTTTTCGCTTCAATGGTAATTTGATACATGGATCGTACTCTATTTTAAAAACCATTTGTTTTGAAAATACGAGCTACGTGGCTCTGAAACCAATTGTGGAAACGTAGAGGGGGTGAATACGTTACCGTTTAAAAACTTTAGATCTTTAGTATCAAATTGCTTATGAAGCTTGTTATAATATGAAAGTTCCAATTATTGTTTGTGACTAATGTAAAGCATAGTAAACCATGTTGTCACACAAGCATTAACATCAAACCATCACAAGCAATAGTATAGTGCAACTATAAAAGTAAAGAGATAAAGAAAGGAAAGTGCAAACCGAACACGATGATTTATAGTGGTTCGGTCACGGATCTCCTTTCCGCCCTACTCCACTCCCCGAGTACCCAACTCGAGAGTTACTTCACTAAATCAACAAGCTCCCTTCTCGGCGGAGAAAACCTTACAATCGTCGCTAACACTTTTTCCGGTACAAAGCTAAATACCGGGTTCTAGTTCGAGGTAGAACCAACCTAACGTCGCCTATACAATATTTCCGACACTAAGCTAGATGTCGAATTCTTTTACACGGGTACAACCACTCCCAATATGTTTTATGGCCCAACATAACAAACCTTGTGTTTTATGGCACAAACACATAAACCATCTAATCTAGTTTGGTGAAAGTGTTGTTATGATGCAATGATGTTTACACTAATGATCCATGACACAAATGTCTAATGGATATGAATAACTACTTCTAAATGATCTTCCATTGATAGGAAGCCTTCATGATGAAGATCACAAGTTCCCTAAACTTGTTGTGATAGATCTTCACTTGTGGTGAGTGGGAATAGCTAGATCTCCAAGCTTTCCTTGGTTGATCAAGATGTAGAGTATGCTTACAACAAAGATGAATGTTAGAAGCATTATGATCATGTGATGGTGAGGGTGATTAATGTATGTTTCTACATTGTTATCTACATATCTAAATGATGCAAGAAGGGTAGAGAGAAAGTGTGTTGAAGGGATCATTAAACAACTTGGTTTGGCTTGCTATTTATAGCCAAAATGGACAGGGGCGTCCACGGACCACGGAACCCTCAAAAGGGTTCCGCCTGTGTACCATTTTGGTACCGTGGGTTCTACAAGATTACCAAAATATTACTAAAGTCAACCAAATCCATCCAAGATTGTGTAAGCTATGTAGAGTCCAAATCTAAACAAAATATTCTATGAAATCTTCTAAAGATTACAAGGATGATGCATGCCATGATGTAATATGTATTTCTATTTTAGATTAAAAAGTTTATCAAAGTAAACTTGTAAAATGTATTATGTAACTAGTTAATAAAATGTCTAGTTACCTTTTGAAATACTTGTGAATGCAAAATGTAAAATGAGGTTCGAAATAGAATGGTTAACCTATTAAAATACTTAGTGACTCTAAACGTATTTTAAACATTCTAAATGATTTGTTATTGGGTTTGATCATAATGCCACATAACAAACATGTACGAACCTGTGTTGTAACATACGAGGACTTGAGACATCGAGAGGAGTTGAATGTATGTTGAGACAAAGTGTGATTACAAGTAACTTGTACATTTTAAGTTATGTGTTACAAGTTACATGTTTGTCATCAATCAAAACAAACAAGACTGTATAGATTAAATATCATAATATTTGCACTAACAATAAGTAGTATAGATAAGCGTAAACATTTTTTGTGTAGATTTGTTGGATTGAATATAAGCATATGTATTAGCTTTTTGTCTTTGTGAAGTAGCATATTGGTAATACATGGTATATTGGTAATTTGTGTAGCTTCCTTTCATTTCCTTGCTACTTTAAAAAAAAACTCAAGAACACAAAAATAATATAACCACTTTCTTCACTATGTCATCCCCTACTTTGCCATTCCCATCCCATCCCCTTCCATTCTTTAAATTTTAGACTTGAGAACAGAGCGTTATGATGGCGATTTGAAATTGGATTTGGATTCGATTTAGGAGAAAGAAAATGAGATAAAGAGAAAAATATAATACTTTTTTAGAAAGAAAAAAAATAGGAGAAAAAAAATATAATACTTTACTAGAAAGATTATTTTAATAATTTTGTTTTTTAATAATTAATTTATGTATAGGTTGTGATGGAAGATATAAATGTGGGGTTCATTATAGGTATAAATTTGTAAAATACACCTTATTAGCCATGAGTCAATCTTTCATTATTGTGCCCACTTCGATTACAAAAAACATGAACCAAACAAATAAAATTTAGGGGGTGTTTGGGATTGCTTATTGAAAATAAATTATTCGTATTGAAAACAGATAATCAGATAATCAGCTGTTGCAAAACGTGAATTTGAAATATAATGTTTGGATTAGATTATGGGGCAAATCGCATAAAAAGATATTCTACTTTATGCCGATTTAAATTTAAGGTACTCAACTATTTTTTTTTCTCAATTTAAGGTATCAAACTTAATTTTACATGGAATGTTAGGTTTTTTGACTTTTTGAAATAGGTTGTCCGTCATAATTTTAGCCGAAATAACTTTTAAATGCTCAATAAAAATAATTATACATCACATTAATTTACCATTTCAGCGAAAGCAATAACGGGAAACCTTTTTTGAAAAGTAGAGAAAACCTCAAAAAACCTTACAGTGAACATAAAAATAACTTCAGTACCTTAAATTAAGAAAAAAAAGTTGGATACCTAAAATTTAAATTGACCTAAAGTAGAGTACCTTTTTATATGATTTTCCCTAGATTATGCTATTTGATATCGCAATAATAAAATAATCAGTTGTTTTAATATTTGGCAAAACAAATTATTTAAAGACTTTAGTAATAAAATTACAAAAAAGATATGAAAATGACAAAACTTGGGACATATGGAAACAAAAGGCCACAGTAAGCCACACCTGCAAACAATAAATAAGGGCGTTATAGTAATTAAAAAAAAGAAAGAGAGAATCACATTTCCAAAAAGTAAGGGATGAGTAGCAGCTTCAAAACGTCATTTTGAAAGCCTTATAACACATAATTTGATTTTTGATGTTTATTTGCCAAACACCAAAAACTGATTATTTGTGTTTTAGAAACGCAATAATCAAAAAATCAATATACAAATCAATCCCAAACACCATTTTACTTAAACAGAATATGATCGACCATATGGGAGTCGTTTGTGGTCACCATGGGGCTACCTATCCTATACTGCATTCAATAAAGCTGACCTTGCAGCTGGCAACGGTCTTTAGCACGTTAGCCGCTTAACCACTATGTTTTAATGTTTTATATTATTGTTAAGTAAGAGGGTGTTTGGGATTGGTTTGTAACTGTCTTTGGTACGCAACTTTTTTGGAGTTGTAAGCTTTTTGTTACATAAATAATCTCCTACAAAACAAGTAGCTCCGTTTGGATACATCAACTTCAAGCTTTTATATTAAACAATTACCTCCAAAATGAAAAGCTGATTCATAAAGCTTTTAAAATATTTCGAAGCTGTTAAAACGTAATTACTGTTAACAGCTTATAATTACATTTAACAACTAACTTATCAAACACTTTTATTGGAAAAAAAAATATATAGCTTGTAGCTCATGTTAACAGCTTTGCAGTTTACATCTTATAACATACAACTTACAACTAGTTTTTCCAAACACACCCATCATGTTTGTAACTCTAAAAAAAATCATAAAACTGGTAACTATATATATTTACTCCATTTTTTGTTAGGAGCTATTTAGTCAACAAGCTCTGTTAGCTAAATAAGCTGGTAAGTTGGTTAAGCCAAATGGTATGTGAGGCGCAGGTGTGTTAACACACACGTGAGGTGCACGTGACAAACACTCATTTGGGTTAACCAACTTTCCCACCCATTTCCCTTTTAAATACTAGTAATTAAAACTCATTTGTAGCTTTTGCTTGAATACAATTTCTTCTTTAATCTCTCTTCTCTCACTGTAACAAACTATCACAAATATGCACCATTGATAATACTTTGATCTTTCGATAATCTTTTCTACTCTTTGATTGTCCAAGTTCTTGTAAAACACTCTTATCGATCATAAGTGGTCCTAATTGTGTCTATCAATTGGTATCAGAGACTTTTCCTGGTGAGGTCTCATTGCAACAAAATCCGTTCAGTTTCCTGCCAAAATCTGTTATTCAAGATTCAAGATTCCGGCGAGAATTACAACTGTCAATCCATTCAAGATTCAGAGTATTACACTGATACTCTGTTTAAATGTCTATGTTATTCGTCAGAAATATGACCAAGATGTCAAGTATCCATCGCAACCACGAGAAGATCGCATTAGTGCTTAAATCCCCTGTTCTCGGATTAGTAGTTAGTTTTGTTTGACTTGAAGTTGGCCAAGAACGGTTAAAGGTTTTTAGTGATTACTCAATTGAAGACGATAGAGCGGTAAATTAAAACAAGATTCACTCACAAATCCAGAAATAGCATAGGACAATGGCACCATCAACGAGAACCACTGGTACCAGTAATAATGGGGAAACTGTGGATGAAAACACAAAAGGTATATTGATGAGTCATTAGCGGAATTCAGACAAGCTATGGATCAAATGACGAGTCAATTCTTGAAAAGTCAATTGAATAATGGTGTAGTGAGCAGAGCAGGGACAAAATGCGCAAACTAGGTTTAGTAAAATGACTAAGGTGCAGTTCCCAAAGTTTTCTGGATATGATGTCAGAGGCTGGATGTTTAGGTGTGAGCAGTTCTTTGCCATTGAAAATATACAAGATGATCAAAAAGTAAGACTCATCTATATGCATCTCTTTGATAAAGCACTGTTGTGAATTGGTGTTATGGAATGTGTATAGAGATGCTATTATTCAGAGATTTGGTACTGTGTTTGATGATCCTTTGTCTGAACTCAAGAATGTGAAATATGAAACTAACGCTAAGGATTACCATGATGTGTTTGATACTTTGTTAAGTATGGTGTGTGGAAACCTAGAAGGGAGGTTGAATAGTTTTGTCGATTAAAACTTCATTTTAAAGTATTTATATCGACTTATGTCAACCTATTTAATATGTGTGTTGGATAATGATAGATTAGCATAAAAGTAAGTAATGCAAAAGATAAAGAGTAAGAAACACAAAACCACGACACGATTATTTATAGTGGTTTGGCTACAAGGACATCTTCCTTGCCCTACTCCACTCCCCGAGTACCTCACTTGAGAGTTTGTAAGCACTACATAACGCAAGATCCTTAATGTGGTGGAGAAGCCTTCACAACTTCGCCTACTCTTCATCCGGTACAAGGCTAGACACCGAGTTCTTTCACGAGGTAGAACCAAACCTATCACAACGTTGCCTACACTTTATCCGGTACAAGGCTAGATACCGAGTTCCATTACAAAGGAGGAACCACTACCCAACACTACACAACTACACAACTACCCAAAGGAGACACACTCCTTGTTACAACACTATAAGGACATCAACATCCTTTAACCCAAACTATCTAACTTGTACATCGATGCACCATATCGAATGTACACCTTTGGCACATTTCACTAATGCCTTCAACACGACCCTTCGGCACCTTTCACTAATGCCTTCAACACAACACTTCTATGGAGGGAGGAAAGAACTATCAACAAGATGCACTTCAGTGGTCTTGATGATGACGAAGCTTAGCAACTCATGACTTGAGCTTGCACGTCTTCAAGAGGTTGTGATCTCGCCTTTAAGAGGAACCTAGAGAATCACACAAACATAAAACTACATAGAATGATCCTTTGGATCAGTGGTTAGAGATGTTAGAATACTAGAAGAAAGTATATGTGAAGTGGGAGTGAGCAAGAGAGAAATGGCTCACTATTTATAGACAAAACTTGTCTACTGTCCCACGGTTCCCACGGATCCCTCCCCAGAGGGATCCGGCTAGTGCAAAACCAGAGATCCGGCTACTGGGTCAGTTTAGTCTGGATTTCGGGTTGCAAACCGGGTTATGGGTTATGAACCATGGGTTATAGATAATGGATTATGGATACCCAACAAGATGCAATGTACCTAGTCATTGGGTTATGGATCTTGGGTCATGGACTTTAGGTCATGGATCATGGATAATACCCAACATGACTTCATGCATGATGTCATGCAATGGGTCATGGGTTATGGATAGTGCTCCATGGGTATGGGTTATGGACTTTGATTTTTACCCAACAACATTCATTGTACCTAGTCAATGGATCATGGGTTATGGGTCATGGGTCATGGACTTTGGTTTTTACCCATTACAATATATACAAAGCATTTTTATATTATGTAAACACTAGTTGTTATAAATATGCATTTCTATAAGATGTAAACAATATTACTTGTTATGTTTATATAAAAATGTCTTCGGTTTTATAAAACTTATTTACTAAACATTTTTTGATATAGTTTTAATATGTTTAGTAAAAGTGTGTTAGTAAACTATTGGCTCAAACCTTTTACGTATTTTATTTGTTTCATTAAAATGATTTTACGTTTGTTATCGACAAAACATTAGAAGATCGTAAAATATAAATAAAAGTTTTTATGGCTTATTTGTATTAACATGGTGGATATAAGTGAAAATCTTGCAATTGGATTCTATCTTGGTGGTTTGCCAACTAAGTTGGAAATGAGAGTTAAAATGTTTAAACCAAAGTCTTTGGCTGATGCATATCATTAACCAACCTACAAGAGGCTACTTTGAATGCTATTAAGAAAAAGAATATATTGCAGTCCAGTGTTGGTAATGGTAGATATGGTGTTAATAATGGTGATGTTAATAATACTGCTAAGCCCTTGTTAGCTTTGCCAAATGCTAACAAGAATTGGATTAATAGACCAAACAATGCTCCACCTAGGAGACAGTTAACACAAAAGGAGTAAGAGGAAAAAAGAGCCAAGAATATGTGTTTCTATTGTGATAAAAAGTTTGTTCCATGCCATAAGTGTGAGGGTTAATTGTTCAGTTTGATTGTACTGGCTGAAAATGAGGAATTGAAAGAGGAGTTTGAAGATGCAACTGATAAATTGGATGAGTCTCCACAAATCTCCTTAAATGCATTGAATGAAGTAAGTTCATATCAGACCTTAAGGGTAATTGCAATGTTTGGCTGAATTACACATTCTGGTGGACTCAGGATCAACCCATAACTTTTTAGACCTTAATGTGGCCAAAAGGATGGGGTGCAATATAAGGAAAACTTGTCCTTTTTCTGTTACAGTGGCTGGAGGTAGGAAATTGCTCAGTCTAAGTGAGTGTAAGGGGTTTACTTGGAAATTGAAGGGGCAAACTTTTGTGTGTGATGTAATGTTGCTTCCTTTGGGGGGAGGGGGGGTTGTGATATGTTTTGGGAATTCAGTGGCTCTCTACCCTTGGTGAAATCATGTGTAACTTCAAAGAGTTTACGTACAATGGCAATAAGGTGGCATTAAGAGGAACCCCACAACCCACAATTCAATGGCTAGAAGGAAAGAAACAGTTGTAGTTGTTGGAAGGCACACCACAAGTAGAGATGTGTATGATGTGTATATATACAAACACTAAGTTAGAACTGATGTCTATGGGAGGAACAAGAAAAGGAGAAGGAAATGGACCCTGAATTGGTACAAGTGATTGATAAGTATGCTGATGTATTTGAGATACCAAAGGAGTTGCCACCCACAAGATCATTTGACCACATAATACCTCTTCTCCCAAACATCTAGCCAGTTAACGCCAGACCTTATATGCATCCTCCTGTGCAAAAAGATGGCATAGAAGCCATGGTCAAGGAGCTGTTAGATTCAGGGGTGATCAAGACAAGTCAAAGTCCCTTTGCTTCACCCATTGTTATGGTAAAAAAGAAGGACAACAGTTGGAGAATGTGTGTAGATTATAGGAAACTCAACAAGAACACAGTCAAAGACAAATTCCCCATTCCAGTGATTGATGAGCTTATTGATGAGTTGTGTGGAGCAGTAATCTTCTCTAAGTTGGACCACATATCAGGCTATCATCAAATTAGGATGTATGGGGATGATATAGCTAAGAATTCATTCAAAACTCATGAGGGGCATTATGAATTTATTGTCATGCCCTTTGGTCTCACTAATGCACCTTCTACTTTTCAGGCATTAATGAATGATGTGTTTAAAGCCTACTTGAGGAAGTTTACATTGGTATTCTTTAATGATATTTTGGTATATTCTAAGAGCATTATGAGCATGTGAAACACCTATTTGTGATACTTGAGACCATGAGACAAAACATGCTGTATGCAAAAAATTCTAAATCTGTGTTTGGCACAAGCCATGTCGAGTACTTGGGGCATGTGTTGTCTGCTAAAAGAGTTGAAACTGATCCAACTAAGATTGTGGCAATGCAAAAATGGTCAGTACCTACCAATATTAAGCAGCTTAGTGGATTCCTTGGTATCACTGGTTATTACAGGAAGTTCATCAAAAACTTTGCTACCATTAGTAGACTACTGATACAATTATTGAAGAAGAATGCTTACAAATGGTCTAATGAAGCTCAAGTATCCTTTGAAGGAAGCTATGACACAAGCTCCAGTTTTAGCCGTTCTAAAATTTGAAAAACCTTTTGAGGTGGAAACAGATGCATCATGTAGTGGAATTGGGCCAGTACTTCAGCAAAATGGTCACCGCATTGCCTATCTAAGCAAACGTTTAGCTCCAAAACACCAAACACTCTCCACCTATGAAAATAAATTTTTGGCTGTGATGTTGGCATTAGAAAAATTGAGAGGCTATTTATTGGATAGACTCTTTGTCATTAAAATAGATCACTACAGTTTGAAGTATCTGTTAGACCAGAGGATGACTACCCATGCATAATTAAAAGGGTTCCCAAGCTCATGGGTTTGACTATGAAGTTAAGTACAAAAAGGGGGTTGATAATGGAGCTACTAATGCCTTGTCAAGGGTGCAAGAGGTTGGGATATTGATGCAGTCAATAGTGGTTACTATGACTATTGAACTAGCTACAAGAATCATGGCAAGTTGGGATGTAGACATGAATCTCAAACCCATCATTGGAAACTTGCAGGCTGGTAATGCAAGTAAGAAACACTATGTTTGGGTCAATGGACAATTAATCAGGAAAAAAAAGGTTAGTGGTTAGACAAGATAAGTAGTTAAGAGAAGATTTGATTGCACATTTCCATGGTGGTTCAGTGGGTGGGCACTCAAGAGCGACAGTCACCTCACACAAGATCTGCTCAGTGCTTTATTGGAAAGGCCTAAGGAAGGAAGTGAAACAATTTGTAAAGGAGTGCATTATATGTCAAAGGTGTAAACCAGATTTGGCAGCCTATCCTGGTCTCTTACAACATTTGCCTATTCCTCAAAGGATATGGGAAACCATCTCAATGGACTTTATTGAAGGACTCCCAAAGTCTAATGGCAATATTGTGATCTTTGTGGTGGTAGACAGGCTCACCAAATATTCTCATTTCATGCCTTTAGCACATCCTTTCTCAGCAGCCCAAGTTGCTCAGGTGTTTTTAGACACGGTTTATAAACTACATGGACTGCCTACTACCATTGTGTCAGACAAAGATAAAGTGTTTTTGAGTAGCTTTTGGAAGGAGATGTTTAAGCTTCTACAAGTCAAATTCTTTGATGTCCACCTCATATCAGAAGTAGTCAACGGATATTTGGAATGCTATCTAAGGTGCATGTCAGGTGAAAAAAAAGGAATGGGTGAAATGGTTGTCATTAGCTGAACTATGGTATGATTCTAACTTCCATACCTCCATAGTGACCACACCTTTTGATGCAAACTATGGTCAAGCTCCAGCAGTTCACATTCCATGCATAGGTGGACTAAGTAAAGTTGATGATGTGGATAGAGCTCTAGCAGCCATAGAACAAGCTATTCAGTTGCTTAAGTTTCATTTGGGAAGAGCACATAACATAATGAAGCAACAATCAGATAAAGGCAGAAGTGATGGAGTGCTTAAAGAGGGTGATATGGTCTTTCTGAAACTGCAGCCCCATAGGAAAGTGTCCGTTAGGCAAGGAAGACAAAATAAAATTTCACCAAAGTACTTTGGCCCTTTTAGAGTCATTGGGAAGATAAGTCAAGTAGCATACAAGCTGGAGTTGCCTGCTCACAGCCAAATACACAATGTATTTCATGTGTCTTAGTTGAAGCTTTGCAAAGGAAATCTTCAACCATCACAAGTTATTGACCTTCCCATCTGCAACCAAGAAGGATTAATAGCAGTACAACCTATGGCAATCTTAAAAAGGAAAATGGTCAAAAAGAGGAATGTTGCTGTGGTGTATAGATTGATTCAATGGACTAATGGGACACAAGAGGATGCCGTCCAAGTTTTCCAGCTTTTGATCCCCATTCTTGAGGACAAGAATGATTTGAAGAAGGGAGGATTATTAGGAGATGTTTAGTCAATAAGCTATGTTAGCTAAATAAGCTGGTAAGTTGGTTAAGCCAAATGGCACGTGAGGCACATGTGTGTTAACACACACGTGAGGTGTATGTGACAAACACTCCTTTGGGTTAACCAACTTTCCCGCCCATTTCCCTTTTAAATACTTGTAAATAAAACTCATTTGTTAGATTTTGATTGATACAATTTCTTCTTTAATCTCTCTTCTCTCACTGTAACAAACTATTACAAATATCCACCATTGATAATATTTTGATTTTTCGATAATCTTTTCTACTCTTTGATTGTCCAAGTTCTTGTAAAACACTCTTATCGATCTTAAGTGGTCCTAAGTGTGTCTATCATTTTTTCGGAAGGCTTATATTTACTCCATTTCTCGGTTGTTTTTCTGTGTAAAATAAGATTAATGGTCCCCTTTTGATGTTATATCATTTGGGACAACGAATTAGGCATGAATCATCAACCACTAGAAAATAAACCTATAGTGACATAGGTTTTAGTGACACAAAAAAAATGTCACATAACCTAATCTTGTAATGACACTTTTTAAAAAGTGTTTGTAGAGAAATAAAAGTTTAAAATTTTGAGATTTAATGATGTTTTAAAAGCACATAAAAATTTTAATGATATTTTTCTTATATTTTTGTTGATACCTTTTTACTTTTAGTGACATTTTTTTAACTTTTGGTTACACTTTCTTTAAGTGTCACCAAAAGACTATTTTTGCACTGAACCCAAAGTTTATGTTCTGTTCCAGGTTTGATTTGATCTAAATAACTTTCGAACATGTATTGGACCTGCGACTAGTACTATACGGCATGGTTATTGGTGTTTCAGTTATGGCGTGTTATGCCCCTTTTAAAATATGCTTCTTCCTAGAAATTAGTGTGACTTGACTTGGGAAGTTGATGCATCCGAAACACCAAGACTATCAATGATAAGACCCGATAACCCGATAACCCGACCCGATAACACCCCTATATCCAACCGATTGGATGAGAATAAAACAAAAATATATTACTATTATATTGAAAGTGCACAAAAGAAAGAAAAAGAGATTGCCGATTGGTTCATTTGGTGACATGCAAATTTGGTATCCAACATTGACATATGTCACATGTTTATTTAGTACTTACAAATTTGTTATCAAACCTTGTATTTTGTATTTTGGCATGTATTTATTATTTTGTACTATTATTAAAAATTATAAAAAAATATATCAAAATTTATAGTTTTTTAATTCTTTATTCAAAATGCCACATGTCACATTATAAATGGGCAAATATATATTCTTCAATTTTCTTATTGGTTATCCATATTTTTATAAACTAATACTAGATAATTTACATTAATTTTAGTTTTTTTTAAATAATAATTATATCAATAATTTTAGTATTCAATTCTCTATAAATATAGTCCAATATAGATTGATTGTTGATAAATGGTAAAAAAATATAAATTGGTTGTGTAGGTGGAGGGGAGAGAAAATAATATTTTATTAAGAGATTGGGTTGTGATAAATTGTTGATAAAGATAGTTTAAGACTGTGACCGACTAACAACATTGGGGATTCTAGTGGATTGTTTTAACTAACTCAATGAACTTGGAACATATATAATAAGTCAGGTTGAAGTTTATAAGCGTTTGACCCAAATCTTTAACGAGTTTTTGCAATGTTGTGCAAGCGTTAATATTTTCGAAAGTATATGACAATGAGATGATCAATGGTAAATGTTAGCTCAACAAAAGTTACCAACATATGCTACTCGTGTGATCAAGCAATGTTATGATTCTAACCCTCAATTCGATTCCCATTTCTAATAACCTGATTTGTTAAGTACTTCTATGTTCAAAGGATATCAGGATGTCATTCACATTATGCGGAAATATTTAGTCACGTTCTTCATGTCCCATCGAGATGAATTTGTCGCTTCCAAACAAGCCTCTCTCCATGCTTCCCTATTGCCCATTATCCTTTCCTATAAGAAGTTGTATATGCTAATCAAGAATATTCATTCCCACCTTCATCGATGATCTACCTGATCTGTAATGCTCATGCTTCTCATTCCAGGACAGCTTGTCAAATGCTGCATCTCCCTCGGGGATATATTTCACCCCAGGCTGCAGAGTATAAGTTATTGCATCAGATTCCGTCTCTCTAAAACAGTTTAGAAGATTTTGTTGTCTCTTTGGCACACACAGCGAATCACTAGTTGACGTCATGCAGCTACCCGCAATGCTTGATTCTTCCAAGTTACAATCTTTGTAAATAAGACGAACCCCACACACCTTAACACCATAATTCTCCGTTGAAATACTCAAAATAAGACCTGGAGTCGTTGTAATCCAATCAGGCCGAACAATGCCAAGATGTGAACGCTGAAGCATATCAAGAGATACATACTCCATCCATGTGTGTAGTCTATCAGAACGATACATTCCAGTGTTCTTTTTTGATGGAATGTGCTTTGTGGACAATGTCAAGCTGATAGGCCTAGTTAGTCCCATAACTGTTTGCCCAACCCAGTGTTCTTTTTTGATGGAATGTGCTTTGTGAAATCCCTGAAATTACACTATGCCAATTTGGTCGCAGCTCAATGACTGTTTGCCCAACTCCTGTGGTTTCGCTGTTAAACCATTTTGGAATTTCTGATCCAGGAAGGATGATAGTGGTCTGGCGCTTGACAACATTGTATTCCTGTTACAAGTCACGAAATTAAAAGTGTGTCTCTTAGTATATAAAACTTCATTAAGGGCAATTGCATAGAGAAGCAACCTACTTTGGCTTTAGGTAACCAACTTACATGGATCCAGAACAAAACAAAGTATTCATAATATGAATTTAAGGTAATAACCTAAACTAACTGGTTTTCACATGAAAACTGATGACGTATAGTCCACATTCGGGTCACAAACCCGACCAATGACCGATACTAACGAGCCCAGTACGACTCGGCTAACCCGATAACGGTTTGGGCTCACGAAGGCCCAAACCCAAAGTTATTTATGGCTTATGATATCGGATATCTCTTATCTTGGGGGATAAGTGTTTAATAACCGGCTTACGCGGGATACGCCGAAGTTTGGGGAACACGAAATCAATAAGGGTTTCGTGTGTATATAAAGGGCATCCCAGCCCTCATTAAAGGTACGATCTAAAACCCTAACTCTCAATTAAAACCCTAAAACCGATTACTTACTCTCACGCCGGAGGATAATCGTGGGAAACAATCCCGCGATAAGCCTAACGGTGTTTTCTGTTTACTTAGTGCGCAGGTCTCAAGCATCAAGATCCAATTGATACGGGAACCGGAGTCCAAACAAGGAATGCCCAACTTTTGTATCAACAAAAACTCATAATAAAAAGGCAACATGATAAAAAATTAGACAGAGCGGTTGCCATATCATCATTTTGACCTGTTTGGATCAGATTACATTCTAACAAAATCTGGGAAAGTTGGTAGATTACCAATAATAGAAATTGGATATAAGTTGGAAACTTTTCTGTAATTAGCCTTATTTATAAAGACTAAACCACTATAATAAAAGTTCAAACAACTAAGTAGAAATTGAGACCAACCTGAAGTGCAGTTTGTAGTACCGTGACTGTAAGTGTGTCAAGCTGCTGATCTTCCAGTAGCCTACAACCAAGAAATGAGACCTGCCTCAAGAATGTCTGAGCTGATGAAAGACCAGTTATGGTTTTCAGTGATTTGCAGTTGTTGGCAAATAGTACAGCTAAACTAGGTGGAAGCTCAGGCAATGCTTCAAGCCTCGGGCAATTGGACAAGTCTAGTCGTTTGAGCACAGAGAGTTGAGAGATGGTGAAAGGCAATCTAGCAAACTGGTTGTCACATAAAATCAAATATACCAACGAGGCTAGCATGCCAATATCCACAGGTAAGATCATTCCTTCATTTAAATTGCACAGCCCTAGTTCTTTCAATGAAGTTAGACTAGATAAAGAAGGCAACACCGTGTACAAGGAGTCTGGAGGCAAATTACTATGCTTTGAGTTTTTTTGTCCTAAAATCCAATCAAATACTCCTCTTTTCTTAGAAACAGAAGATGGTGGTTCGACAGCGGAGAGAGTTTTGAGGTTTTTAAGACGAATTATCGACGATGGTAATCGGGTAACAGAGGTCACAAGAAGATGCTCTAAAGACACTATGTTTCCCAGGTCTTGAGGTAATGTTGCAAGTTTTATACAACGTCTCACATCAAGATATGTGAGGCTTTGTAACATGCAAAGACCAGGTGTAAGACTTGCCAGGTTGGTACATCCGAGAAGACTAAGAAAAGAGAGATTAGTTAGATTCACAATCGATGATGGAAGTTCTTGTATTTGTGTATGGTGCAAATAAACATGTGATAATTTGTCCATCTTCCCTTGAATTTCTGGAAATTTTCTTAATTTATAACAGTGACGTAGATTAAGGAGTTTGAGAGATTTCATCATGATATAAGACAGAAAAGATCTAAGCTCATAGCAACTATTAAGATCCAAAATTTCTAGCTTTTCTAGAGATCTGATGGACTCGTGTACTTTTACCAAACTGCTACAACCTGAAAGGACCAATTTCTCAAGGTTCGGAACCCCTGTGAAATTCGGTGTTTCAGTAAGCTTCTTTGACTCCGAGCAGTCGATACACTTCAGGTGGTGTAGATGCTGTTATAAACATAGAATGAGAAAAAATAAAAATAAAAAAATGAGAAGCCTTAAAATTTACTAGATCAGACAAAGGTTTAATGCAAGGAGTTTTAGCAGTACCTTCACTCCTTTCCATAGTTGTAAAAGGCTGCTAGAATGTGTGTGCAATTCTACAAGTTTCCCTGATCCAAAACATGATGGCAATGGATTTGCAGCATAGTTTTTCCAATTGAGATATTGCAATGAAGTAGGAAGATATTCAGGTCCTAGGAAAGGCATTCCCATAGTATCGACATGAAGTAGTCGAAGGTTCGTCATGTTTTTAAAAGCATGAGTAAAGTTTACAAATTCTGCACTATACAAGCCTTCCACTACTATGGCTTGAATTTCCTCAGTCCCCTGTTAAGTAGCTTCAATTACATGAGTTCAGAATTTATATATTCTTATATGAAGCATAAAGTTGAAACATACCTTATTTTCTATGAATATATCCAAAACTTCTTGATGCCTCCACAGCCGGCTATGCTTTTGGGGCTCTTTATGATTCTTTCCACGAACAATATGTTGTCCCATTTCTTGAATCATGTCATGCATTTCCAACTTTTCATTCAAAATATATAGAAGTGATTTCTGTACAAGATCAGTTACCCACTTTTCTGTGTCAAATCCACAACAATCAAGCATTTTGTATACTTCCACTCTATGCCAACCCTTAAAGAAACATGCAATATCTAAAAATATTTCCTTCTCTATATCTTCAAGCCCATAAAAACTTACTTTCAGCGTTTCTAATGTTTCTTTTTTGGGGATTTCCTTAAGTCTGTCCAGTGTTGTTACCCACATTGTCATATCCCTGCCACGTAATGAATTACCCAAGACTTTGAGGGTCAAAGGATGGCCAGCAGCATAGTGTACAACAAGACGAGAATGTTGTTCATAATCCTTTATGGGAATGTTCATACTGAATGCATGTAGACTGAAGAGCTGAAGAGCTTCATCACCAGTCAACAAGTCCACATTATAGATATCGTCATTTATTCCATGTGCAAGTAACAAACGCTTGTTTCTTGTGGTAATAATAATCCGGCTTCCTTCACCAAACCAGTTACAGTCTCCTGCTAATGCATCTAATTGGTTAATTTCATCAACATCATCAAGAACAATTAAAACCTTTTGTCTACAAAACATTTTCCTTATCATGTGAGCCCCTTGAGGCACAGTCTCAATTTCCTTGTTTTTGTCCATCGACAAGAGCAGCTCTTTTTGGGCAGAATGCAGACCATACTTTTCTGTAATTTCTCTAACATTTTGTACAAACTTTGTACAATCAAACTGACTTGAGAGTTCACTACATACAGATCTGGCAATAGTAGTCTTGCCTGCACCACCCATTCCCCATATTCCTATCATGCGGACATCATTTACTCCCATTCTCAGTAATGACTTTACCTTTTCCACACGAGGTACTAATCCTATTACTTTATCTTCAAGAATAGAGTATTTGTGATACAAAACACTTTGGATATCCTTTAGAATTGCTTTTACGCATTGGGCTTCACGACTGCAAAATTGACAAAAAAAAAAAAGAATATGTAAGTCATGTTGGAGCATGGAAAAACTAATCCCACATAGGAGCCACAATGAAACTTATCTCTTTATGATAACTTTCCACCAATGCCTAACAAATAATTGAAGTCCATAGTAGTGGGTTGGGTTAATATACAAATATGTTACTAAACTTTTCGAAAACGTTCGCCTAAGTTACTGAACTTTCATTTTGTTCACTTAGGTTACTGAACTTATAGAAAGTATTTTTTAGTGTTGATAGGAGTGACTTAATCATATATTTTTGGATATGTTAAGTAACATAAATGTCGTGTTCTTACAAGTTAAGAATTGTTTATGAACATTTTTTATAAGTTCAGTGACCTTAAATGTCATGGTTTATAAGTTCATTAATCAGTAACTTAGGTGAACTTTTTCGAAGAGTTTAGTAACATATTTGTACATTAACTAGTGGTGGGTTTTAGGGTTAATTATGCTTTAGTGGGCTTAATAAGTGGGTTTCTTGTATTGATTGTTGTATCCTCAAAACAATCGCACCAATTCGGGCGAAATTCTATTTTAGGACACTACACTGCTAATTGCACGCCCAATCACATTATTGTAATATGCGATATTTGTTTTATACAGTTAATTTAAAAAAGAATTTTAAAGATGGATCAAACGATACTTGCAAAACCTAAAAAGTTCAAAGGGTCTAATTTTCGTCTATGGCAATAGTTTATGTTGTTTTACTTGACAACGTTGCATGTGTCGAATGTTCTCACCAGTTCTGAACCAACAGATCCGTATGTGGAAGGACAAATGTTTCTACTGAGACACCAACGGCAGACTATGAAAGGGCCGCCTCATTTTGAAATCACAATGAATATAATTGCAGAATTATCTTCGGTATGCTTAGGATGATTCCCTATATGATATTTATTCAACCTTTGCAACTGCTTTGGGAAATTTGAAAATCATTGGAAAAGAAATACAGAGGGACTGAAGTTGCATGTTCTAAGAAAGTTGTTGTTGGAAAATTTCTGAACTTCAAGATGAATGATGCAAAGCCTATTGTGAAGCAAGTGGAAGAACTCCAAATCATAGTCCACGAATTGGAAGTAGAAGTAACTCTAACATTTGACTGATGATATGAGTTTTAAGCAACTTGTTCTCATAATTCGTGTTGAAAAAATAAAAAAGGATTAATGAAAAGGATGATGCAATTCAATAGAACCAAATGCAAAAATGGTTGGAGAAAGTTCTTCCAAATCCAGTCCTACCACAAAAACAAAGACGAAAATGGCGATGGTTCTAGACGTAATTCTTCCAATGCTGGAAAGAAGGATTACACCCAACAAAAGAACAACTTCAAGAAAGCCTAACTTCAAGAAAGCCTATCATTGCTGGGTTTGTGGAAATCTTGGGCATAAAGCTAAGGATTGTCGCCACAAGAACATGGAGGCGGGAATTCTCGAGGAGATTCCGACCGAGCAAATAATGCGGAATCACCAAAAGAATTTGCTGGAGTAATTGAAGTCTTCATGACTACAAACATTGTTGATTGGTGGGTCGATACAGGTGCCACAAAGCACATCTGCAACTCAAGAAGGATGTTTGTATCTTACCAAAAGGTGAATGAAACATAACAAATGGGATCTTGAAGAGTTGCAATGGTTGCTGGAACCCTTTCATGCACTATATATATGGGATCAAAATCCATCATGAAGACCTATTCAGATTCGTCAAATTGAAGTTTTTATTCTTGAATTGATTATTGTATCCTCAAAATAGTCGCGCCAATTCGGGCAAAATTCTATTTTAGGACACTGCTAATTGCAAGCCTCAATCATGTTGTTGTAATCTACGATATTTGTATGGGGGAATTGCATATATACCCACTAAAACTTAAATATTTGCATATTTCCCCATAAAACAAGTTTTTAGTGCATGATGTACAATGCAACTTAAGCATGTTTTGGGTATATATGCAAATATGCAAGTTTTAATGGGTATATATGTAATTGCCCCTTGTTGTATAATAAAGTTTGTATTATCATTAATAAATTTCTAACAAGTCCCGGTCTAAACATGAAACATGATTGATAAGTATATATGAACTCGTACATTCTACAAATATCGTTAGTCATTCAAAGAACAACAACAGTTTAGAATTCAAAAGATCTTAAACTCATGTCAAAACTATTATCTCAAGATCCGTAATTGTGAACCTAGAAGTTCCACGATAATCATAGCATACAAATGGGCATTTCTGGGTAGATGTTTATTAAGGCATTCAAACAGATAACTGGGTCGTGTAAGATACTTGGATGTTGCAACCTGCCTAGAACTTGGATACCCTGACAGCAAGTGAAGTATGCATATTGAGTATTCTCCAATGATCTAATATGATGGAAAGTGAAAACGAAGATACATAAAGTTCACCAACATGTCATGAATGGGAGAGGAAAACCATTTTATAAACATCTAATGCTTGAATTATTAGACAATCTATCTATTCTTTACTTAGAAGGACTTGATTTAAGTTATCTAATTCATCTTTGTTGATCATTAATGTGGTATTCGTAGAAAGAGTTCATGAGTTTAACAGGGATCGTAAACTTCATCTCTATTGGTTATTATAAAATGAACATTACAAGTTTTCTATTAAAATACTATTCTGAACAATCATGAATCGGATATATATGAGTTGGTTACTGCTTTGAAGAGTTTGTATTAGCTGTTTAAACTATGCTTCCCTACCATTTTGGGGTATGTCTATGTTGAGGTAAAAATATGTCTTCACCTAAACAAGCAAATATCCTTCGGCTGACCCTTCGTCTAACTCTTCAGATTGAGATCCTTCGGATCTGTTAACACAAAGAAAGCACGTGTTAGCCTCGCCTAGGGTTTTATCCCTAGACCAAGCTCCGGCGTGAGGATGAGAATATGATATGTTAGAATTACTGTGTGTAAAGTGGAGTAAAGAGAGTTAACCTAGATGCATTGATTTCTCTCCTTTTATAGATGAGAAGTCTTGTCCTTACCCGAGGGTCACATGTGATGAGGGCGACCCTTTTTGGCGGGAGGTTGACTTACCCTGTTTGGCCTCTGCTTGTATCAGGTCAGGGATTCTGACTTAAGATTCCCTTCCCTTTATGACTGGTGACGCCATTTAGCCATTACGCCGAAGGGTTGTGTTGAGCCCTTCGGCCTATGTTGTCTTGGAGTTTGCTTGGTCCAAGTTACTTCGTGCATTCGCCGAATGGTTTAGGACCCTTCGGCTCGGTATCTCAGGTACATACGCCAACATGTCCCCCCAGTATCATGTTAATGTATGCATTACATGATATTGGGAGTGTTACCTAATGGTTTTTGCCGGGGGTTTTTGTGCCGTTTCCTTCCCTTCTTCGTCAGTTTTTTTTGTTTTGTTTATTTATTTTATTATTATTATTATTATTTTTTTGAATGGTACCAAAATTAATAAATGCTCGTGTGTGACGAGGCATTGATTTTCTTACTATGGTCTATGATGTTGCCACGTGGATGCTGACGCGTCTTGTGTGGTGAGTTGATATGTCACGTCTCCGTCTGACACGACGGGACGTTTCACCTATCTTTTTTCTTCTATAAATAGCGTTGTCACTTCCATTTTTACCAACGTAAAAATTTCTGCACCCACACGTTTTCTGCGTTTTTCAGCCGAACGGTTTCTGTGTTCATCTACTGTCCAGGTACTTTCTAGTTTTCCTTATACTTTAAACTTAGGTTATTTCAATTCCCTTCCGGTAACAATGTCAGAACCGTCCGGCTCATCATCCGGTCACGACTCCGGACCTGCTTCTGAGGGTCCGTCGCGTCCGAAACCCAAATTTGATCTTGATAAATACACCTCGAATATGACTGAAACGGGGTTACAATGGGCCATAGATAATTTTGGGATTCCCCTTGATCTCCATCCGAGGCTCCCACCGCCCGGTTTTACGATGGGACATTTAGGAGACGATGCTATAGGTTTATACTTAGAATATTTATGGAAGGGGGAATTAGCGTCCTGTTTTCCACTTTTCTTTTAGACGTTCTTCATTATTACAAAGTTCATATTTCTCAGTTAGTGCCGATAGGTTTACATAGGGTTACCCTTTTTGAAGTATATAGCCTTAGCCTTCACATCATTCCTACAACTTCCCTTTTCCGTGCCTTCTACAAATTACATAAACAAGGACATTGGTTCACTTTTGCCAAACAGGACGGTAAAAACCGCCGGGTTTGCTTTCAGGAGATTTTGTCTGGATTGAAAGGTTGGAAGCGTATGTTCTTTTTGATTGACCGTCGGGCTATCCCTTTTGCTATGCCGTGAAGGCATCCAGATTCGGATGTTTCCGACCCCTTTCCTACCGGGGAGTTTTCTGTACCAGATGCTAATCTGTTGTCTGCTAATGTCATTGATCTGATAAAGATTCCGCCGGGTTTTTTGTACGCCATTGGGTTATCAGCAAACTGGAAATATCAGGGTTACCGGGCGGCTCTGAAGGATGCCGAGGGGAATGGTATTTAGCCTATGTTCTATCTATTTAGTTAGGACTTTGTGTTTCTTATGGTCTTATAGTTTCTTGTTTGTGTTGCAGCTTTAACCATGTCTGATTATTTGATCAAGCCGAGGTATTGTAAGGGGGCGGCTATGACCCAGAGGGATCGTTATGAGCAAGGGCAGGCTCACCTCATGCATGTTACCCTCCCCAGCGAAGTTGGCACTCTGGTTCCACCTAAGTCTGAAGCGATGAAGAGGGTCGAGGTAGCCGACCCAAAAGTTTTGGAGGCTAAGGAAAAGAAAAGGAGAGCTGCTGAGGCTAAAGCAGGGGGTTTAAAGTCGCAGAAGCGCCCTGCCGGAGAGGGTGGCTCTGGGCAACCTCAAAAAAGGAGAAACAAAAGTCCACCACCTGTTGTCAATGTGGAGTCCACCACCAATCCTACACCGTTGAATGCTGTGCCACTTGAGGGTTCTCAGCCGAATGACCCCAATACCGTTGAGAAGGAAATCTGGAGGGTCATTTCAGCAACAATCTGGATGTTGCCAATGCTGATGGGAATGCTGGTGGGAATGGTGAGGAGCATCCTGAGGACCATGATGGGGATCATGAGGCGTCTCGTATTGTTGAGCAGCCTGCTCCCTACGAGAATAGTAAGTCTTCTTTATTTCCCCTCTTTTTTTATATATATGTTTTTTATTTTGTATGCTTATTGTTCGTCTTTATTTGTATCCCTGTAGGGGTTTCTTCTCCTCCTCAGCATTGTGAAGATAAGGGTGGCGATGAAGGAGAGAGAGCTTCGTCTAGTGCTACTTATATGTCGGGCTGGTCTATTAAGAAGGACGAAAGAGTTAAAGGCTATGATAAGTATAGGGATCTGCTTGTTCATCTGCCTCCCCATGCCGAAGAAGCCTATTTGCAAAGCATGACAGATACCGAAGCAGCTCAGAGGTCATGGGCTATTCTGGCCAGAGGTTCTCTTGCTTTTACGGACATGCTCATTCGTTTTGAAAATCTTGATCTCGCACATAAGGATTTGGTTGAGGAGCATAAGGGGTGCGAGACTGCTGCTAAAGAGAATTTTGATTTTTTGAGTAAGACGTTGGGGGAGTTGAAGGTTGCGAAGGATGAGCTTGCCAAATGTTCTGCCCGGGAGGGGTTTGAAAAAACATGTGCGTACCTTAGAGGCTGAAAAAGCCGAATGGTTGAAGCTGTCCCTGGCTCAAGGTGAGAAGATTTATGGGTTAGAGAAAGAGTTGATGGAGGCTAGGGGAGCCCTAAAGAACGAGGAAGAAGAGAATGAGGTCCTCCGCAAGGAGCGTATAGAGTTGGTTGTGACCGCGGGGAACCTGGAGATAGTCCGGTCCAATCTAATCAGAGACTTCATTCCTACTGCCGTGACTCGTCTTCTCGGCAGTCATGAGTATAAAGCTTCTGTGGCTGTTCCCTTCAGCTTGTGCAGGATGGCCGGGTGGTTGGATGGGGTGCGTATTGGTCGTACAGAGGAAAGTGTTAAGAAGATTTTGGCTGAGATTGAGGATTTGGATCTGGAAGCTCCTGCTAAGTATCTGGCTGCGTCTGACGAGCTCTTTGTGAAGAAGTATCCCTACGTGGATAAAATTCGGAACTCTTGCCACCGCCCAGTCAAAGATGTCATGGCTCTCATGCCGGATCCTGCTCCTGCTCGCCCTGCAGTTGGAGTCGCCGAGAAAGATGCCGGGGAGAAGGAGGATGACGGGGGGAATAGAATTCCTCCTACAACAGAAGCTTGATTTCTAGTGTTATAACTTGTACTAATTGTGAACATGTGTTGGGAATTTGTAATGGTGTAGTGTTGAGGCAATTTTGTTTTTTATGCCTGTGATACTTTGGTGGTTTAACAGAATCTCTTATGGCGTGTTGGAATTTGAATATTATTTCTTTACCTTGCATGTTTATGTTCCTTGTGTGCAATATTGGCTTGCTGTTGTCTTCTTTATGTTTCTTTGGCGTTGATTGTCCGGCTTTTCTTTTCAACTTGTCATTGCGGGCGTGACTCCTTTCAGGTATATTCCTCGGCAACCCTTTGGGTATGAACCGTTTATTTTATATAACTCGGCAACCCTTTTTGGGTATGAACCGTTTGGTTTTTAATGTCTCGGCAACCCTTTTTGGGTATGAACCGTTTGGTTTTATATGTCTCGGCAACCCTTTTTGGGTATGAACCGTTTGGTTTTACCCCTCGGCAACCCTTTTTGGGTATGAACCGTTTGGTTTTTTTCTCATGGCAACCCTTTTTGGGTATGAACCATCTTTGAACATTGACCATCTTTCCCCGGAGGTCGTGAGCCTACCGGGGGGTCATTTGATAATTATGTTCAGTAAACAGTAAATAGGGAAAATTGCTCATCCGTTGTCCGGGGAGCTATACTTTTCATTAATAAACATTGAGAGTTGCAATTAGTTGCCCCTTGGGCTTAGGATTACAAAGCTTTTCCTAAATTACAAGAAACATTTCCTCAAATTCACCGCGTTCCAGGTGCGGGGTACTTCTTTCTCTTCGGTTGTCTGTAACTTGTACGAACCGTTTTCATATGCCTCGACGATGCGATATGGGCCTTCCCAGTTTGGCCCCAATTTCCCTTGATTCTCCTGTCTGCTTGCTTCGTTCTTCCGGTAAACAAAGTCTCCAACTTTGAGCTTTTCGCCCCTTACTCTCCGGTTGTAGTATTGTTCCACTTTCTTCTTGTACCTGGCTTCTTCGACTGCTGCGGAATCCCTCCTTTCTTGTAGCAGGTCTAGGTTTAGACGGATTTCTTCTTCACTCCCTTCCTCCTTCACCATCGTTGTTCGGAAGGTTGGCATCCCTATCTCCGCCTGGATTACCGCCTCGCTCCCGTATGTTAGGCTGAACGTGGTCTCGCCGTTGCTTGTCTTGAGAGATGTTCGGTGAGCCCATAATACATTTGGCAGTTCGTCCACCATCCGGCTCTGCTTTTTCCCAGTCTTGTCTTGAAACCATGCATCAGGCTTTTGTTTGCCCTTTCTACTAGACCATTGGCTTGGGGGTGTGCCACCGCGGTGTTTATTTGTTTTATGTTTAGCTTTTCACACCAGCTCTTGAAGGGGTCATGGATGAAATTACTGCCGTTGTCTGTTACAATTATGTGTGGCAGGCCGAAGCGACAAACAATGTTTTCCCACATGAACTTTATGACTTCCTTTCCTGTAGTTTTTGCTAACGGCTTGGCCTCCATCCATTTTGTAAAGTAGTCGATGGCCACAATGACATACTTTACTTTTCCAGGTGCTTCGGGAAGAGGGCCCAGCACGTCCATTCCCCACTGAAAGAAAGGCCAGGGTGACATGATGGAGGTCATAAGGGTTTTTGGTAACTTAGGTACCGGAGCGTGTATCTGGCATGATTCACATTTCTGAATGACCTCTCTGGTATCCCTATGCATTGTCGGCCAGTAGTAGCCTTGCCTTATCAACTTCGCCACCACGGATCTTGGGCCCGAATGCATTCCACATGCTCCTTCATGCACCTCCCTTACCACGTAATTGGCCTACATTGGGCCCAAGTATGATTTTTTGAACAATACCCCGTCTTCCATGGTATAGTGATTGATTTTCATCCGAAGGGTTCTTGCTTCGTTCTGATTGTCCGGCCATTTTCCTTCGGTGATGCACCGGATGATTGGAGACATCCAGTTTTCCTCTTCCTCCTCCACTATTGCTCCGATGATTTCTTCTTCTGTTGAAGGCGTTTCCAGTACCTCCACGAGTATCTCCTTGGTTAAGTGATCGAAAGCAACCGACGCTAGTTTGCTTAGTACATCGGCCTTCTGGTTTTGTGCTCTAGGAATGTTCTGTATTCACCGTTTGAAACATCCAATGTATTCCCTTGCTTTTGCCAGGTACTTCGCCATGCTCTCCTTGTAAGTGGTGAACTCTCCGTTTATTTGGCTTGATACCAGATTCGAATCTACTTTAGCATTTAAAACTTGGATTTTCATATCCTTGGCGATTCTTAGACCGGCTAGTAATGCTTCATATTCCACCTCGTTGTTGGTGCTGGGGAGGTTTAGCCGAAGAGCATAAGTATATTCCGTCTGATCTGGGCTGATGAGTACTAGACCTGCTCCGGCGCCCTTTTTGTTGGACGCCCCGTCGGTGAACAATGTCCATTCTTCCTCACCGGTGGAGATGTCACATATCTCCTTGTTCTTTCCTCGGTTTCCTCCTTCCTTTCCAACTGGTATCTCGTTAATGAAGTCTGCCAAGACTTGGCCTTTGACCGCCTGTCTTGGGATGTAGGTAATTTGTATGCTCCCAACTCCACTGCATACTTAATCAGCTTTCCTGAGGATTCAGGCTTATTCAACACATCCCGAATGGGTTGGTCTGTGATTACTTTGATTGGGTGGGCCTCAAAATATCTTCTGAGTCTTCTGGAACAGTGCAACAGAGCTAAAAGCCAATTTCTCTAGAGGAGCGTAATTCCGTTCGGCATCGTGCAATGTTCTACTAACATAGTGCACTGGCATTTGCTTTCCTTTCCTTTCCACCATCAGTACAACGCTTATGGCTTCCTCGACCGCCGCTAAATATACGAACATATCCTCTTCTGCCACCGGGGCGGTTAGGTTGGGTAATTCCAGAATTATACTCTTCATCTTCTGAAATGCCTCTTCGGCTTGCTCACTCCACCGGTATTCGCTCTGGTTTTCTTTTGTTATGTTCTTTAATGTGCTGAAAAATGGTAAGGCTTTTTCTGCAGACCGTGAAAGGATGTTATAGGGAGAGGGGGATCTTTTCACCGTGAACGTCATTACTGCTTGGCGAATTAAACCATCATTTCCAAAGCAAACGTTCAAATCGATCTTTCCAAGGGGCTTGATTGCTTCGCCTGAGAATCCTACCAGTGGTGTGTGTGTTTCTCTCTTGATCGATGGGCATAGATTTTGAAAGCAATGTTCGTACATCACCTCTACGGCTGCTCCTTGATCAACATAAATCCTTCTGACTGTATATCCTTCGACATCTGCCTCGACTATCAACGGCTCTTCTGATACATCTCCGGGTAACACCGGGGGGAAAGCTATAGGAACGTTCATCCAATCCTCCTCTTGGTTGGTGGTCTTTCTTTTCCTGTCTTTTCCTCCACCGTGCACCATGTTGATAATCCTCCCTCTGCCAGGCGGATTGTCTCTTGGGGGATTCCTACCTCTTTGCCTAACGTCCTTCAGGAGGTGATCCAGCTTGCCCGTTTCCAAGGCTGTCTTCAGTTGTTCCTTGAGGTGGTAGCAATCGTTGGTGAGGTGGCCTTTCTCACCGTGATAATCGCAGAACTTGTCCAAGTTTTCCTTTCTTGGTGCACCTCTTAGAGGTGGGGGGTAGCTTTAACTGGAGCTCTGTTGCTAAGATTTCTTTCAGAGACTTTGTGAGGAGACTTAGGTCAATTGGGCGGGTGTCACTTCTGTAATTGTTTCTCCTACATTCACCTCGGGGATTATCTGACCTTGCCGGGTAATAAGGGGCATATTGACCACGGGGTCGATGTTCCATTTTTCGGTCTCTTCTCCGTCTGTCTTAGTAGTATGAGATCCGGGGAGATCGGTCCTGGTATTGTGCAGCAGCGTGTGATTTTCGGTTTAGTTCTCCTCTGGGGAGTTCCGTGGTGTTATAGGCCTCTTCGGAGCGCACGAAGTCGTCCACCCTATTCATCATCTCAGTTACGGTTTTTGGGATCTTGTCCGAAAAACGCTTCACCAACTCCGGGCATTTGCTTCCATTTATGAAAGATGATATCTGCATTACCTCCGGTACCCCTGGGATGTAACTAGCCTCATCTGTCCATCTTTCCTTGAATTCAGGTAACGTTTCGTGGGCTTTCCGTATGATTTTTGTGATTTCCATGGGATCCTTGAGACACTTCCTTCTGAGCGCGAATCTTTCAAGGAAACCCTCCCGGAGTTCCTCCCAATTGTTTATGCTTCCGTTGGGTAGGCGATCATACAGGCATCTGCCATCCACCGTGATTGGCTGCCCCTGAGAAGCGAGTGATGTGATCGTCCGGATCTGTGGATCCATCGTAGAGTCTGATATTCTTCGGTAGCTCATGCTTCGGACCAGCGAACTCTATGATCCGTCGGGTGAATGGACATCTGGGGGCGTCCTTGCATGGTTATCTTCTTCGATGCCTTTCCCTTTTGGATCTTTTTCTTTTTCCACCTCCTTGGTCGGTTCCTCTGTTTCATCGCCAAAGTCGATCCGTATAGGCTTTAAAGGGCTGTTTCCTTTGGTGTTGTGTTCTTTTATCAGGGCTTTTAGTGATGTGATGTGGCTTAGTATTTGTTCTTCTAGGTTGGTAGGGTTGTCTCCGGATGGTGTTTCGCTTGAGGGGCCCGTCATTGACTAGTCTCAGTAGTTTGAATAACGGTCCCACGGATGGCGCCAATTTGTTGAGGTAAAAATATGTCTTCACCTAAACAAGCAGATATCCTTCGGCTGACCCTTCGTCTAACTCTTCGGATCTGTTAATACAAAGAAAGCACGCGTTAGCCTCGCCTAGGGTTTTATCCCTAGACAAAGCTCGGCGTGAGAATGAGAATATGATATGTCAGAATTACTGTGTGTAAAGTGGGGTAAAGAGAGTTAACCTAGATGCAGTGATTTCTCTCCTTTTATAGATGAGAAGTCTTGTCTTACGAGGGTCACATGTGATGAGGGCGACCTTTTTGGGCGGGAGGTTGACTTACCCTGTTTGGCCTCTGCCTGTGTCAGGTCAGGGATTCTGACTTAAGATTCCCTTCCCTTTATGACTGGTGACGCCATTTAGCTGTTACGCCGGAGGGTTGTGTTGAGCCCTTCGGCCTATGTTGTCTTGGAGTCTGCTTGGTCTAAGTTACTTCGTGCATTCGCCGAATGGTTTAGGACCCTTCGGCTCGGTATCTCAGGTACATACGCCAACAGTCTACGGCCAAGCTAATGTACCTATTTATGGTTTTGCTATAGCTCTCCACTATTAATCAGTTTCCCGCATGAACAAAATCTATTCTCTCGAGTTTTTTAGCTATTTGTCTAGCATCATACTTAAAATCAAACCTTACTTTTGCAACTCAAACCAATCTGGTAACTGAACAATGTCCCTACAAAATTAAGTTTGTTAACCTTTCTTGGAGTAAATTTAAATTTGCGCATGCACACCTATCTTCTTCATGAGCTACTAACTATGGAATCATGAACGTTTTTGGTCAAGATATAACCATGAAACTTATGAACCTTTCTAGCCATGAGATTGCCTCCCTATATGCCTACGCTTCAAGTACAATACTACAAATTGCAACTTAAAAGAATGGAGCAGTTGGTATGAACAAATGATTTCAAGATCCATCACAGTTGACCATGAAAAAGACAACCTCAGAGAGAAGGGTGTGGAACCAATTAACGCGGAATTAATTGAAAAATTAAGATATAAAAGGCGAGCGACTCTACCTCTTTAGAGCCTTCCTAAATGGACCTGTCCAAAAAGCCATAAGTACATGTTAATCTTTGTTAATTTAATCTGGATATAGGTTAATAACTCGAGCTTCAACAAAATCATCCTCATGAATGCAGAAAGCCTGGGACAGAAATCATTTGATAATATTTGGTTGGCCTTAGAGTCTATGCCTATTCAATCGATACTCACCAGTCTTCATCTGAAGTAGGAGGTTTTGAATTATATTGTTTAACCTCTCCATGTACCAGAATAAGTTGCAGCATATGCAGACCTCAGGTGTCCTCTTGATTGATGCTACACTACATATTAATACAAGGCAACTTACTATTGCATTCTTGGTGCACCTTGTCTTAGCACCAAGTGCATCCCATGCATTATACATCAAGAGTTCCGGTATACTTTGGTACCCAATATCTCAATCAATCAACATGCATTCATCTTGTTAGTATATGAAATATATGACTTGAGTTCATATCTTATTGGCCAGACATACACGTCACTTAGAACTGGGTATGAAATAACCTCTAAGTACTTTATACGACAGTTAAATTAGCTATCCATAAGTTAGCACTTTCAATTAAAGAAACTAAACCACAATGCTCTCAATTCTCAGTCAATTACACATGAACGTAGAACTATTTGCAAATCATGTGGTTTGGCTAAGCTTAAGACCATGGCAAAAACCCATTTTAAGTAGCTTTAGCATAACTCTTTTTGAGTTTTTGCTCTTCTAAAAGCTAATAAGCACCTTGTTAAAAGTTTTAGACTAAACTTATTGCATTTTGATAATACAATAAGCTATTACTTAAGCTTAGCCAAACACCCGTAAGTTACCTTTACATCCATAAAATCAAAGATAAATACCCAATCAGTAACTTAAGACTCTTATAAGGAAATCACCCGATTGGCTATTTTCCTTGGTTCCATCCAGACAAATTAGCTGCCGCAACGAAAGCCTCTCTACATTTCCACATTTCCCCTTTAGTGTGTCGTGAACCCCTCCCCAAACAAACCTTTCTGTTTACTCACATCCAACTGATCAACGGCCCCGTAAAACACAGGATAAACGAACCTAATAGGGTAGACGTGGACCCATATAACGCAGAACTAATTGACAACTAAGCTACAAAAGGCGAGCATCTCTATCTCACTAGAGCCTTCCTAAACGGACCCCTTACAAAAGCCATAAGTACTGTTAATCTTTATTGATTTTATATAAATACTGGTTGACTACTCGAGCTTCAACAAAATCATTCTCATTAGTGCATAAAGCTAAGGCCAGAAATCAGTTGATAATATATGATCTTATCTCTCCATATGTCAGTATAAGTTGCAGCAAAAGCAGACTGCAGGTGTTCTCGATTAATCGTTGCTTCATTACATATTAACAGAAGTCAAATTACTCTTGTAGTCTTCCTTTGCCTTGTCATAGAATCAAGTTGCCTCCCATAACTATGTTAAATAATCTATGAAGAGTTCATATGTCATAGTCCCTAACTCACTTAAAATATGCTACACATTTACGCAATTACCTGAAGGTACTTCACACAGCAGTTCAATTAACTCTCTGCAATTCAATGGGTATTTGGGATTGTTTATTTTTCTGTTTATGCTTTCTGCTTATAAGTGAGTACTTATAAACTACTTACAAATTAGCACTTCCAATAATAGTATTTCAATTTGCTTATTTAGTAAAAAATGAGATAATACTCGAAAAAATAATATTTTTTTGGGAAAGTATCAATCAAAAAATGCATTTATAAAAGGTTTTAGTTAAACATGATGGTAAAAAAAAAGGTTTTAAATTTGATCTCAAAAAAGCACTTTGGAACAATGAAGTTTCTACCCGCTTATGTATTACCTCAAATGAAGCATATAAGCATAAAAGCAGAAAAAATAAGCAATCCCAAACACACCTTTAGCATGTCTATCATCTACACTAATACATCTAACATCCAACTATCTCTGACAAAACTGTAACAAAGCAGTGTGGTAAAATTCAAAAATTACCCATTAGCTATCTCCTTAGTGTTCCATCCAGACAGATTAGCTGCTTCCACTAAAGCCTCTCTCCATATTTCCAAATTTCCGTTTTCATGTCTCGCGAACCTTTCCCCAAACAAACCCGTCTGTTTACGCACATCCGACGGATCAACTCCCCCATAAAACACAGGATAAACAACCAGTTTCATTTCCTTGTGTTGTTTCATTATCTCCACAAGCTCATCCAAGCACCAAGACGAAGAAGCGTAGTTTATCGAGAAAACAACGATAGCTGTCGTTGATTCAGCAATAGCTTTTACGAGTTCTGGACGAATAGATTTTCCTTTCTCGAGTTTATGTTCATCATGGAAAGTTACGATACCTTGTTGGTGTAGAGCATAGTATAGATGATCAATGAATGTTTTGCGAGTGTCTTCACCTCTGAAGCTCAAGAAAACATCATATTTCCCAAAGGACGACGAGGATGAAGATGAAGTCATGACTATAGTGAATGAGAGCCTAGCAGGTCAAACGAAGCAAAGTTTCAACCCGAGCTCGAGGGGCCTGTAAACAAAATCCACTATGATACAATTTCTTAATTTTTATTTCATTAAAATCTATCATGGATGAATATGTAATCTTTTTTTGTTTGTGGAGAGTAAAATAGTGAGGCAAAACCACATTGGTAGTGCATATTTTATGTTTGTGGATAGTAAAATCTCCACTTATTCCAACTCAAACACCTCTAAGGGGGAGGGAGTGGTACCCTAATACCCGAATTGTCACATCACCTCTATCCAATAAAAACCCTCCAAGTCAAAACTACCCAATTCTACCATAACACTACCCTAAGTGGAGGGAGTGGTACCCTAGTACCCGAATTTCTTTTTTTTTTCTTTTTTTTTCAAGTCCTAATATATTCCAACAAATAAACATATACTAAACTAATGAATTGGTATCTTAAAACCTAAAAAATAAGATCAAATATTTGGTACCTTTTCAAGTTCATCTTGAACTTCTTGCAGCTTTTCAATAGACAAAACAAGTTCAGTGTCGAGTTGTTCAACGTTTCTTGGTACGGAGATCTTGGGTTTCTTTCCTTTGTCAGCCACCATTCTTACAAACCTTAAAACTGTTGTTGATCTGGTTCTAAGAAGAAGAAGAATACAGGACATGAAGTGGGTTGTGTTTGTATTGTGATGTGTTACCGATCGGGCTTGGAACCCGATTTACTACCCGAAATTCACTACCCGTGTAACACGAGGTGGTGTTACCGATCGGGTTGAGGTACCCGATCCCCTACCCGAGCACCACTCCCTCCCCCAAGAGCACCCGGTGTCCAGTTCGTTGTGCCCTTCGTCGTCCACCTCAGCGCCTCGCCGAGGCTCGTTTTGACACCGGCGTATCACTGTCGTCTCGAAGCCGTCGTTGGGAGCTAGCGCCGTCTGCCGGCTGATTGGAAAGAATTGTACTTTTTTTTTTTTCTCTCTCTTTTATTTTTAGATAGTGAAATTTAATTTGAATGAAATTTAATAAGGTGATATTTAAATGTGAAGTGTTTTAGAAGATAGTGATATTGAAAGGTTCGTAGAGAAAAAAATGCAAACACAAACGCATAATGATGAAACCTTTAAACTGAAACTTGAAAAATTAACTAAAAACTTGAAATACATAATAAGCTTAAACATAATCTCCCTAAAAACAACATAAAAACATGAAATACATAATAAAACTACTAAAAACATGAAATACATAATAAAACTACTAAAAACTTAAAAAAACGAGTCATCCGAGTCCCAACCATCAGAACTGGTTGGCGGAGAATAAAATTCCCCATTCATGTATCGACTCTCCATTATGTCGAAATAGTTGTCTTGGAGGTACTGAGCCTCCCGTGCTTCTTGCTCACGGCGACCTCTTTCGCGAGCCCTGCTCTTCCATAATCTCCTAACGTTTTCTTCATCTTGTTCCGGTTGCCGGAAGCCTCACTAACTGCTGGGGTGGTTTTGAAAATCCACTGTGGACTATTCACGGTGGAGTTGGAACAATTGGGAGGTATGGGATGTTTTAAACCCCACCGGAAAGACATTTTCGGTGGTGTTGAGTAAACTTCAAACTCTGGCGAGTTGGAAAGTCTGGTTTCCGGCAAGTGATTTGGGGTTGGAAAGCTAGTTTCAGGCAACTTCTCCGGTGGGGAATTGCTGAGAAAAGTCTTTCTTGGAGACATTTTTTTTTTTTGTGTGAATTGTGTTATTTGTGTGTGAATTGTGACTGGTAGGATACTATATATAGAAAACTAAACCATTTGAATTTGAATTTGAATTTAAAATTTAAAATTTGAATTTGAATTAGCCCAAATGTACCGCAGTTTTGAATTTGAATTTAAAATTTGAATTTGAATTTTGAATCTGAATTTTATAATTTGAATTTAAAAACCACCCTTATAAATAACATCTTATAACCACCATTTTTTCACATCTACATCAATTCAAAAAAAACACACAAATGTCTCAAACTCTGAAGTGGAACAAGTATGAAGAAATCTTGCTTGCGCAAGTTTGGATAGAAATTTCGCAAGCTATGGATATGCAAAATAACCGTTCCGAAAATATTTTTGGAACGACGTTATGCATATGTTCAATAATCAGACAACCGATGACCATCGTACAAAAAATTCAATCACGGGTAAATGGACGAGGATTAACGTCGATTGCAAAAAGTTCAACGCAATTTACAAAGAGTTGCAGCGTCGAAGTGCTCAAAATGACCACACTCATCTCGAAAATGCGAAACTAAGCTTCCAGCAACAATATGTTGGAAAAGAGTTCAAGTATGTTCACGTTTGGTAGATTTTGAAAAATTTCCCGAAATGGGATGTCGAAGATTAAATCCAGTAGTATGTGTTGTATTTTTTTTTTACTCGTGTTTTTTTTTCCGTATCGTGTTGTTTTTTTATTATTGTGTTATGTATTATATTTTTAATTTGAATGAAATGAATTTATTTAGTTTATTTAGAAATGAAAATTGAATAAAAAAAAATAAAGTGGTAGTGGTGGGCCCCAAATGAAGAGGTTGAGGTTTGTTATGAGTGAAGAGGGGGTTTGTTGTGGTTAGTTGTGAAAAATGGGACACATCTTGATGTTTGAGTTGTACGACAGCTGAAGCTTCACTTCGTTTTGACACCTAGTGCTCTAAGAGCTCTTGCATTCATAACACAAGTTAAATTTTAACATCGTGCCACGTCAGCGCCACATCAGCTTTAACATTTAACCTAACTCACCCAAAAAACACCCACAATCATAACATCCCAAGTTAAGGTTTAATATTTGATATTTTCAAATTAACCCCTAAACTAAAACAAACACTTCATTTATTAAAAAACATAACATTAACTTAAACATATTACAATACCAAATATAAAATAACTAAAAAAAATTACAACGAAAAAAAAATAACAAAACATAGCAAATACTTATTCATCATCGTCACTCTCTTGTTGTTGTTGTTGTTGTTGTTGTTGTTGTTGTCGTTCAAGATTCTTCTGCCAAACATGCTCCATAAGGTCCTGTTGGAGTTGGGTATGCGTTTGACGGTCGTGTATTTCTTTTGCCTTATGACGGTGAGTATCACATCTTTCGACCCATCTTCGTTACTTCAAACGTGCTGACGGATCCACCAACACTTCGTTATAGTCACGTAATGCAAATTTTTGATCTTTTATAATCATGTTATGCAAAATAATGCAAGAATACATGATTCTACATATAGTGACATTTTCCATTTGACGCTGCGGTTGTTGTAGTATACCCCAACGTCCTTGAAGCACACCGCACGTTCAATTTTTCGGGCACTTTCTTGTTTCCTTTTTAAACTACGATTATGTTTTTCGTCAGTTGTCCGCGAGAAGGATTTGACGAAAATTGCCCACTGTGGATAAATTCCGTCAGCCAAGTAATACCCCTGTTCATACCTAGTTCCATTGACCATATAAGGGGCTCTTGGGGCATTGTCAGAAAGAATGTCGTCGAATAACGAGAGATGGTCTAAAACATTAATATCGTTATTCGCCCCCGCCATCCCCAAAAATGCATGCCAAATCCATAAATTTTTTGAGAAGCAGCTGACTTCAAGCATAATTGTTGGGTATTTTTATCACCCTACCAAATTGCCCCTTGCCAAGCCTGCACAATTTTTCCATTCCATGCATACGGTCAATGCTACCAAGCATTCCTGGAAAACCATGACACTCTTCATGTTGTTGATAAATTTTTTGAATGTCGGCCCATGTTGGTTTTCTTAAATACTCCGGCATAAACAAATCAATAATGCATTTGTTAAAATTATCAAGACAATCTTTTGAAGTACGCTCACCCATTTTCATGTATTCATCAAATGAATCGGGTGTGGTGCCGTAAGCCAATTGGCGTATGGCAGACGTACACTTCATTAGAACACTTAAACTCATTTGACCCGTAGCATCGGGTGTTTGCCTAAAGTAATTAAAATGATCGGAATATTTTTGGAAGTATAAGATTCAATACCTTCGACTATTTGCGGAATAGTTTCGGCTCATCTGAAATCTTCTACGAAAATTTCGGTTTGAATACGTACAACCTTCAACGAAATAGCCGTTACGTGACGCGTTCTTCTGCAATCTCATGTTCACGATATATATGGAGTACGAGCACGAGTGCGAGGTTGAGATGCTTCTTCTTGTTCCAACTGTTCTGCGATACTCGTGCGTGGCCGCCATAAATTCGAAGTCGGTTTAAGTCATCAGCGTCGACCATTGCTGAGGAAATTTATCAAATTGATTCGGATCCATTGTGAACGAACTTGAATTTGAATTATGGAAGTGTGAGAGGAAGTATATAAATTGTGAATTTGAATTATGGAAGTGTGAAAAAAATTGGTGTTTTAGTTGGGTATTTATAGTGGAAAAAAAATGTTTTTGGAATTTTTTTAATAAAACTAGCCGTTTGAAACCCCGAGGGGGGGGGTAAAATGATTTTTTTTAAAAACTCCAACGACTAGTAGCCGTTAGGGAAGGTAATTTTTTTTTTTAATGCAATAACGCCCGTTGCTGTGTTAACTTGGGCACGTTAACGCCGGTGAGGCAACGGTTAATGCCCAATTACCGGTTAACGGGGTTGGGGGTTGATTGTTGCGCTTTGCTCTAAGGTCATTTCTAAATTTTTGCGAAGTCTTACACTTTTTGTTACCGATTTAGCAAGCACAAACTTAGGGTATGTTTGGCAAAAATAGTTGTTGTTTCGATTAAATTATTATTATTATTATTTTTTATTTTTATTTTTTTTTTATGTTTGACAAAATAGGTGTTATTGTAGAGTAAAAGTGTAAAATGACATAATTGAATATACAAATAACAAACTATGATAAAATGGCAAATCGGTAATTTTGTGAAATACTCGAACATGTTTCTAAAAGCTGGTTTATGCAACTTATTTTTTATAATCCACAATCTTTGTCACTCAAACAGAGATTATTTTTCTAATATAGCATATTTTTAGCAAAATAATTTTAAACTCTTATAATCTTTAATAATCTGTTGCGCTAAACACGCCCGTAAATAGTTGAACGCTCGTTTTCTAATCGACTTGTTTGAAACCTAAATTTTGAAGAGTTGCAATTAGAAAAAAAGAATTTGAGGATCAACTGAAGTAAAAAAAGTTGACACAATTACTTGATAACGAAACAAACATATGTCATACCTTTAGAATGATATCTTACATGCTCTTATACATTGATGAGTGTGTAAATACTCATCATTCTTGGTTAAATCTGAACTGCAAAACACTTAAAAATGCTCAGAAATGCATCAAAATACTGAAAATATCTCAAAGTTTCATTTTATATGTTTCAGATGCAAAATGTTTAAAATCAGATGAAAAATGAGCTAAGTTTGCATAATTGGCAGTTTCAGTCCCCCAAGTTTCAAATCTTGTCAAAAATAGTCCCTGAGCACTTATTTTAAAAGAAAAGTCATCAAAGGTCCTTTTGAAATCATAATTTGTCATAATTAATCCTTTGGTGAAAAGTTCCAAAAGTTTTGAGAAATTACAGTTTTGATCCCTGGAATTTAAAAATGGTCAGGTTTAGTCCTTGGAATTTCACATTTGGCAAAAATGGTCCTTAACTTATTTGAGATTTACAAGTTTGACCCTTGGATTACATTTTCAGAAGTTACATATATGGTCCTTGGATTTCCAGCTTTTACACTTTTGGACCTTTAAACCCTTTTGGACCCCTGCCAAACACCTTGACCCCTCCATTTGACCCCCCTTCAATATATTAAGCCCGGTCAACAAACACAACCCTTTTCCCTCCCTTTTTCCTCCTTCCTCACCCACTGTCTGCAAATCACCAGGCTTCCCACACCTCCAGCTCACCTTATCCCCTCCTTATCACTCCACCTCCACCAAACTACAAAATACATTAAATGCCTTCCCCCTCCTAACACTCAAACCCTCTCCAACTGGCTTAACACTTTTTCCCGCCAAAATGCAATCAAGGGCCAATATGGCCTCAAGTCATCCAATGGTCTCAGAGACATGTGGGATTCACTCAGAAAGAGGAGAGAAGCAGAGTTGGGTATAAAAGAGAGAAGAGTTGCAAGAAGAAAAGGAGTAGTTAGTTTTTATTTTTCTTTGTATGTCGTTTTTTTTAAGTTATCTTAATTAGTGTTTTAAAATGTAATTTTAAGCTTTAATGTATTAAACTCAAGTCACTTTATCATTGTAATTTACTTTTAAGCATCAATATCAAGGTTTTATATAAGTCCATGTTTTCAAGTTCACTGTTGCAATCTCAGTTTCAAATTCCTATGCCCAAGCTTCTAGTAGCTTATGTTTAAGCTCAAATAAGTTTGTTTAAGTTGTTTATGGCTTTGAGTAAGCTTACATTTCATTTTCAAGCAAATTTGGTTTATGGTCAACAAAAGTCAAACTGGGTCAAGGTGGAGAAGAAATTGGATATTGGTTGATGCAGAGATTGGTTTGGGTTGGAATAGCTTCAAGTAGTTTAGTTATGGTTCTGGTTTAGCCGAGAAATAATTGGACATCTGTGAGTGAGTATCTCATTTTCAATTTTCAAGCCAATTTGCATTTTTTGTTTGTACTTTTAGTTGTAGTTATAAACAGTTCAAATCTGTTTATTAAGTGGTATTTAAGGTAGTTAAACTCATTTGATTATGCATAGGCTAGTTTAGCGATTGGCTTTATTTTAATTGCGTTTGGTTTGCTTTGTTTTATATCGTCATATGAGGTGTGTTTGGTTTTGCTACTTAAACTGTGTTTAAGGATTGCTCAGTGGTAGAAACTTGTTGGTTTAGTTTTTTTTAGCTCATTTGTATTCATATCAGTCATAATTAGGGGTGTCATTCGGGCTGACCCGACCCGAACCCGACCCGACCCGAACCCGACCCGAGCCAATTCGGGTCGGGTCAATCGGGTTCAAAAATATATTCGGGTCAATCGGGTCAACCCGAATTGACCCGAGTTTTAAACAAGGTCGGGTTCGGGTATGTTTTTTTAGCCTTGACCCGACCCGAACCCGACTAACCCGGTTCAACTACACTTTTACAATGTAAAATACTCGGGTTGACCAACGCCGAATTGACGGACCCGATTGACCGACCCGAGTTGACCCGAACCGAATTGACCCGACCGAGTTGACGAGTTTTAAACAAGGTCGGGTTCGGGTATGTTTTTTTATGGCTTGACCCGAGTTGACCCGACCCGAGTTGACCCGAACCCGGCCGGGTCAACCCGAATAACACCCCTAGTCATAATATGCACCTGCATTAGCTCTAAAGTCAAATCCATCTTCAACTGTCTTCATTTGCCTAACTGTTGGATTTTTATAAAATCAAAATCTTGTTTTGTGTTTAAATTTCATAGATATAGTTTGCAGAAGCTTCATTTCATCATAATACATCAAGTTCATTCCACAAATTGGATTCAAAGTTCAAATTAGTCAACTTTTCTCAACTGCTCAAAAGTCAAAAACTTGAAAAATCAGTTTTGAGCCCAAATGGGATGATTTTTAATAAACTCATTTCTGGGACAAATCAAGTGAGACTTTGGGTGTTAAAACTTCAGTTGGTATATTTTCTTATTATCATTTTTATAGATTTTTGTCAAATTTTTATAAGCTTCAAAATGGGTTGGCAACATGGGCAAAAATGCCCAATGCATTGACTCATATTCACTGATGCACTGACAGTCTTCAGACTCTTGCACCAGACTCTTGAGAGCTTGTCCAGGGCTAATCTTTGGTTTAGAAGTACCTATCCAGGTCTAGTTTAGGTTCCATCTCTTGGTTTTCTAGTCCCAGCTTATTAGGTAGCTTATTATTAGGCTTTAAAGTAGTGCCCTCAAACTTGTTTCTTAGCACTTATTCTCAAAATCACCAAATCATGGCAGTGAGTATATAGAGGTTAAGAGCAGTTGATACTTGTTGCATTTTGGTTATTTTAGCATAATATAGCTTCTGTTTCATTTGGGTAGCTTGTGGTTTTCATTTGGCTTATTTCAAGTGCTTATTTATAAGCACTTGCTGATTCATATTCTTGCACACAACCCCATGTTTTATATTTTCCTAGATTCTAAATATTATTTTAGACTTATCTTGAATCTTTCAGATTTTTCTAGGTCAGTTTGGTATTTTCTCCATTTTAATAGTTTTAAGCCTTTTTAAATAGCATTTAATACAATTAATTAAGAAAAGTTTCAAAAAAATAATTTTTCATTTTTATTAGGTCAAGATAAATATAAAAAGTCAAAAAAATATTTTTCCAGATTTTTCTTAGTTAAATTTGTATTTTTAAGCAATTTAAGTAGTTTTTAATAGTTTTTAATTCAAATAAAATAGAAAAATAATCAGAAAAATACAAAAATAGTTTTGAAAATTCTCTTTTGATATTTTAGATTTTTCCAAGTCAAAATTTTATTTTTCTAGCTTTATTTCCTAATTTCTTGTATTTTAGGCTATTATTAAATAGTTAAAAATAGTTTTTAATTAATAATAATTAGATAAATAGTTTTAAAAATAATTTTCTTTTTCTAAAAATTTTATTTTATCATTAGGTTTGTAAAAATATCATTTTCATATTTTTAGGACTAATAGTGTTTTAGTTTCACATTTTCATTTGTACGTCGCGTAGTTTTTAATTTAAGTTTTATAAAAGATAAAACCAAAAACATCATTTTAAAAATAGTGATAGCGTTTATTTAATATTTTTTATCTTTTTAATTTCCTTTAATTTGCATTTAAGCCCTTGTAATTTTTATACTTTTTCTTTAGTTATAATCATTCAAAACTCTTTTCGTTCAAATCTCGATCACTATTCGTTTGGTGATTCATCGCACAGCTCATTTGGGACATAACGACCCGGGCAAACACTATACTCTCCTGATCTTCATTGCATTTGTGTCTAAGCTGTTTTAAGTTTCTTACGGTCGGCCATTCACAAGTGGTCGGCTTGAGTGAGAAAACTTGACGGTTTAGCACAGATCAAATTTTGGCGCCGCTGCCGGGGAGTGATTTGGTCGAAACGTCAAGCTATCTCACACAAGCTAGCCACTTGTGAATGACTAACCGTAAGAAACTTAAAACGGTTCGAACACTGATCAATAATAGATGAGGAGTGTAGTATACGAGTAACTCAAACGTGTTAGGTTTGAGCACCGAGATCGTTCCGAACGAGGGTTGAATGGAATTTCAACTCACGTCTCAATTATCGGGATTTGAATACGAAAAGGGGATAAAATGAAGTTTTCTAAACTACGGGATAAGGAAAGCATAAAGGGAAATTACACTACGGGAAATCCTAAATACGTAACTAAAACGAAACGTGAATAGAATGCAACTACGTCTATTCTAAATCCTAAAAATAACCTAAAATTACTTTTACTCTAAGAATGATATTAGAAAACTATTTTTGAATTAAAACTAATTTTTAGGATTTTTCTTGAATTTATTTAGAATTAAAAACTAATTTTTAACCTTTTAAACTAAATTAAAATACTAAAAAATTATGAAATTTAAGGAGAAAAATATGAAACTATTTATAAAATCTAAAATATCATAAGAGACTTTTCAAAACTATTTTTTTATTTTTCAGATTATTTTTCTATTTTCTACTAATTTAAAACTATTTTAATCTAATTTAAATTGTGAAAAATACCAAATAAAAGGGAAAAAATAAGGAAAAATCTTTTTTATGCTTTTTATATTTTTATTAAACTGATAAAATTGAAAAATTATTTTTTGGAACTTTTTCTTAATTATTTGCAATAAAAGCTATTTTAAAATGATTAAAACTGTTTTATTTAAGAAAAATACCAAACAATGTCTAAAATTATGAAAATTTCAGGGAAATTCTAAAATATTATTCTGGAGCTATTAAAAATATAAAAACATGGTCTTATGTGTAAGATATTGAAGCTGTAGTACAAACTGAGATGAAATAAGCCTTTAGAAAATAAGCTATTAAGCTCTATAAGCTACCAAACTTCTACAGAAAGTAAGTTATGCTAAAACTAACTAAAATCAACTAAAGGCAGTTACTCCTAACACCTAATGATCAGTTTACCAATGTTTTAAGGCAATAAACTACTTAAGCTAAATACAGTTACGGTACCTACTATCAGCCTAATTATAAGCTAGTATATGGAAGCTTATTGAAAAATTCCAATTGAAAACAGTAACCAACCTGGCTAAGAACTTATTTACCAAATTAGAGCTTATATGGATCTGTTATGAGCTCATTAGAAGCTCGAAAAAGCTTTGTGACAAGAGCACTGATGGTGCACCTGGGCACTTTTGAAATTAAGACCAAGTTTAAGCACAAGTCAAGCAGTTTTAGAAAATTTGTAAAAATGAACTAAAATAATCCTGATGTAAACCACCAACCAAAGTTACTAATTCCAAAATTTCAAACAATTTGGACCAAGGATTAAGGAATTAAAAATCTACTCAGTTACTTGTAAAAGCGCATTTGATGATAATTTGACTTTTATAATAGAAACTGATGTTGACTTTAATGAAATTCTAGTGATTCTAATTTGATCTACATTATGAAATGAGCTACAATAAAACTTGATTAAGCTAGTGTGATGATATCTAGACCTAATGCTAACCTAATTGGCAACTATACCTATCGATACAATCACAATAGTGATTAAAGTTCATTTTGACTAAGAAACATTTTATTTTGCAAATGAGTGACTACATGACTGAGTTAAGACCTATGGATACTAAAGTAACTGAGTCCAACCACAGATAAGCATCAGAACTACAAATATTAGCTTATACCAAACACTAGGTTACTCTACTGAAAGGCAAATTTAAACAGCAATCTATCCAACTAGTAAATCTTATCACTAGTCCTAAACCTAATATGCTTAATTACACCTAAATGCAAAGCTCTAACTCATCTATGACCTCAGATTCAATCATAATCAAACTAATGCAATCCTATATTAATTATGCAGATACATGACGAAAACATTAAACAGATGCTTACAATGACTAACTAAGCAACAAAATTACTAACTTCACAATTTTAAACAAAATTAAGCAATAAGTAGCAATACTAAATCAAAATACACTACTGACAATTGTTGAGACAGATTTGGACTTACATTTGTCCAAGCCACAATGGCATGCTTATGAGATCAATGTAACCACTATCTAAATCTGATATCAAACCCAAATCCAATTGAGAATCAACATCATCCCATATTCATCACCATACAGCAATCAATCTAACTATCACCTGCAATTTGACTTAAATTGACTAAAATGAAATTTTGAGTAGCAATTAAGAGAAGAATTGAATAATGAGAGTGTTTAAGATTAAAATGAGTTTATAACACTAAAACGCAATTTAGATTCAAAATAAGAATTCAAGCGAAAAGATTATATTGATAATGAAATTTGAGTACAAAGATTAAATGACTGAAATTAAACTTAAAAACATTGAAAGCATTTAAATCTACTCTACTATTCTACTCCTAATACTACTACTATACTACTTTCTCTCACTACAACTACTTAGGGTGCGTTTGGTAGAGAGAAATTCAGAGAAAAGAAATGAAGTAGAGAATAAAATCTCAGAGAATAGAAATCAGTAGAGAATTGTGTTCAATTCTAATGTTTGAATAACAACAGAGACTTGACCGAGAAATGAAAAAAATTATTTAAAAAAAAATAATTTTCAAAATAATTTTTTAAAAAACTTATTTTAAAAAAAACTTATTTTTAAAAAAATAATTTTAAAAAATTATTTTTAAAAAACTTATTTTAAAAAATAATTTTTAAAAAATATTTAAAAAACATTTTTAAAAAATAAATTTTAAAAAATAATATTTTAAAAATAATTTTGAAAAAATGTATTTATTTAAAAATGTATGTATTTATTTAAAAAATATTTAAAAAAATAATTTTTTAAAATAATTAAAAAATGTATTTATTTAAAAACTTATTTTAAAAAATAATTTTTAAAAAAATATATATTTTTTAAATATTTTTAATTTTTTAAATGTAAAAAAAAAAATTAATCAATTTCTCCAATTTCTCCACCAAAATAAGAGAAATGGAGCTAACCAAATTACACTACCCAATTCTCTCCATTTCTCTCCATTTCTCTACCCCATTTCTCCGCTTTTTCAATTCTCGGTACCAAACAAGAGAAATGGAACCATTTCCATTTCTCTTGCCCCAATTCTCGGTACCAAACACACCCTTAATGATACAAAGTGAAATCAGGGGTCTTTAAATAGCCAACTGCTTGAGCTAATAGAAGGATCCAGAAGTTGAGCATGTGCTTTCTCTTGAGCTCGTTTCCACCATTAGATCAATCCCATTTCATCTCATCCCTTGGATTTACATCTCCACGTAGTTTACACCAATCAGAGGCCAAGGATTTGAGAGAATGACACACGGATTGCCAAGATGGCATCCGTGTGTCAGTGTGTGTCAGAGGAAAGGACATAATTACCCTTAATGATAGTGAATTGGCTTAATTGATAGCGAGGGTGTTTTAGGGTTCTTGTGTAGTAGCAGATTTGGGAAAAAGGGCGCGGGGTGGATTTGTGTTTATTTAATATATTTCAAGTGAAATTGACCGGGTCTTGGGCGGGTTTGGCCAGGGTCCGAATGGTGTGATGGGTTGAGATATTAACACTTGGGTAACCGGGTATTGGTTAAGTTTTGGACCGGGTAAGAATTGGATTTGGGCTTGGATGGTGTAATTGGATTTGGACTTAAGATAAAATATTTCCAAGGTTTTAACATAGAGACTTAAGTTGCCAAATCTGAAAATATAGGGACCATAAGTGCAAATCTGAAAATGTAATCCAAGGGCCATTATTGTCATTCTCAAATAAACCAAGGACCATGTTTGCCAAATTTGAATCTTCAGGGGTCTATTCTGTCAAATACTCAAAGTTGAGGGACTGATCTTGACAATCCTTCAAACTTGATTATAACTTCTAAAAATCATCCTCAGAGAATAAAATATTCCAAAATGCACAATCCCGACCTTCCGGCTCAGCTCAAACTCTCTTGATCTCTCGTGCTCGGTTTTACATCTGATTTGGATCCTTTTTGTGTGTTTTTACATATCCGTACCTGCACAAGCACAAACTCAAGAAAACCACAGATATTAGCAATAAACGGCTCTTTCTTGGTTATTTTGGGTCTATTTTGATGTAGAAAAGGTATGTGTTTTAGCACACACCAAAATACCCCAGACGAGACCATTGTCGTGTCCTCACGCAATGCAATCAACTCACGCTTCTAAAATCAAGGATTTCAATCTCTTTCTACTAAACCTATGAAGAAGTAGCAAAGATTACTCAAAAGAGATTAAGAACCCTTAATTCTAAAAACGCCCCGTTTACCTTTTAATTCACATGTATAGATATTACGATTAAGCACATTCCGGTTATGAATGACGGTTTGTTGAACTTTCATGTCGATCAATAACTCCAACATTTTTCAAACGACACATTAGGATCATGGAGTAGAAAACACAACACAGCGTGAAGTGACCATACGGATAGAATACATCGTCCCTGATTTTTCACAAGTCCTCAAACTAAGCGTAAAACCGAAATCATTGTTAAATATGACTCTAGATGCTAACACTACCCATGGAAGTTACTTGTGTAAATACCTTTTGCTCCCATTTTCCTATTTTCCTCTAGATTTTTTTTATTTTTGTGAGAAATGAATTTCTTCAAATTCTCGTTTCGATAACTTTTATTCCGATAAAGATACAAAGCTAAGTCGATAATTAGTTATCCGCCTTCTCTCAAAAACCATTGTCGTAAAAATGAGGTCCACATCAAGGAATTTTTATTCACTTATACTTGATTTTTCATTTTTATTTTTCAACATTTTTTTTTTTTTTTTTTTTTTTTTTTTTTTTTACTTGTACTTATACCTTTACTTATATGAGCTGTGAACCACGGAGCTTCACGAGGTAATTCCAAGACTATAGGCTTCATGAAATGAGGATCCCGGCTGGCTAGGCTAAGACCTCACTCAATCCCGGCTAAAGATCCAAGGGTCCGATCTCGACACCGCAGCTCACAACTTTACTTATTACATTTCACATATCACTTATTACTGATTACTCACTTATTTATTACGTATCCTTGATGTGTACCCAATTTTTAAAACAAAGATTCTTTTAAGAAGATAAAGAACTAACTATCGCCAAAAACTCGACATCTCTAATTATTATTAGACAGATATGGGGTGAAACAATTTTGTGGGAACAAAAAGCCATAAGTACCTTCGATGGGCTCTAAAGAGAACCAACTACTCCACGTTTAGCATCTAAACTCATAAGTAACTCTATCATTTCTCGATCTCTGCAAATTTAAAATCCCAAATAATGAGATCCAGAGATGCTTAGCCGATATTTTTTAGATTATCTATGGTTAAGGGAACAAGCTAGGGCTCAACACGCCCGGTCAAGTCAGAATTCTATTCCTACTCTCACCAGTGGAAAGTCAACAAGGTGTCAAAACATATATTAACTTAGCAAATGCTTCGTCTAATGAAATAAAGTTATGCATATTTAAAGTCACTCAGGGAAACTTGCAAAATCTTGGCCTTTTGAGCTAGAATTGCATTTTATAGCTTTTATCTAAGAGACAAGCAAAACTTTTCAATCAAAAAGACTTAACAAAAGCTTACAAAAATTTTTAAATTTTGCTCATTTTTGCACAATTTTTAATTTTCTAAGGAAAAACGGGGTTGCGAGAGTACACGACGAAAAACAAGCAAGTGCGGTCAAATCAAATCGAAGATTACCCTACCCCAGACTAGAACGAAACATTGTCCTCAATGTTTAAAACAAGGGTATCAACGAAAATCTAAAAGCCGTTTATTAAGTATGCTAGAAGATAAACGTTAGTCGATAAGATTAGGATATCGGATTTCCATCAGCATCGATCATGAAACTCGAGTAGAGAAAATGACAAACTTCGAGCACGAGAGTCTTCATATCGGGAACATCCTACACAACATCACAAACAACCAAACACGAGAAATCGAAGAGGCTAACCCCTTCGCGTCACTTATTAGAAAATAGAAAGAAGATAGATGGATAAACATGGGGTGCCTCCCACGAAGCGCTACTGTTTTTCTTTAACGAGTCGCTAGCTTGACTCGATCCCGAATTCATTTGTCCTTGGGGAAGAAAGTGGTAGAGATACCAGGGTCAAAACGGTGTCCTCATTCCCGAAAGAATGAGACTGGGTGGGTTGGGTGGAGAAGAAAATGTCGTGCTCGGCACATAAGGAATGACTCCTCCCAAACTCACATAAGGCATATGAAAGATCGATCCATCATCCGGCGGTTTTCGCGGCGACGAAAGGATGACGGATCAAAGTGAGAAAACTCCAAGAAAGAGCGGAGCTCATGGTAAGAGATAAGATGTTTAGGCTCACAAATGAAGGCATCCATCCGAGGATCCTTATCTCCAGAAATGATTTTAACAAAAGGCTCATCAATGTATATCCCGGGTTTAAAGATTTTGTCTTCACATGCGGGCTCAACGGGATATGTGATGGTGGACTCGTCAGAGAAAGGTGAGTCAAGCAGTCCATCAAGAAACATCATATCCCCCTCGGGATCATTCATAACAACATCCTCAATACCCGGTGGTATCAAGTCATCAAGAGCAAGAAATGAGTCGGCTTCCTCAATAATCGGGTCATTTGTCGGAGTATCGGAAATATCGTTCAAAACCTTGCTCAAATCAACCTTGAAGTAGAATCGCTCAAGAATCGGAGGATAAACATCTGCCATAGTGGGACTGCCACTAATCTCTTCATCAAATCGGAAAATCTCAAGCTCGGGAGAGAAATCACTATCTTTAACGGAGATAGGAGGCGAACTTGAATTATCGTTTAAGGCTTCAATCTTAGCAATGAGAAGATAAACATTTGACAATGTTTCACGTAATGCTTCATCCTCGATCTCTATATCAACGGGCTCAATCTCTTCCTCTTCTGGCTCAAAATCGTTTACTTCTTCTATATGGATGGGCTCAGAAGGTAGATCGTCGACAAAATCGATGTCTCCATAAGAATCATTATCGGAATCGGAGAACATCTCATTATGATCATTAGAAATATCAAGAGAAGGCTCATCACAAACGTCAACAACCCCAGACTCTCTTGGGCTTGGGATAAGAATCTCAACATTAGTCTCTTCCGTTTCCGGAATAATACTAAGATGCTCATCCCCCATTATGAGAGAATCAACGGGTTCAACAATGTCCGTAGAAATATAATCATCGACCTCTTCCAAAACGACGTCACTTCTCTCAACCGGCGTGAGAGAAGGGGAAGGGTCGGAAATTAAAGGCTCAGAAACGGGAGTGGGATTGCCACTCGGAGGAGTATAATCGTCATCAGAATCAGAATCGTAATAATAGGTAGTTGAACGATGTTGGATCACTTTTGCGGCTTCTTTAGCTAATAATTCACGATAGGTCTTCTGAGGTGGATCTTCTTTTCCGTGGGAAAGTTTTTCAAGAAGACACTTAAGATCAATCATGATCTCTTGAACTTTTTGATTAAATTCTGCAGAACATGGAGAAGGTGGTGGTTGAACTTCTTGGTATTGTGGAGGTGGGTTATAAGGATAATCATAATTGTTACAAGGAACTTGCTCGTAAACAATCGGATTCTGCATCTGGCAATCGGAATTAATGTGCGGACCTCCACAATACTCACAACAGTACGATTGTTGTGACGAATAAGGTAAGGTTGAACCAAAGGTTGAGTTGTGAAATTGAACTTGACATTGAAAACCTTGGTGAGGACCACCACAATACTCACAAGAGTATGATTCAGGCTCATGGTACAGAGGTTGGTTAGGAAAATCGGTTGTCTCATAGTTAGGATTGTGGTGAAACTCGGTTCCAGATTTTCCATTGCTACAACCGGGACAATTCCAACCATATTCGGGTCCTCTGCACCATATGCACAAGAGCTGATAAATCGAAGAATTATCGGGATAAGAGTTAGCTATTTCCACCGTTTCCGTGAGAGGCTCTGATTCTTGAACGGGATTTATCTCGGGCTCAGAAACATATTCCATTTCCCTTACCGGAGAGGGAGTAGGAATCGAGGGTTCTCCAATTAGAGCACTCTTTTGTTCTAGCCGTGCATAAAGACGAGCGAGATCTGGATTTGGATTAATAAAATTCTGGCATACATTACAGAATCCATCTCGACAATTATTTCCGCACCAATCACATATACATTTCAAACATCGATATTGATTTTCTTCCATATGACTTTGGCAATGAAGGCAACGACGATAAGAACATATCTCGGTTTGTGGCGGATGGTCAGAAACATTTTTAGAGTCATCTCGAGATTGTTTGTCGGCTAAGTCGCACCAATAGCAAGATTTTTTAGAACCGGGGTATCCACATCGCTCACATACACATTCTGGATTCAAACAACAATACTGCTTTTCTTCCATACGGCCTTTGCAATGAAAACAATGACGATAATTGATTGTTTCCATGAGAATTAAACATATAGAGGGTTAAAGAGAAAGAATAATCGGGTTCAGAGGATAAAAGAAGAATATTTTTGGGTTTTTTTTAAAAAAAAGCAAACATAAAAGGAAAACAAATTATGAAAAGGAAAATCTTTTTGGATTTTTTAGGAAAAGTGTTTATGATTATTTTATTTTTGATATGCAGAACAATTGATATGCAGAACAATCCCCGGCAGCGGCGCCAAAAATTGATTTGGTCGAAACGTCAAGCTATCTCACACAAGCTAGCCACTTGTGAATGACTAACCGTAAGAAACTTAAAACGGTTCGAACACTGATCAATAATAGATGAGGAGTGTAGTATACGGGTAACTCAAACGTGTTAGGTTTGAGCACCGAGATCGTTCCGAACGAGGGTTGAATGGAATTTCCAACTCACGTCTCAATTATCGGGATTTGAATACGAAAAGGGGATAAAATGAAGTTTTCTAAACTACGGGATAAGGAAAGCATAAAAGGGAAATTACACTACGGGAAATCCTAAATACGTAACTAAAACGAAACGTGAATAGAATGCAACTACGTCTATTCTAAATCCTAAAAATAACCTAAAATTACTTTTACTCTAAGAATGATATTAGAAAACTATTTTTGAATTAAAACTAATTTTTAGGATTTTTCTTGAATTTATTTAGAATTAAAAACTAATTTTTAACCTTTTAAACTAAATTAAAATACTAAAAAATTATGAAATTTAAGGAGAAAAATATGAAACTATTTATAAAATCTAAAATATCATAAGAGACTTTTCAAAACTATTTTTTTATTTTTCAGATTATTTTTCTATTTTCTACTAATTTAAAACTATTTTAATCTAATTTAAATTGTGAAAAATACCAAATAAAAGGGAAAAAATAAGGAAAAATCTTTTTTATGCTTTTTATATTTTTATTAAACTGATAAAATTGAAAAATTATTTTTTGGAACTTTTTCTTAATTATTTGCAATAAAAGCTATTTTAAAATGATTAAAAACTGTTTTTATTTAAGAAAAATACCAAACAATGTCTAAAAATTATGAAAAATTCAGGGAAATTCTAAATTATTATTCTGGAGCTATGAAAAATATAAAAACATGGTCTTATGAGTAAGATATTGAAGCTGTAGTACAAACTGAGATGAAATAAGCACTAGAAAATAAGCTATTAAGCTCTATAAGCTACCAAACTTCTACAGAAAGTAAGTTATGCTAAAACTAACTAAAATCAACTAAAGGCAGTTACTCCTAACACCTAATGATCAGTTTACCAATGTTTTAAGGCAATAAACTACTTAAGCTAAACAGTTACCTGGTACCCTACTATCAGCCTAATTATAAGCTAGTATATGGAAGCTTATTGAAAAATTCCAATTGAAAACAGTAACCAACCTGGCTAAGAACTTATTTACCAAATTAGAGCTTATATGGATCTGTTATGAGCTCATTAGAAGCTCTGAAAGAAGCTGTGACAAGAGCACTGATGGTGCACATGGCACTTTTTGAAATTAAGACCAAGTTTAAGCACAAGTCAAGCAGTTTTAGAAAATTTGTAAAAATGAACTAAAATAATCCTGATGTAAACCACCAACCAAAGTTACTAATTCCAAAATTTCAAACAATTTGGACCAAGGATTAAGGAATTAAAAATCTACTCAGTTACTTGTAAAAACTGCATTTGATGATAATTTGACTTTTATAATAGAAACTGATGTTGACTTTAATGAAATTCTAGTGATTCTAATTTGATCTACATTATGAAATGAGCTACAATAAAACTTGATTAAGCTAGTGTGATGATATCTAGACCTAATGCTAACCTAATTGGCAACTATACCTATCTGATACAATCACAATGACTGATTAAAGTTCATTTTGACTAAGAGCTGTTTTATTTTGCAAATGAGTGACTACATGACTGAGTTAAGACCTATGGATACTAAAGTAACTGAGTCCAACCACAGATAAGCATCAGAACTACAAATATTAGCTTATACCAAACACTAGGTTACTCTACTGAAAGGCAAATTTAAATGACAATCTATCCAACTAGTAAATCTTATCACTAGTCCTAAACCTAATATGCTTAATTACACCTAAATGCAAAGCTCTAACTCATCTATGACCTCAGATTCAATCATAATCAAACTAATGCAATCCTATATTAATTATGCAGATACATGACAGAAACATTAAGCATATGCTTACAATGACTAACTAAGCAACAAAATTACTAACTTCACAATTTTAAACAAAATTAAGCAATAAGTAGCAATACTAAATCAAAATACACTACTGACAATTGTTGAGACAGATTTGGACTTACATTTGTCCAAGCCACAATGGCATGCTTATGAGATCAATGTAACCACTATCTAAATCTGATATCAAACCCAAATCCAATTGAGAATCAACATCATCCCATATTCATCACCATACAGCAATCAATCTAACTATCACCTGCAATTTGACTTAAATTGACTAAAATGAAATTTTGAGTAGCAATTAAGAGAAGAATTGAATAATGAGAGTGTTTAAGATTAAAATGAGTTTATAACACTAAAACAGAATTTAGATTCAAAATAAGAATTCAAGCGAAAAGATTATATTGATAATGAAATTTGAGTACAAAGATTAAATGACTGAAATTAAACTTAAAAACATTGAAAGCATTTAAATCTACTCTACTATTCTACTCCTAATACTACTACTATACTACTTTCTCTCACTACAACTACTTAATGATACAAAGTGAAATCAGGGGTCTTTAAATAGCCAACTGCTTGAGCTAATAGAAGGATCCAGAAGTTGAGCATGTGCTTTCTCTTGAGCTCGTTTCCACCATTAGATCAATCCCATTTCATCTCATCCCTTGGATTTACATCTCCACGTAGTTTACACCAATCAGAGGCCAAGGATTTGAGAGAATGACACACGGATTGCCAAGCGGCATCCGTGTGTCGGTGTGTGTCGAAGGAAAGGACATAATTACCCTTAATGATAGTGAATTGGCTTAATTGATAGCGAGGGTGTTTTAGGGTTCTTGTGTAGTAGCAGATTTGGGAAAAGGGCGTAGTGGATTTGTGTTTATTTAATATATTTCAAGTGAAATTGACCGGGTCTTGGGCGGGTTTGGCCAGGGTCCGGATGGTGTGATGGGTTGAGATATTAACACTTGGGTAACCGGGTATTGGTTAAGTTTTGGACCGGGTAAGAATTGGATTTGGGCTTGGATGGTGTAATTGGATTTGGACTTAAGATAAAATATTTCCAAGGTTTTAACATAGAGACTTAAGTTGCCAAATCTGAAAATATAGGGACCATAAGTGCAAATCTGAAAATGTAATCCAAGGGCCATTATTGTCATTCTCAAATAAACCAAGGACCATGTTTGCCAAATTTGAATCTTCAGGGGTCTATTCTGTCAAATACTCAAAGTTGAGGGACTGATCTTGACAATCCTTCAAACTTGATTATAACTTCTAAAAATCATCCTCAGAGAATAAAATCTTCCAAAATGCACAATCCCGACCTTCCGGCTCAGCTCAAACTCTCTTGATCTCTCGTGCTCGGTTTTACATCTGATTTGGATCCTTTTTGTGTGTTTTTACATATCCGTACCTGCACAAGCACAAACTCAAGAAAACCACATATATTAGCAATAAACGGCTCTTTCTTGGTTATTTTGGGTCTATTTTGATGTAGAAAAGGTATGTGTTTTAGCACACACCAGGGAGCTGTGCTAATAATCTTACGTTTAGTAGGTTAGTGATTTGAATATTCACTCCTTGTTCATACCATCTATATATGTTTATATTTTCTTATAAAAATCCAAAAACCCAAAAACATTTTAAAATCAGTTTTCAACAAACAAAAAAACCCAAAAAGATTTTCTTTCTTATTTTTACAAAATGTTTATCCAAAAATCCAAAAATATTCCTCTTTACCCTCTTACCCTTTTGATTCTTTATCCCTTTACCCTCTATCCGTTTGATTCTAACTTCTTCTCATGGAATCTCTCGACTGCGACGAATCTCCGGGACGAAGTTGAAAACCTTCAGACTTTATCACAAATGTCAAGAATTCGTGTTGTTCGTGATGATCCATTAATTCGGCGTAGGGAAATGGAACGAGAAACCGGGGTGACAAAGGACCATGTACTTCCCTCTAATAATGGAAGTGCTAAATACGTCCAACCTACGGTTATCCAAAGATCTAACCCCTCGATTGCTCCTAAGCCGTCTAAAATTGATCCTAAACTTTCACGATTTACGGTTAAGAGCAAACATGCAGAATTTAGACCGGTGACTAGTAAGAATGACTTGCCTAATCTTCACGTTTCTCAAGAACCAGAACCGGAGACCATAACGGAAGTGGTGGAAATTGCTAGCTCTCAGAGCACACCACTTGTCCCACCTCTGGATTTTTCAAAATGTTCTTCGAGACTTGATAGTCATTCGAATCACCATGATGGTTTTTTTGAATCTTTGAATAAACCGATTCCTTCTCATAACTCTCAAATGAAATCGTTTATTCCTTGTGTCGGTTGTGGTGAGCCTCTTTTTGGTTCACCTGTCGTTGGTATGCGTGTGTACACCGTGGTAATGATATTCGGAACGGGAGTTGTTTGTTTTGTGGTTCGATGAATTCATTTGATTATGATCCTAATCCGAACTCATTTAACGACCCCTCAAAATTTTCCAATTACCCACCACGTTCCGACTTATCTTCATCTAATCAACATAACTGCTGTGAATTTTGTGGAGGTCCTCACCAAGGATTTGAGTGTCAATCCGGAAACACGTTTGTCTATGAACAGTTTTCCGGTGATGCTCTGAACTTTGGTTATGACCAATATCCATATGATTCACCAATCCGGACTCAACAGTTTTTGTTGTGAGAATTGTGGAGGTCCTCACGATAATTTTCAATGTCAAACGTGGAATCAAAATTACTATACTTCCGGTTTTGACAATTTCCAACCTCCACAGCACCATACGGTTCAAACTCCACCTGAGCCGTTGCCTAAAGAAATTTTCCAAGAGGTTGAAACCGCAATGAAAACACTTGATGATATGATTAGTAACTTTAAGAATCAAGTGAGTAGTGAAAAGACCATGGGAGAATTGCTAGCCGAAGAACGAGAGACCCGCCAATCTAGGGAAGAATTATTAGTCCTAGAGCAAGCAGCTCTAAGGCGTTCCCAATTTCTTAAGGCAGCTCTATATGATGATGACGAGGAGAGTTTTTATCCTTTTAATATTATTTCTCAACTCCCTCGGTCAGTTGATATCCCAACAGTTGAGATTCCATCTCAAACAACTGCTATCACACCCGAAGCTCCCACTCACTCTCTCTCAACATGGGGACGAGCATCTTGACACTGCTCCTGAAAAGGAATCGGACGAATTCATAAAGTCTAGTGTTGAGAACCTTGTCCCAATCCCGAGAGAGTCACGGGGAACTTTTGACCATATGTGTGATTCTTCTTCCCCTCTTGAGTGTTCAAAAGATCAATTTGAAACTTTCTCGGATCTTAGCGACGATTGTGCTTCCTATGGAAACATCGAGTATGTTGAGGCATCACTCACAGTCGATCCTCTTCTTGAGGAGTTCACCGATGAACTCACTCACATCAGTCCACTTTCATCCGAAAGTGATGATGATCTCTTTGATTTCGAAGCCGACCTAGGAGAAATTGAAAGTCTCCTTTATAATGATCGTTCACTCACTTCTTATCCCAACAATCCAATAGAGAATGTTAATCACTTTGTTCCTGAAGCATTCAAAACAACTCTCACCAATCCTCTATTTGAATTCTACTCTGAATTCACTTTAATTTCTGAGAATCCACTCTTTGATACTCAGACCGAGGATAGTGATGAGCCCACAATGGAACAAGAGTTCACAATTTCACTTCATGTGAATGATTCTCTTTATGAAGAGTTCTCCGGTGAACTCTCTCATGACATATCTCCTCCGGAACATGATCATTTCTATTTTGATCTTGAGGATGATATTGGCTCGGAGGAAGGTGTACTCTATCATAAGAGTTTGCCTATTAATGATACTACCCTCACCCTTCCTCCCGATATGTCTACATTTGAGGATGAAGAATGGATCTTGATTGTTATCAAAATCTTTCTTCCTTTCCTCAAATATCTTGTGATTTCTCTTCATCTTCACTCCTTCGAGAATGAAGACACTATCTTTGACCCCGGCATTTTCATATATCATTCTTGAGCCGGTTCTATGTATATCTCATCTGTGGAACTTTCAGTGCTTCAAATGTTTATACAAACATCTTGAATGAAAGTCCGATGGAGATTTTCTCTTCCACTTACTTCCCCATGAACAAATTAATTCGGGTCGAGTCAAGCTAGCGACTCGGTAATCAAAAACAGTAGCATGCCATATGGGTTTTCACCCATATTTCTAACGTCTTTCTATTTTCTACCACCCTAGTGTGGGGGAGTTGCCCCACATGATTTGTATATATATATAAAAAAAAAAAAAAATCTTTCAAAATAATGGCGTAGTATTTTCCTTTTACGTTCTCGCTTCGCATAACCGCAAGGTACTTTGAATATTGAGGGAAATATTCATTTCTAAGTGTGGGGGGAAATTCTCACGAATTTTATCATGTAATTATACCGCCTAATCCCCCCGTTTTTGGCCAAAATTTTTTGGAGTAAGTGTTCTACACTTACTCATCTTATGGTTATCGGTCGCCTTGTCTAAAAACAAAAGGATTGGCTAATCCTAGAGCAAACGGCTCTTGGTAAAGATATCTCAAATCCGTTGACGGCTTGCAATTTGCCCAAAATTGTATGGTATTCACCTCACCATATCCTTAAAAGTGAAGAGTTGGCTAGCCCGCAAGTTTATGGCTTGTGGTAAAGGCAGTGGAAAAACCATAATTGGTAATCACCTCACCAAAGATAATATTGATAATTTATCTAAGAGTTGGCTAGTCCGAGCAAACGGCTACGGTAAAGACAAATCAAAACCGTTGAAAGCTGGTGGTTTGCTCAAAATCACATAGTTATCGGTGTACCATGGTTCTTACTTGAACTGAAACATTTGGCTACTCCGGAAGTAATGGCTTTTGGTAAAGAGATTCAAATCCATTAAGTTTTTCTCAAAAGATTGCTAGGGACTAGCAATAGTTTAGTGTGGGGATTGATGAGTGTGTAAATACTCATCATTTTTGGTTAATCTGAACAAGCAAAACACTTAAAAATGCTCAGAAATGCATCAAAATACTGAAAATATCTCAAAGTTTCATTTTATATGTTTCAGATGCAAAATGTTTAAAATCAGATGAAAAATGAGCTAAGTTTGCATAATTGGCAGTTTCAGTCCCCCAAGTTTCAAATCTTGTCAAAAATAGTCCCTGAGCACTTATTTTAAAAGAAAAGTCACCAAAGGTCCTTTTGAAATCATAATTTGTCATAATTAATCCTTTGGTGAAAAGTTCCAAAAGTTTTTAGAAATTACAGTTTTAATCCCTGGAATTTAAAAATGGTCAGGTTTAGTCCTTTGAATTTCACATTTGGCAAAAATGGTCCTTAACTTATTTGAGATTTACAAGTTTGACCCTTGGATTACATTTTCAGAAGTTACATATATGGTCCTTGGATTTCCAGCTTTTACACTTTTGGTCCTTATGATATTAATAAACAAGAAAACCAACCCTTGGACCTTTAAACCCTTTTGGACCCCTGCCAAACACCTTGACCCCTCCATTTGACCCCCTTCAATATATTAAGCCCGGTCAACAAACACAACCCTTTTCCCTCCCTTTTTCCTCCTTCCTCACCCATCGCAAATCACGGGCTTCCCACACCTCCAGCTCACCTTATCCCCTCCTTATCACTCCACCTCCACCAAACTACAAAATACATTAAATGCCTTCCCCCTCCTAACACTCAAACCCTCTCCAACTGGCTTAACACTTTTTCCCGCCAAAATGCAATCAAGGGCCAATATGGCCTCAAGTCATCCAATGGTCTCAGAGACATGTGGGATTCACTCAGAAAGAGGAGAGAAGCAGAGTTGGGTATAAAAGAGAGAAGAGTTGCAAGAAGAAAAGGAGTAGTTAGTTTTTATTTTTCTTTGTATGTCGTTTTTTTTAAGTTATCTTAATTAGTGTTTTAAAATGTAATTTTAAGCTTTAATGTATTAAATTCAAGTCACTCTATCATTGTAATTTACTTTTAAGCATCAATATCAAGGTTTTATATAAGTCCATGTTTTCAAGTTCACTGTTGCAATCTCAGTTTCAAATTCCTATGCCCAAGCTTCTAGTAGCTTATGTTTAAGCTCAAATAAGTTTGTTTAAGTTGTTTATGGCTTTGAGTAAGCTTACATTTCATTTTCAAGCAAATTTGGTTTATGGTCAACCAAAGTCAAACTGGGTCAAGGTGGAGAAGAAATTGGATATGGGTTGATGCAGAGATTGGTTTGGGTTGGAATAGCTTCAAGTAGTTTAGTTATGGTTCGGTTTAGCCCGAGAAATAAGTTGGACATCTCGTGAGTGAGTATCTCATTTTCAATTTTCAAGCCAGTTTGCATTTTTTGTTTGTACTTTTAGTTGTAGTTATAAACAGTTCAAATCGCTTTATTAAGTGGTATTTAAGGTAGTTAAACTCGGTTTGATTATCTGCATAGGCTAGTTTAGCAATTGGCTTTATTTTAATTGCATATCGTCATATGGTGTGTTTGGTTTTGCTACTTAAACTGTGTTTAAGGATTGCTCTGATGGTAGAAACTTGTTGGTTTAGTTTTTTTTAGCTCATTTGTATTCATATCAGTCATAATATGCACCTGCATTAGCTCTAAAGTCAAATCCATCTTCAACTGTCTTCATTTGCCTAACTGTTGGATTTTTATAAAATCAAAATCTTGTTTTGTGTTTAAATTTCATAGATATAGTTTGCAGAAGCTTCATTTCATCATAATACATCAAGTTCATTCCACAAATTGGATTCAAAGTTCAAATTAGTCAACTTTTCAACTCAAGCTCAAAAGTCAAAAACTTGAAAAATCAGTTTTGAGCCCAAATGGGATGATTTTTAATAAACTCATTTCTGGGTCAAATCAAGTGAGACTTTGGGTGTTAAAACTTCAGTTGGTATATTTTCTTATTATCATTTTTATAGATTTTTGTCAAATTTTTATAAGCTTCAAAATGGGTTGGCAACATGGGCAAAAATGCCATGTGCATTGACTCAAGATTCACCGAGTCTGCAGTCTTGCAGACCTTGCAGCCAGCTCTTGAGAGCTTGTCCAGGGCTAATCTTTGGTTTAGAAGTACCTAGCCAGGTCTAGTTTAGGTTCCATCTCTTGGTTTCTAGTCCCAGCTTATTAGGTAGCTTATTATTAAGCTTTAAAGTAGTACCCTCAAACTGTTCTTAGCACTTATTCTCAAAATCACCAAATCATGGCAGTGAGTATATAGAGGTTAAGAGCAGTTGATACTTGTTGCATTTTGGTTCTTTTAGCATAATATAGCTTCTGTTTCATTTGGGTAGCTTGTGGTTTTCATTTGGCTTATTTCAAGTGCTTATTTATAAGCACTTGCTTAGCAGTTTCATATTCTTGCACACAACCCCATGTTTTTATATTTTTCCTAGATTCTAAATATTATTTTAGACTTATGTTAAATTTTTCAGATTTTTCTAGGTCAGTTTGGTATTTTTCTCCATTTTTAATAGTTTTTAAGCCTTTTTAATTAGCATTTAATACAATTAATTAAGAAAAGTTTCAAAAAAATAATTTTTCATTTTTCTTAGGTCAAGATAAATATAAAAAGTCAAAAAAATATTTTTCCAGATTTTTCTTAGTTAAATTTGTATTTTTAAGCAATTTAAGTAGTTTTTAATAGTTTTTAATTCATAGAAAATAGAAAAATAATCAGAAAAATACAAAAATAGTTTTGAAAATTCTCTTTTGTTATTTTAGATTTTTCCAAGTCAAAATTTTATTTTTCTAGCTTTATTTCCTAATTTCTTGTATTTTAGGCTATTATTAAATAGTTAAAAATAGTTTTTAATTAATAATAATTAGATAAATAGTTTTAAAAATAATTTTCTTTTTCTAAAAATTTTCTTTTATCATTAGGTTTGTAAAAATATCATTTTCATATTTTTAGGACTAATAGTGTTTTAGTTTCACATTTTCATTTGTACGTCGCGTAGTTTTTAATTTAAGTTTTATAAAAGATAAAACCAAAAACATCATTTTAAAAATAGTGATAGCGTTTATTTAATATTTTTTATCTTTTTAATTTCCTTTAATTTGCATTTAAGCCATTGTAATTTTTATACTTTTTCTTTAGTTATAATCATTCAAAACTCTTTTCCGTTCAAATCTCTCGATCACTATTCGTTTGGTGATTCATCGCACAGCTCGCTGGGACATAACGACCCGGAGAAACACTATACTCTCCTGATCTTCATTGCATTTGTGTCTAAGCTGTTTTAAGTTTCTTACGGTCGGTCATTCACAAGTGGCCGGCTTGAGTGAGAAAACTTGACGGTTTAGCTGATCAAATTTTACGCCACGGGAGCTGTGCTAATAATCTTACGTTTAGTAGGTTAGTGATTTGAATATTCACTCCTTGTTCATACCATCTATATATGTTTATATTTTCTTATAAAAATCCAAAAACCCAAAAACATTTTAAAATCAGTTTTCAACAAACACAAAAACCCAAAAAGATTTTCTTTCTTATTTTTACAAAATGTTTATCCAAAAATCCAAAAATATTCCTCTTTACCCTCTTACCCTTTTTGATTCTTTATCCCTTTACCCTCTATCCATTTGATTCTAACTTCTTCTCATGGAATCTCTCGACTGCGACGAATTCTGGGACGAAGTTGAAAAACTTCAGACTTTATCACAAATGTCAAGAATTCGTGTTGTTCGTGATGATCCATTAATTACTGATAGGGAAATGGAACGTGAAACCGGGGTGACAAAGGACCAGGTACTTCCCTCTAATAATGGAAGTGCTAAATACATCCAACCTACGGTTATCCAAAGATCTAACCCCTCGATTGCTCCTAAGCCGTCTAAAATTGATCCTAAACTTTCACGATTTACGGTTAAGAGCAAACATGCACGAGAATTTAGACCGTGACTAGTAAGAATGACTTGCCTAATCTTCACGTTTCTCAAGAACCATAACCGGAGACCATAACGGAAGTGGTGGAAATTGCTAGCTCTCAGAGCACACCACTTGTCCCACCTATGGATTTTTCAAAATGTTCTTCGAGACTTGATAGTCATTCGAATCACCATGATGGTTTTGTTGAATCTTTGAATAAACCGATTCCTTCTCATAACTCTCAAATGAAATCGTTTATTCCTTGTGTCGGTTGTGGTGAGCCTCTTTTTGGTTCACCCTGTCATTGGTGTACGTGTGTACACTGTGGTAATGATATTCATAACGGGAGTTGTTTGTTTTGTGGTTCGAGGAATTCATTTGATTATGATCCTAATCGGAACTCATTTAACGACCCCTCAAATTTTTCCAATTACCCACCACAGCCCGACTTATCTTCATATAATCAACATAACTCGCTGTGAATTTTGTGGAAGTCCTCACCAAGGATTTGAGTGTCAATCCGGAAACACGTTTGTCTATGAACAGTTTTCCGGTGATGCTCAGAACTTTGGTTATGACCAATATCCATATGATTCACCAATCCAGACTCAACAGTTTTACTGTTGTGAGAATTGTGGAGGTCCTCACGATAATTTTCAATGTCAAACGTGGAATCAAAATTACTATACTTCCGGTTTTGACAATTTCCAACCTCCACAACACCATACGGTTCAAACTCCACCTGAGCCGTTGCCTAAAGAAATTTCCTAAGATTTTGAAACCGCAATGAAAACACTTGATGATATGATTAGTAACTTTAAGAATCAAGTGAGTAGTGAAAAGACCATGGGAGAATTGCTAGCCGAAGAACGAGAGACCCGCCAATCTAGGGAAGAATTATTAGTCCTAGAGCAAGCAGCTCTAAGGCGTTCCCAATTTCTTAAGGCAGCTCTATATGATGATGACGAGGAGAGTTTTTATCCTTTTAATATTATTTCTCAACTCCCTCAGTCAGTTGATATCCCAGCAGTTGAGAGTCCATCTCAAACAACTGCTATCGACTCATAAACTACTCAAAATTGACTAAATATAAACGAGTCGAGCTCGAGCTACTCAAGTCCACTTTCAAGTTGAGTTCGAGCTCGGAAATACTCGGCTCATGAAGCTCGCGAGCCCTTATCGAGCTTCAATGATATTACACGTTTACCCTTTTATATACATGTAGTTATGTAATTGTCATAAAACCGAGTCAAGTCGAGCTTGATATGCCGATTTTTCATCGAGTTCGAGCTTTAAATGTGGAAATAATCGAGCTCGAGTCGAGTATCGAGCTCGAGTTTGAGACGACGAGTCAAGCTCGACCGAGCTCGAGTTTTGGTAATCGAGTCGAGCTCGAGCTTGGCATTACTCGGCTCGACTCGACTCGTTTACACCCATAATCTATAGTATACAAACATGTCTAAACTAGGACCATATTAGCTTATGTGCCTATACTAAGGGGGTGTTTCTTTTTACTCTTAGCTAAAAGATTGGGCCCACACACAATTTAATAGTATTTCTTTTTTATGTACGACCCACTATTTTCTCTTACTTTCTCTATATCCCCAAGTCATGAAATATTAACTCATCCCCAATAACTCGTTCATATAGATGTGGACTTTACATATATTTATAAGCCTCTTAGTCTAGAAAGGAAAAAAAAATCCCCTAAGTCTACAAGCCCTTAACTATTCTATTACAAAATCTACGATATAATACAAGGTTCCTAAAAATATAATGACCATCACTTTAAATGCTAACATATGTTATGACATTCATATACTTTCACAATTTTCTCCGCCCCGAAGAAGGCACATATGAAGGCTGCTTTACAAGTAGTTCATTATTTAAAAGGTAGCCCAGGGCAAGGTATTTTACTTTGTGCATATAACGACCTTATACTCTGATTTGGATTGGGCTAGTTGTCCCATCACATAGAGATTTGTTACCGGTTATTTTGTAACTATTGTACATTCACCTGTTTCGGGGAAAACAAGGAAACAAAGCACACTCTCAAAGTCATCCGCAAAGGCAGAATATCGGGCTATGGCCTCGACATTGTTTGGCTAAAATATCTATTAACCGCCTTACATGTTTCTTGCAATAAGCCAATGGAGTTGTTTTCCGACAACAAATCAGCAATACACATAGCAGCAAACCTGGTGTTCCACGAGAGAACAAAGCACATTGAGATCGACTGTCATTATGTACGAGAACAAGTTCAAGCTGGAAAGATCGTTATGTTAGAACATTAAAACCCCGTAGGTATAACTTTATTGATGACCATTATTTATAATGGTAAAAACCTAATTCCCAAAACCCACAAACTGGGCTTGGGCCTAATTATCCACTAATACTCCCCCGCAGTTCGAGCAGCGAAATCGCGAAAGCTCGAACTGGACTAGTAAACTAAGAAAGCAAAATAAAACAATAACCAAAATAAAACGGGATAAACCAAAGTATCTTTTTTTTTATTCTTTTATTTTTTTATTTTTTTTTATTTTACGGATAACCAAAGTATCCGAAGGATAAACCAAAGTATCCCAAAAAGTCGTCTCGGGAATAAGAACCCTAGATTCGACACCAACAAAAGTCGTCTCGGGAATAAGAACCCTAGATTCGACACCAACAAAAGTCGTCTCGGAAATAAGAACCCTAGATTCGACACAAACAAACATCATCTCAGGAATTAATACCCTAGATTAGACATAAAACAAAAACAAACAATAAAACATTAACATAATAAAACATAAATTCTAAGTATCCTCCCTTTTTTTTCAACAAAAAAATAAATCTTGTAGCAAGCAGAAGCATTGACAAATCTTCAAAGTCTTCATAGGTGGGCTTGAAAATTATATAGGATTTGTTGCGCTTGAATTCCATACACATGATATATCATGTGCAGCGATTGCATTAGACAAGGAAAACAAATAAATTACCATGCTTAATTTAGTAGATAGTGGATACTGACGTCACAACTAAATCAATTAATACATTAGGTGGTGATGAAATATAAATAAAGATGTTGTTGTAATCGGTAATGGAAGAGAGAATGAAATAATTTAGGGTTTGGCGTTTATGGCGGCCGATTAGGTCTCGGCACCTGCTCATGATACCATGTCAGAACATTAAAACCCCGTAGGTATAACTTTATTGATGACCATCTTTTATATAATAAAATAAAACCTTTAGTGGGAATTTTTTATTTCAAAAAAATTAATTCATACCTTATTTGGTAATAATTTTTTTAATTTGATTTTTTTTTCTTAAATATGTTTAATTAAAAAAACCTAAATACTTCTTTATTTGGCAAAACAAATAATAAATTCGTTTGTACATATTACATGTATTGAAAAACGGAAAATACACGTGTACCTGATAGTTATACTTTCATAGTTTTAGACTAAAATGTATATTTTAAAAAATATGCTCACTTCCAAAGTTCTTCCTCATTGTCCCATAACGTCTTCCCTTTTTTTCCCATAGCCAAATCCCTATGTGAAAACCTGAAGAGAATCCATTTATAAACATTCAAACCCCTAATCTGAGCTTCAATTCTTTAAGAATTAGGTATGTCTTATTGATTCAATTCACTAATTTAATTTGTTCATTGACCAATTTTGTGCATACAATACAAGAAAATCAAGGTCCCAAAAATCTATATTCACACCCATCTCACATTTATCACCCCCAAATTCCTATATGGGATTACAAGCTCCACTATTTCATTTTAAAAGACCAAATTACATCAAAAGGATTGAACGTGATGTTGTTAGAGGCCTTAATTATTTGGTATTCTCTCAAAAGGTATCGATTAGGCGTTAATTATTTTTGTTTTAGGTGTCGTTTGTTTTTTCAGAGCTTTTACCTCTTCATCTGCAAACCATGTCTGCAGAAGAAGAGGTACATTTAAGCTCTTCATCTGCAAGAAGAAGACCGTTTGTTTTTTTTGCTATTGAAGTACTTCTTTCTTTTTTCTTTCTTTTTTCTTCTTTTTTTCTTTTTCACTATTATTTTTTGTGTTATTGAAGTAACTTTTTTTTCCCCCTTTTTCTTTTTCACTAGTTTTTTGTGTTATTTAGTGCAAAAACAAGCAATCAATTAAAACACGAAGTATTAAAGACAATACATAATGGTTTAAAATATACCAATATCGCTTAAAATACGAAATATTAAAGACAATACATATGGTTCAAAATATACCAATACATAAGGGTTCAAAACATAAAATTTGCAAAGCACATAAATTATCAAAATACTAGAAACATGTATCATATTAAGACCCAACCCGTTCAATCACTTGCATTAATTGTTGCGCGATTTGATCTCTTAAATTTGTCATATATTGTCGATCTGATGCATTCCCTTGTGGTTGAACAACTTGATTTTCTTCATCAACACCATCATCCACTTCAACTAATACGTTGTCATTCTCAAGTTGCACATTCGATTGCTCATATCTTGAAAAGAGTTCATCATCTAAACCCTCTTTGCGTATAAAATTATGAAGTGCAAAACATGCAATCGTAATATTTCGTTGTGTCGTGAGTGAAAAGGGTGCCATCTTCTTTAATATCGGAAAACGTGCTTTCAAGACACCATAAGCACGTTCAATCACGTTTCGAAGTTTCGCATGCGAGTGGTTGAACTTTTCTTTACTATTCAATGCACGCCTTCGCCGAAAATCTCCTAACCAATATCTCACATTGCGATATGGTGCCATAAATCCTCGTGTGTGTGCATAAGCCGCATCACAAAGATAATATTTGTCTGTAAATGTTATATAATAATTAAAATTTAAAGTAATAGTTCAAAATAAATCCAAACTATGCATGTATGTATTTTATGTATGTATGTTTGTACCGAGGGGTAATGGAACGGTGCATTAGGATTTCTTATTGCTTCCGATAAAATTCGGAATCATGAGCTACCCCTTCCCATCCAAAGAACAAGAAAAGTAAACATCATGTTAAAGTCGCATATTGCCAAAACATTTTGATAGCAATCTCCTTTTCCTCTCCCTCTATATAAATGTTGCTTGTGTTTAGGGACAAAAGCATGTATCAAAGTTCCATCTAGTGCAACCGACACCCTACATAAACGAAATTAGTAGTCGAAATTTAATGTGAAACAAAATATCACATCACTAATATAGTTACTAATTACCTTAAATATTTGTCGCAATCTCCTATTATGGCCTGGAATGTTTGGATTAGGATTAAAATTTGGTGGTATTATAATCTCCTTAGCAAACTCCACCATTTTATCCAATACTTCATGAAAAAACTTGTGAATCGTTTGCGTTGAGTGTTGAAATCGGTTTTTTATGACCACATACCATTGATTGTGACCTAACATCATCAAGAACATAGCCATTTTTTCTTCAACTGATACATGCTTGCTATCTTTTAACCACTCTTTTACTCTAAAATGGGTGCAAAGACGAACAAAGGAATCACGTGACATGCGTAGCAACTCAATACACTGCCTATCATTTCCTTGCAATAACTCTAATGTAAATTGATGACCGGACATTGTTGAAGTAGTATCTCTTTTTCTTTTTCCTTTTCTTGACCAAAAGTAGCGAATATATGTATACATAACAATAATAAGCACAAGTTTTTCATTATAATCCATGATAAACCTGTTCAAATATAAAAGAAAACAAAAATAAACTCATGGTTCAAAAGGTTCAAAATACCGAATAAACTCATGATTCAAAAGGTTCAAAAATACATACAAAACTTAATAATGTTTTAAACTACCAAACACATAAAAGGTTCAAAATACCAAATACATAAACCACATAAAGGTTCAAAATACTGAATACATAAACCACATAAAGGTTCAAAACACATAAGGTACAAATACTGAAACACCTAAACCACGCACGACCCCTTTACGATCTCCTACTTGAAAATTCAATGTTTTACCCGTCATCTCAATCCAGCCCTTTAAGATGTTCGGTTCGATGGCAAAGCCATCCATGCCTCTCGCATGTCTCTTGATTGACCAAAAATATTGAATGCAGCTAAAAATAAAGGATCCAATCGTGGTAATCCAACTAGCTTCAACTTTTCGGAACATTCACTTGCTGTTGGCCCATCCTTTGTTTTGACAATATGTCTCGTGGCACACTTGCATATCCACCGCAGTCATCGAAAGTAACACGAGAAGTCTTTGCCTTTTTCTTAGGCCTAGCTTCATCATGTAGCCTTTGTGTACGGGAGTTCCCGTCATCTTCATCATCAATATTCACGTCAACCAAAGGGTCATCGTTGATATCAATTGCCCCAACACGTTCCTTTATAGCAGATGCCCCAGATGTCGATGTCGCAGACGCCGATGCCCGGACCCTTCCTGAATTGGTCCATTGACCATCACCATTAGGGCTAATACTTTGAAACACAATTTCACATAGTTCATGGTATGGTAATGGATTCGATTGCAAAGATCCCGCCCTTTTATGAATCTGTACCCAATTCCAAATAATTTCTAGATAAGTTATTTTCAGAGAAAAAATTATATAAGTGTTAATTATCTTAGTACCACACACCTTGTTGAAGTCTTCCCATTCTTCGGGTGTTAGGGTAAACATCTTTGTTTGCGGGTTATAGATGTTCCCTGTTTTGTTCTTCAAGTAAAGCCATCCAATATATTTCGCTTTTAAATTATCAAATCCGTTTTTCATTTCTTTTTGTGTGAATTCCATGCCGAACTTGTCTTTCAAAGACTGCCTAACCTAACCCAAGACGCCCTATACAAGCTAACACCATTTCTACCGGTCGTTTTCATCTCTTCGATGCATGTGTCTAGTAAGACTTTGATCATTTCATTGGACCAATTTTTGCGTGGCTTGGGACCTTCCATTGTAGCTATAACAAATAAACATAAGGAGATCATTATTATACTTAATATACTTTGATTTTTAAGTAAGCTAGTTAACTATTAGGTAAGTGCAACTACATGTTCAAGTATACATCGCTTAGTGCAACTGATGTATACTATTAGACACATCAATAGCCAATTTGTATTGTTTCCTCAAAATTAGTAACCTAGTCCTAATTTAATCCAGAAAGCTTCAGGTAATATAGAAATAAAGTTGGCTGCAAAATATAACAATACCATCATTAAGACTAATCCTTTTGTAGTATACACTGTCAATATTTTTAAAGTGTAATATAGTTAAAACTATCGACCCAAGATGCTACTGAAAACATACATTAGTTCAAAAATATTCTCCATCATATAAGGCTTAGTTCACTTTTTTTTTACAATTCTATATAAGTTGTATCATACTTATATCTTATTGCAATATTTATACTATACATCTTCCTAACAGCCAATATGCATTAAGAAATGCAAACATGCATTCACCTTTTTCTCTTTCTATACATCTCACTAATCATTCTTATGCAAATTAATTGCACCAAAGGAAACAAACTTTGATTTTTCTTACAACACATATTTTAACAAAGCTAATAGATCAAAGTTTGTTTCGCTTATATAGTCGGCTTATGGCTTATTTGGTTTTGGGCTTATTTTATAAGCTCATTTTGTGGCTTATTTTGAAACTTTTCGGCTTATATAATAAGCCGAAAAATTTCAAAATAAGCAACAAAAAGTGAGCTTACTAAACATAAAAAACCATATGCTATAAGCGAGCTAAATAAGTCGAAACAAACACCAACAATTTAACAAGTGCGATAGTTCTATTTTATGTTAGATTACAGTACACTTGCCGTCCATTACTCACCAACAATTTCCGAGTCTTTTACTTCCTAATTAATGTCTGGTCACCATTACCACGCCTTTTACTTCCTTCTCAACGCTGCTATTATGTTATGTTGTATACTTTTAAGTTAACCAAAAGTTTCGTAATCCACGATCTCCAAACTTCCAAATGCACCAACACAAGAGTAACTATCATGATATGATAAACAGTGTATCTCATAAGCCACCATATATCACTTTTCTCTTTTCTATCGAGATTAGAGAAGGTAGGGGACGGCCTAAAATGAATCTTAAATGAATGGCATATTCTTACTTTACAGCCAAAGTGTGTTTCGTAATTCCCTATGTTGTAGAGACATTATTCTTTTAAGTACCTACTACATCACTCAATAGCACTCCTAAGTCCTAACAGATGCACTTATTAGATCAATGGATCCCATAGGCCAAATCTTATTGTCTACTATATCTTACCATCAGTTGACTACGAATGAAATAACAATCAGTGATTATCTCAGCGTGAATCAAAATGCATCTTATGGGATCTTGGTGCTAAGTCATGACAGATGCTTCATAATTCAGTCCCATAGTTCCATCAAATGGCTCATAAGCTTGACTCCTTAAACTGAGGGTTTATAGCATCCTTTTATCTCCATACCATCTTTCATAATTCAGACATTAACAAGTGCGATAGTTCTATTGAACAATGCATATAAATCACACAAACTTGCCTAACTAGTAACCTACTTACACACAAAATTCGAAAAGATGAATGATCATTGTTCATGGAGCAAAGCATATCACCAATAACCAATAACCATTTTTAAGAATACCCACAAGATCAAAACATCACAACAAAGACAACACAAACATCAAAACACCCTTACCTTTGCGGCTAGTATGGAGGCGAGGTGGTGTCCGTGACGAGGTGGTGTCCGTGGTGAGATGGTAAAACATATCATTCAAACGACATATACTTGTAACAATTTCTTAATAAATGACATTAAAAAGGTACAAAGATCTAATTTCTAACATACCCACAACTTTAATAATGAAATGGGTACTCAAATATCATGGGATAAAGTTCAAAACCTCATTTTTTGACATACCCACAAACAAAAGAATGAAATAAAACCCATACCTTTTATGGCGTGAGAAGGTGGCGGTGGACGACTGGGATGATGGTGGCCGGCGGATGAGATGATGGTGGTGGTGGATGGTGGATGGGGTGGTGGTGGATGGTGGATGGGATGGTGGATGGCGGATGGGGTGATGGTGTCGGCTGGGATGGGTTGGTGATGGTAGGGTTTTTCAAATGAAGAGGTAAGAAGAGGAAGTATATGTCTGAATTTGGGAAGAGAAAAGAAGAGGAAAGAAGCTCTTTTGTCTGAAAAAAAACAAACATGTTCCTCTGCGCGCCCGCAGAGGAAAGAAGTGAAAAGTGGTAATAAGCTCTTATTTTTAAAAAACAAACAAGGCCTTAATTGTTAATTATTGTTTCTATTATCTATTTGTGTTATTGATCGACCTATGATGTGATTTCTTTATTTGATTGTTGACTGATGACATTTAAATGTGAATTAGGATTTTTAAGTCAAATTTGATGTTGATTTAGGTCCAGATTAAAACGGATGTTAATTTTAATGGGTTTTTGGTCTGCGTTACATTTGCAACAGGTATGGTGTTCATGTCATGATCCAAATCCAGGTATGTTGTTAAAAACAATTAGACAAAGGTTTAAAAGATAAATACTATGTTTTTAGAAACAAGTATGTTGTTATCTTTTAAAGATAAGTGCTAAAATATCTAATCTATATCTTCTCTTAATAATGAACCAACTCTATGCTTATATATAGTTATAACAACCCACGATTTTGTTATACAATCTTCATCTAATACTTTTGTTACACTTCTTAACAGGTTATACATTGTCAATCACACCTCTTTTAGAGATCAGTGGTGAAAAGAATCTGTGGAATATTAAGGTGAAGATTACATCCATGTGGAACCAATACTTCACAAACAACAATCAATTCAGGCTATCTGGAATTGATTTGATCTTGATGGACGAACATGTATCATTAACTAAGTAATCTTCATGGTTGCTATTTGTTTAGATACGTCATTATAATGACATATTTTATGGTTTTTGATAATACAGGAGATGGTAAAGAAGTGAGTATGGTCCAATAGTGTCGAAAACAACCTTTAAGAACCGGTTCATCAAATATCTTGGCCTGGTATAATCATTGCCTCTTTTTTTTACATAAAAATTGGTTGATATTGTTACAATCTGTAAAAATCTATTCCAATGAATCAGGATTTAAGCTCAAGGAAAACCGATGAATCCAAGGTATGATTTTTGTTTTTAAGTATTTTTTATTAGGTCAATCCCTGATTCGATCTTTTAATTCTCTTATTATGTCGTTGTGTCATTGGGGAATTGAGAGTTTTGGGAAATTTAAATTCACTAAATCACGATTGAAAGTGTCAAAGAAATTACCGATCTCCTATTTGATAAAAGAGGATATTTGGTTTTTAAGTGTTAGAGAAGTAATCTATGTATTCTCATCCGCTTATCTAGGGTTTGTTTTTTCTTATATTAAAAAGCATAGCCATTTTTAACAACTAATCCCGAACACTTTGCTTATAGTGCAAGAGATCAAGCAGATTAAACGAGTGCAACATGGCAGACTTCTTTAGAGGAGCAGTTTGAGTGATATAAGGTTTTATAGTGTTCAATATAACCAATGTACAACAACATGAAGAAAAAAACTGCAAGTATTGCCTATTTGTCCATGAACAGGTAAACAATCTATTAGTCTAGGATATCTATTACTATCATTATCTCTCGAGCTATGATAATAGTAAGCGAAAAATAAGGAACCATATGTTTTTTTATATAGGATCCTTCTTTCCAAAAACAAGTGTTGTATTTTGCAGTAAGAAAACTACAGTGTGCAAACCTATATTTACATGATATTATGATGAAATATTCTCTTTTATCGTATTATGTTGCAACTCGCGATGTTTATGGGTCAAAACTTTCACTTTTTGTACTTAACTGTTAAATTTGTTTGGTGAAACCTGTTGTCATGTGCTACTTTATCAACTGAAATTTGTTGGACATTGTTTTAGTTTGCATTAGGTCACTAGGAATCTCGGATAGGCTAAATTGTGAAATGATTGTAGGATTCTAACATAATGTAGGGTAGGTGGATCCGCGCGTTACAACGGCCGTATATGTAGTTCAAAAGTTGGCCGATGTGGTTCTTTATGGACATTATAGATTATAGGGGGTAACAATTAAGTTAAGTAACATCGCATATTAGCAAACTGTGATTGTTTTGTAAAATCTACATAGAGTGGTGTTACATGTGGAAATTGAACAATCATTATAAATTTTGAAGTTGCTGACTTGCATATTTATATAGTTTTGATACTTCTTCAAACTGTTATAGATAATATATGTATTTTTAGCTTATGTCTCTAAACCTGAATTTTCAAAACTAACTTTGGATGACATCATGATTTTAACTCTTTTTTCACATGAAACAATGGAATCAAAAGAGTTCAAAGTTCTTAAAATTAAGAATTAAAACCCATCTGCTGATCTACATAACATAATTGGTCATTCACTCATACCAGTTAAGACAAGTAATTGCAAGCATTTTATACACTAAGTTTTGAGTTGTCATATAGTCTTATTCTCTGTTTATATAGAAGTGTGCCTCTTTTATTTTTCCCTCCTAATTTCCGGAATGTGAAAAACATGGGGTCTTTATGTCTACCAACATATGAGAATCCATGATTTTTGCAAATGTATATTTATGACACTAACAACGAAATCTCATACAATACCTATTATTTAATTGTATCTTTATTGACACTTTTTGTGGATGAGTCTTGGTGTTATTTTTATCTCCATAAACATATGGGATTTGAAAGTCAATTATGTGCAGTTTGTTACATAACAATCCAAAAAGGCATATAGTGTTATATGAGTTACTTTTTATTATTTTAGTGAATATTGAGGCATTTAAGTTATTTTATATCGTGATCTTAGACATGAATAAAATTTATTACACTACACAACCATTTTATTAGGTTTCATAGATCACTGGACAATTTATAACAGGTATTCAAATTCAAACATTCATATAAGATGTTTAACGCATGACAATCACTAAACTAAATCTGCTTCATGTCTAAACCTCGTCCGTGCCCGAGGATGTGTGAAAACTAAATCAATACATAATGTAAACCAACTAGGATTATGATGAATACTAACATACATGCACGACAACAATTATGCACAATATATCTTATTTTAAAACAAGTAAAACCACTTATGACACGTTAATTTGATTGTATTTTAATCAATAATAATACGTAACTAAAAAATTAAGAAAAAATCTCGTGCGTGCACGGGTATTATAACTAGTTATTTATAATGGTAAAACCCTAATTCCCAAAACCCACAAACGGGGCTTGGACCTAATTATCTACAAATTAGTTACACCATATTTACGTTTAGAATCACAACCGACATACTTGTTCACAAAGGCTCTAGCAAAACCGCAATTTAACTATCTTTCGGCTATATACCAGAATCATATCAAAATTCATTACAAAAGTTTGATTTCCACATATTATCTCTACTTTCCTGTCACCGTGTCCAGTAGTATAAATTAAGGTTTGCCTTTTGGTAATTATTGCTTAAGTTTATATTATCACATGCTTTACAAACTTACCTTTTGGCTTTTGCTAGCTTTTTCATTAGTCGCTTGGTGGTTCAAAGATACTTCATACTAGTATGTCGAATGGCTAAAATCTGGTTATAAGCTACAGTATAACATAACGGGCTCGAGAAGATAGTGTTTGAATATGTTTTACGGTTCACAGTTGTGATGATAATATTTGAAGTTAAATTATTGTTTGACAAATTTTGATTATTCACAGACAGCACAAATATGTGGAAAAGGAACAATTAACACGATATATGTGAAAAAAATTGTAAATAATCACAGAATAACAAAAGAAACACTTACTATGATAAACCAACAAAGTTGAAGTGAGAATGATTCAAAACCCAAAAAATTAGCCATGACCAAATCTATGCATCAAACAATTATAGTTATCATTAAATCATAGTTAAAACTAATGAGAAAGTGCATTATCAAGTCTAGTACATGAATATCAAATAAGAAGATAATGCTTTTAATCGATTACTACAATGAATTCTTTAATTAGGCTCTAAAGAATAAGATGATCTGAACTCTTCGATTTTAGATTGGCATAACTTGACGCAATCACTTTCTAGTTGTTCTAAACGCGTCTTAAAAACTTCATTATCGCGTGCTAACGTCTCTGTCTTCTTCTCCAACTCACGGATGTCAAACAGGTAGCGAGTAGTCGACACAGTCAATGCACACAACCACAAAGTATTATTGCATTTGTACATGATGTTGAATGATAAATTTTAAATGTATGTCGATATGTTGATGATTTGGTATTTAACTATTTATAGATGAAAAAGGTACATACTAACCATAGTCGATCATGCGTACCCATGGATATCTATTAATTCTTAATAGATAAATTTGTAGGTAATTTAGAATCCGGATTAGGTTAAGGTAGAATAGTTTTGGGTGGTATAGTTCACGTTAGATGAGGGCCAGATCCAGTGGCGGATCTAGCCGAATATTCAAGGTGGTTCCTTATTTGATTAAGTCGAAAAAATCAACGGGTTAACGAACCAAGTGGCATTTTATGGACCGGGTCGGGTTAGAACCAATTTAGCAAAATGCATTAATGAAACAAATTATCAAACTCAAATATAAGAAATAACTGAAATTACAATGTCAAATGTGTCTTCTTAATCTTATAACTCAAAGACTATATATCTATATATGATTACATATAACGATTGAATTATAAATCATATAATGATTAAATTCTAAAGTTAGTACTAATATCTTTTAATGCATATGACAGTAGAAATCTTTAAACATGATTATACCCATAACATTTATCTTTTATCAAATCAGTAGGTAAATTCCGAATTAATACTGTAAGATAAAAAAAATATGTGCGTATAGTTCGTAAATATTTTGTGTTAAGAGAATCAGAAGGGTTTTTCTTACTTTTGTGTTTTTACTTAATAGCATTAAAACCAAGCTTTTTAAACCATGCCTCAACTAACAATTTATGAAGTACAGGGGATAAAGTGTATATATGATTAAATGTAAAGTTATATGAATATCTTGAGCTTTCAGTCATCTTCTTTGTGAAACATTGAAACCCTCCAACCTCCATTAAAACGAGGAATTTCAGCATGGCTCCTTTCTTCAAAAACTATAGTTTATAAGCATCTTTTCTTTTATTTTTTTTACTCCAAGGTGGTTCCCAATCTTTTTTCAAGGTAGGTCCTTAATTTTTTTTTCTCTATTTCACTATTTTTTTTTTTTTTTTTTTTTTTTTTGGGGTAAAAATTCTAAAGGCTATTCTTTTATAACGAATTACAATAAGATGGTTAGCAAACGGGCAACAAGTCGTCGCAAACCCCTTTTGAATGGCAAAACCAATTCTACTAAAAATGAAATTTTGTGACTTAGGGGTCGCATAATTACTTTGCACAACCCGTTGAACCCTAGTCAAAACTCCACATTCTTTGAAGCTAGGAACCCAAATGTATCAAAAGCAAAAGGGTAAATACGTGTTGATTCTCTAAACAAGCTTTCTCGTGTTTAGCAACTTTGCTCGATTCCGCTTTCAACGCCGCTTGTCCCACAACAAACCCATTGTCCCTTAGCCCAACAAGAGGGGACACTCCGGTAAGATCCACACAAGCATGTTTCCCCTCGGCCCATCCAAACACAAGTATATCGGTGGCCGTAAAGTAGACCTCCCTTCAAGCGGATCTGTCAGAAAGTTCACGGGGGCCTCTTTTTAGAAGAAATTCCTGCTCGTTTAAGAACATCATACAGAACATCCCTAACCAAATCATGCTTGTATTTGAAACCCGGTAACTCCTTGCAATGGACCGCATGCTCGCCAAAGGAATCTAAACAAACCTTGCGGCAGATGGGCAAGGCTCATCACCGGAACAGAGGGATCATTAGCGGTTTAAGGATAGTCCGACTCCAGGGCGATATATGTTGGCCTAGCCCTTCAATGGGGATAACCGTCAAGAAATCTTGAGCATGAGGAGCTCGGAGACATTCAAACACCTCTTTTTGCCGAGGGGATAAATCAAACTTCTCTCCCAAACTCCGGACGATTCCACTAAAAAGGGCACACGCCAAAACATTTTGGGCTTTAGGTGGGGCGGTGTCCTTGTTAGAGAAACCGCTAAGATCGAAATCAGGAAGGGACATTTTCACTACCAAATGATTAAAATCTCAAGGTGGTGCTCGGGCACCACCTAGGTCCGCCTCTGGCCAGATCTTAAAAACAAAATATTTTGCTAGGCCAAAATTTTTTCCTCACAGGGTGTGTAGATGAGATAAGACAGCTCGCGAGTTTTTCGAGATCAACTCATAAACTACTCGAAATCGAATTGATGTAAACGAGTCGAGCTCGAGCTACTCAAGTATACTTTCGAGTTGAGACCGAGCTTCATAATACTCATCTCACACTACAAACTTTATGACATTTGCTTACTAAAGATAAGTGTAAGCAAAAGCTGCTATTCAGTCACTATAAGGTATTTTATCAACTCTTACTAAAATAAAAAGAGTAAGTAACAAAGGGTTCACTAAAAGTATATCCTTACTAAAATTTTTAGTGAGCAAAAGTCTAAAAGGAATTGGTGACTGAAGTTTTTAGTCAGCAAAGGCTATACAAAGTTTCGTATAAAATCACTATAATGGCTTGACTTTTCAGTCACCAAAGGCTGTACTAGCATTCTGCTTTACTAGCATTTTGCTTTACAAGCATTCTGGAGAATCACATAAAACTAACAATTAAATAGTAAATGAGAACATTCAGGTTTGGCGGATCAACAACCAAACAAAAGTTGTAAAAATAATCAACACAGATAGACATTACACAACCACGAACACAAAGAAATTATATTTATCAAAATAGGTGCTAACACATTTAGGTTTAGAGGACCAACATCCAATCTCAAATGTAGCAAAACAAGTATGCTTCAAAAAGCGTATGCTCCAAAACAAACTTAATCTCTAAGAAAATTAAGAAAAGCTAGTGTTCCATAGTGCAGGCTTCAAAAGAGTCACGCTCATAAACCAACTTCGACACAACATCCCACCAAAATCTGCAATGAAATATTAGTAATTACCATCTTTTGATTATAATATAATAACTTTAGTAAACCTAAAAGAGTTTCACGTCAACACAAATAAAAACTGCCCATTTTGACTCGAAACTCATTATAGCATGATCTTTAAACCCTCTAAATTGGTAATTCAATCTTACTGTTTTACCTATATCTCACCATCATTACACAATAAAGATTAATAAATTATAGCTTTGGATAGTAATTATATTGCAAACTTGCCGACTAGATTAAAGCTTTTCGTCTTTTTAATCTTAACATCAGTCAACGACCAAAAACCTACCCATTATAAATGTAACACTCTCAATTTCGTGAATGCAGCGGAATTCAAACTGAGTGTTACTTATGGTATAACAGTTATAATAATAGAAAACGAACTCTAACTGAGTCATTTTAAAAGAAAGATTTTCATTCGATTTATTCAAATATCAGAGTTTTACAAAAGATAGGCCTAGTATTTCCATGATTACATAACACATCAATATAAAGTTTTTGATGTTTTTCGAATGATAAAATATATTATAGCCTTCTTGATGCACCCATGCCCTTTCGTGGCAGCCTCGTACATTATGGACCTGAGATAAAACATGCTTAAAAAGTCAACACAAATGTTGAAATCTATAGGTTTATAGTTAAATCGTTGAACACATAGTTTAAGTGTGGCTTACGTTGTTATACACCAATAACGTTGAAAACAAAACAATTATTATTGCACTAACCTCATGAAAACCAATACGTTAACATGTACAAATAGCAATTTTCATGTTTGTTATAATAATGGCCCCTGTAGGAAATTTGCCGTTTACCCGGTGTTCTCAAATATAATGCGCTTGTTTGCCCTAACCGGGTCAACACAAACGGGATTCGTCAATCCCAATAGGCATATTCACAATATTCATGCTCACTACGCCTAGTGATTAATTGTTCATGATGTGGGGACTTAAATGTGGCAACTGTGTTACTTAGTGTCAATAAGAGAATTAGATAAGCATACAATTTCAAATGTTTATGTGTTCATGTAAAAATAGCAAGTATCTCCCCAAAGGGTTTGTAAAACAATTAAGTAATAAAAAGTGAGGCTATGAAATCACCTTAATAACAACTTGTAAAAATTAAACGATGATGGCGATTGTTAATATTCTGAAACCCGTTTATGTCCTAAATAAAACTAAGATTCATTTAATGGACGTGAAAGTATATATATTCATAAATATATAAGATAAAATAAATATGTCATACGTTTGTTTATACTTGTCAAGGTGTTTTGAAAGTGTAACTGAAACCTTGTAAAAATGATGTTGTAAATAAGAAATTTTATATATTTACTTAATATATAAGTGGTTTAAATTGTTTATTTTAACAAAAAAAACTAATTTAAAAATGTTACAAAAACATTATAAAATGTTTTATAAAAATGTTATAAAAATAATATGAAAATGTTATTAAAATCTTCTAAAACCGTCAAAAATGCATATATTGAGTCTAACTTCTAGGCAATTAACCATCGTTCTTTTTAAGACTCATCTATCTGAATTTTCATCTGTCTGTTTTGAATTCGCATGCACCTTTCTGCCTGTTCTACTCTCGTTCATCTTCGTATTTGTGTTGCTTTGTGCTCTGCACCTGGTTCTTTGGATTGTACCGGATTGAGACTCCGTCTAGCACCGATTTTGCACTCTAAGACACTCTGCTTTTGTTTATTTCGTAGTTTTAGTTTATTTCTGTTTCCAAATTCTCAGTTTATCGATGCAGCACTGTGAGTTTGAGAGGAGATGTTTAAATAAAGGCCTAGGCCTGGCCTCGTCGGGTTTGGCATGTTTAGTTGCTAGGGTTCTGATTAGTTTGTAGTTTGTTTAATATCTTGTAACTTCATTATTTAATGAATCATTATCAATATCTCTTTCAGTATTATTTTGGTTTCTAAAGAATCGAGTTCGAGCTTGGCAGTACTCGGCTCGACTTGACTTGTTTACACCAAGAGTCGGGGATTTAGTCACAGACAAACTATAGCCACGACCTAAGTTGTCGCTAAAGATTATACTTTTTTCATCACTAAAGACATAAAAGAGTCGTGGCTACGAGCCTTTAGCCACGAAGCTTTAGCCACAACCTTCACTAAAGGCCTTTAGCTACGTTTATTTAGCTTTTAGCCACGACATTTGGCCGTGTTTAAAATCCCTGATTCTTTAGTTAAAAGAAATACTTGGTGCGCATGTTTGATCCCCGTATTCTGGAAGTTGAAATCTAAAGCTCAACAGCCTTTAACTGATGTTTTATCTGATGCAACTGTTTTGGGTGTTGTTTAGTGTTTGTGGACTGCGAGCTAGGTATATTTGCTTGATATGCATCATATTCCTAAATACACTTGTTAAGGCTATCATCGGATTCTAGTGACTTATTAGCTAAGGTTTTGTCTAATATTATCGCCATCCATCAGCCATTCAATGAAAACCAAAAAAGCCAACAAACTAAGTTGACCTGTTATCACATTATTTGATCTCATCACAACTTTGTTCTAAAAAATTATGGGAGTGCGGTTTTATTCTCCTTGAAGAAGCCTAAAAAAGGATTGATCTTTGATAGTTTTGTCTCTCAAACTTGATTTTGGGTGAACAAAAGAGGTAGGATTTTTAATGTAATTGGGTGGATTAGTTAAAAACCCATTAAACGCTATTTTGTCTATGTAATTTTCTTTCGCCTAGCTTCTTGCTAGCTTTTTAATAATATTCCGCCAGAAAGTATGAGAATAGATCAAATAAAGTGTTTTGATATTTTTAAAAAATCGTTTAGTGATAATTTCATATGTTGGTGACATGGGTTACATTTTACTTAACTACTCATAAATTGTCTATGAATATTAGAATAGGTCGATAAAATGAAACTTTTTTTATTAGCGAATAAAAGTCAAATTCGAATGTGATCTAATAAACATTACAGTAATTTGGTATTGCTATTAGAGCATTGGGTATCATAACATTTGAAATGGCGTTATTTTAAGTTGGCAGATTTTGAGCTCGTGTTATGATACCATGGTTGCCAAGTTATGGCCTGCGTTCAAGGTTATAAATAACGCGAGGCGTAGTGTGGCGGCATGACCAAGCCTCACGTTTTTGCGGTTAAGGCGAAACTTTTGCATTTATAAGGCGTGCCATAAGGCGGCACAAAATATGAAAACATCTATATATTCATATAATATTTCATATATATCGAGTTTACAAAAAGATGTGGCATAAGGCGGTGAGGCGGCATGGCGTGGCGGCAAGATCAAGCCTCACGCCTTTGCGAGCCTTTTAGAACCATGCTTGCGTTATAACGCACGTTAGTATACTAATAAAGTGGGAGGAAACGCGCGTTGAGCCCAAGTTATCATACCCCACCCCATGTTGATCCGGTGTTATGCCCAAGTTACTATAAAATTTGTATTTTTTTTACCAGTTTTTGATGCATAAAGTACAATGCTTTTAATGCATCAAAAGGATATCTTATATACTAAAAGCTTAAGTTGTGTTATAAATGCAAAGTGATGTCAATAAATGTTTCATGAATTGATTTTGTTATATAGAGCTTTCACATGTGATTTCTACACAAATGCATATTCATTCCAGGCAACTCAAGAAGCTCGCTTATTGATTGCAGGCATATTCATTACAGGTAGCTCAAGGAGGTCGCATATTGATGTCAAATAATTGTGCAATTATGGTACATAAACATGGCCAAAAAGAATATGAAAGATCTCCATTAATACCATGTTATTCATCAGTTACAACACCAACCCAGAAAGTAAGTCACCTCTATAAATTTCATGTGGATTTCTGGAGATTCATACACCTCAAGTTTGCTCATACACTCAAATTTGCTCATACATCATAATGGCAAACAGGACCACCAGGGCAAATGAAACCAACATCATACCTTCACAGAAGGCCACCCATGTAAACCACTTTTCCTTGATGCATTGGAGATGGGTGTCTCGGGAACCATAGTTGTCATGATATGTAGGAGATGGGATGTGAATGCTAGAACCGGCCGTTATATAAGTACGATTTCATTGTCTCGATGGGAAGGTAAGTTAGGTGTTGGTGACTCTGCAAGTTGAGAAAATACTTACAATTACAAATATAGCTTTTATAAAAAATAAAAAACCATAAACATGCATAGTGGTCATGTACTTTATTCACTAAAATTCTTATTTTTTGTTCCTTCAGGGGAATATCATGCATTGTACTTCAAAGGCTAGCGTTTCCCATAATTTTGTGGACAAGTTAAAAGATGGCATGATTTATTCAATCAAAGACTTTACTGTCATTGCAAATAAGGATGAGTACCGGGTTTTGAAGGACTCTGCGTGGATGATTGAATTTGATGGGTCAACTATCTGTCAGGAAAGCGCATTCAAACCGGATGGTTTTGTCCGACATCCTTTTGAATTAGTAGCTTTTGAGAACCTTCAACCCATCGACAATAAATTCCTCATTGGTTAGGACGTATTTCTTAAATATTTTCAGATTTTTTTTTCAGATTATAAGTAGAGTTGTGATTTAGTACCACTTTACAGATGTTATTGGTTACGTCACCAATGTTGGTAGGACCACTACCGAGAAAACAGGTTCTCGGAATCTTGATTTCTATCTTGCAAACCAAAGGTACGTATTCTTTTCTATTGTTGTTACAAAAAACCATATAATGCTAATGAAATTGTAGTGTTTGTGTTTGATTAAACAGTGGCCAGTCAATTAGGGTTACCCTATGGGGGCGTGATGAGTGTCTAAATACTCATCATTTTTGTACTATCTAGACTGCAAAAACATCTGAAAACACTCAGAAACGCATCAAAATGATGAAAATATCACAAACAAGTGTTTTATGTGTTTTAAATGCAAAAATACCAAAATCGATGAAAAACGTTATCAAGTTTGCATAATTGGCGTTTTAGTCCCCAAGTTACAAAAGTTGTCAAAATTAGTCCCTAGTAATTCAAAAACTTGTAAAATGTCATTTAAGGTCCATCGGATTCAAAAGTTGTCAAAATAAACCCTTTAAAGTCTAAAATTTATAAAATGACAACTTTAGTCCTTTAATTTTGAAAAATGTCAATAATGGTCCTTGGTTAATTTAAAAAGTGAAAATTATCAAATATTAACCTTGTACTATTCATAAATGACAAAATTGGTCCTTATGGTAAACTTTTGGAAAATTACAAGTTAGGCCCTTAAAGTTTCAAAATTGGCAGATTTGGTCCTTGGACTTATAAAAATGGAACTTTATGCAAATTTAGTCCTTGTACTAACCATTATTTGCAGGTTTAACCCTTATGTTAACTTTGGAATAATGGGCAAGATCAGTCCTCAAGTTTGGTGAAATTACAAAAATGGTCCTTGTGCTTAAATAAACCAAACGAACCCTTTTGTTATTACTAAACCCAAAACCAGTTTATCCAAGTCCAATATCCTGGCCCAATCTCCCCAAGCCCAAACCTAACCCAGTGTTTAAAAATAAATCTCGCGCCACTATTCACCATCCCCTACCCCCAACACCTGTTTCCAGCCACACCTCGACACCTGCTACCACCACCTCACTATACCCTTTCCACCTCACATAACAGCTGGTTACCCACTCCCCTCCACCTCCACAAAGTCCAAAATCCCTTAATTATATAAACCTGCTTCATGACTTTTCCCGCCAAAAAAATGACAAGTGCAATTTTGATGAATTCAAGGGCTGAGATGAAGTGGGATATGTTCAGAGTGTCGACAAAGGTTGAAAAGATCAATATAAAAAGAAAAAGGTGCAATGGAGAAGAGTAAGTAGTGTAATTTAGTTTTGTTCATGTCGAAATAGTTGTTTTTAAAATTACAGTTTATGCTTAAGCTTCCAAGCACTTTGTTATGTAATTTCATTGTAATATAAACCTTTTTAAGTATTGAATTTTAATTTCCAAGTACGAATTCAGTTTATGCATTTTTAAGATCAAAAATCTCAATATAGTTGAATGATGATTGTAGTTGTTGTTTTGTGCTAATAAGCTCACATTAAGCTCTTAAAAAGCTTTTCTAAAGCTTTTAGAATCATTAAACTCAGTTTAGATTCAAAACTTAAAAATACCAAAAATTACCTATAAATTAGTGAAAATAAAAAGACAAGAGAAATGAAGATCAAGAATGGTGCAGTGTTGATTTTGGATTGCTGTTGGGTTATAGAGCTTCTTGGGAAGCTATAGGATATGTTCTCGATCCTTGGTTCTTATCTTTCACTTGAAATCACTTGTAAGCTCTTTTGATCCAATTTGGCCTTTTACTGTTCAAAACAGTCATTAGCTCAAATCTTTGTGTTTGTATGTTTATCAGTCTTAGTTAGGTATAATTAAGCTTTAAAACCAATAACTTGTTCTTTTCAATTTGTAGTTATCAAAATTCTCATTTTCACAGTTAAATTAGCATTATTGTAATTTCTCAGTTTTATGTTATTAGAGTTGTTGTTTAATGTTTATTTAGCTTTAATATATGATATTATAAAGTCTGGAATCAAGTGAATGGTTTAAATTTTTGAAACTCTTTTAAAAACACCAAAACAGTCTAGTTAAGTATTGTTTGGTTTTGCTGTGTTTCTTGTGTTAAAGGCTAGTTGTGTTGTTGCTTGCTGTTGTTCCATGTCACAGTGGGTCTAAGTAACTCATAGAAACAATAAAATCAAGTGCTTGTTTTAGAAAAAGTCAAATTCATCCTAATCTCATCTTTGTTAGTTAACTGTTAGAGTTTTTAAATGCAAACTTCACCATAGTAGCTTAAAACTTGGTCCTTTAGCTTAAAATCATCTTAATATAGTTTAACATAACTTATTCAGTCCACAAGATTGATCACAAGTTTATAAAAGTCAAAAGTCTAGTGTCTTTAAAAAGTCAAAATTTTCCTTTGAGTCATTTTTGAATAAACTTTGGAATTTTACTGTGTGTTTAATAATAAGATTTAGTTCATAAGCTTCTAGGATGTTAAAATACAGCTGCTAAAATAAATTAGAAAAATACTAGATTGCTTTTACTCAGCTTATTAACAGCTTATTTCCTAGCTTTGTTTAGCCCCTTGACTGAGAAAGTGCCCTGTGCACAGACTGGGTAACCTATTTCACAAGCTCTCATAGAGCTTATTAGTTGGCCTTAGCTTGTGAGTTTTAGCTTTTTAAGTAGTTCACCTAGCCATCTAAGAGTTCCATCTTTCATTTTTCAATTTATAGCTTATTAGATAAGCCTGCTCATTGCTTTTATTTTTGTCCATTTTTACTTAGAATATCAATAACTCAGTGTTTGTAGAGTTTTTTAAAAGCTTCTCAAAAGCTCATTAGTATAAGCCAATCCTTGTAAAATAGTTTTTTAGAGAGCTCAGTTGGTCTACTTGTTGGTCCAAGTTTTTATTTTCATTCCTTAGCTTATTACAGTGCTTAATAATTAGCTTAAAGTACCTAGTAAACCACAGTGAACTGTGTAACAGTTCTAATTAAGTGCTTATTTTGAATTGTTCAGTGCTTATTTCCTAGTAATTGTGCTTATTCAGAGTTCATATTAGCTTATTTTCAGTTACTTAGCTTATTTCAGTTTATTTCTAGCTTATTCACTAGCTTATTAATTAATTTAGCTTAAGACTTGTGTTTATTCCAATAAAAAGCTTACTGTTGAAAAATCATTGCTTATTTCAGTGCTTATTGGTTGTTTTTATAAAAAGTTGTAGTTATAAAAAGTACTTATTCTCTTGTGTTTAATAGTTTGTGAAGAAAAATCAAAAAAATAAAATGTTTAGCAAAAAGGGGGTAGGCAGGCTCGAACCTGAGACCTCCCCCTTAGGAGCGTGTTAGAAGGGTACCTGGATACCAATTGCCCTTGGGACTTGTCTCGTTCAAATCATGCACAATCAAATATATAACCACCTTTTGTCAGTTTAAGCTTATACGCCTTATTTAGCTTATTTCTAGCTTATTCGAACTAGCCTTTTCAGTTTTTGTATTTTTTATAAAATTGTATTAGTATTAAGTATTTTATAAAAAAGTTTCAGATTTTTCCTAAATGTTTTAGTATTTTTAATCATTTAATTAGTGAAAAATCGTATTTAATTCATAATAAAAAATATAAAAGTCAAAAAAATATAAATCTTTTTTTCTAAAATTTTCTTTTGTCATATAGTACGTAAAACAATTGTTTTTACACTTGTAGGACTTTTATTTCACAAATTTTACGTTTTTGCTTGCGCACTCGCGTAATTTTTATAAATAACTTACGTTTTCATTTTAAATCAAGTTTTTAGATAATTTATGTTTACGTTTTAGTTAAAATAGTTTATTTAAGATATTTTGGTTTATAAAATCACAAAAACATCATTGTAAAAATAGTGATAGCATTTATTTAATATATTTTAGCTTTTTAATTTTCTTAATTTGCATTTAAGTCGCTGTAATTTATTAATCTTTTCTTTAGGTATAAATATTTCAAAAACCTTACTGATCACTATCCTTAGTGATTATTCGACATCTGACTGTGTTAAACACCAATTCATCCTCCGTGGGACTTAACGACCCGGGAATCCACTGTATTCTCCTGATCTAAATTGCATTTGGTGTTTGAGCTGTTTTAAGTTTATTACGGTTGGCCATTCACAAGTGGCTAGCTTGAGTGATTAAACTTGACGGTTTAGCACCAATCAAATTTTGGCGCCGCTGCCGGGGAGGCTGTAAGCGTGTTTTAAGCATTTCCAGATCCATTCTTGCACATATACCACCTTTTTGTAAACAGTTTTTTTAAAGTTAATCAAAATCAAAAAGTTCATTAACACTTTTCCTAAAGTGTTAACTACACCAAAAATATTTTCATTCTTTGTTTTTATAAAATGTTTTTCAAAAATCCAAAAATATCCATCTTTACCCTCTTACCCTTTTGATTCTTTATTCCTTTACCCTCTATCCATTTGATTCTAACTTCTTCTATTCTCATGGAATCTCTCGATTACAACGAATTCTGGAACGAAGTTGAAAAACTTCCTTCTTTATCACAAATGTCAAGAATTCGTGTTGTTCGTAATGATCCATTAATTCTGCGTAGGGAAATGGAACGAAACCGGGTGACAAAGGACCGTACTTCCCTCGATAATGGAGGTGCTAAATATGTCCAACCTACGGTTATCCAAAAATCTAACCCCTCAATTGCTCTTAAGCCGTCTAAAATTGATCCTACACTTTCACGATTTACGGTTAAAAGCAAACATGCAGAATTTAGGCCGGTGACTAGCAAGAATGACTTGCCTAATCTTCACGTTTCTCAAGAACCGGAACCGGAGACCATAACGGAAGTGATGGAAATTGCTAGCTCTCAGAGCACACCACTTGTCCCACCTCCGGATTTTTCAAAATGTTCTTCGAGTCTTAATAGTCATTCGAATCACCATGTTGGTTTTGTTGATTCTTTGAATGAACTGATTCCTTCTCATAACTCTCAAATAGAATCGTTTATTCCTTGTGTCGGTTGTGGTGAGCCTCTTTTGGTTCACCCGCATGGTGTAATGTGTGTACAATGTGGTAATGATATTCGGAACGGAGTTGTTTGTTTTGTGGTTCGAGGAATTCATTTGATTATGATCCTAATCCGAACTCATTTAACGACCCCTCAAATTTTTCCAATTACCCACCACATCCCGACTTAGCAGTGAATTTTGTGGAGGTCCTCACCAAGGATTTGAGTGTCAATCCGGAAACACGTTTGTCTATGAACAGTTTTCTGTAACACTCGGACTTTGGAAATGACCAAATTCCATATTATTCATATGACCAGCCACAACAATGATTTTGTTGTGAGAACTGTGGAGGTCCCCATTTCAGCTCTGATTGTCAAACAGGGAATCCATTTCCTTGTAACAATTACAGTATCCATATCACGACCAACCTCCACAAGTGCCAAATGACTCAAACTCCTCAAAGAAACCCAACAAGACACTTATCTAGAGCTTCGAGTCGTGAAAAGAACTGAGGAGTTGAGTAAAACAGATTTCATAATGTTCCCAATTTTTCTTGTGTATATTGTGGGGGTCCTCATGATGATTATCAATGTCAACCTTCCGGTTTTGACAAATCTCCACTCCCACAATGTCCCGTCATTCAAAATTCACATGAGAAATCCATGGAAGAATTGCTAGTGAAGAGCAGGTGCTAAAATAAATTCCCAATTTGCTTTTGAAAAATCTATTAGGGAATTAATTGCAAAAGAAAAAGCAGCCATATCTAGCTCTCAATTTCGTTTTATTCCTGATGACAGTGATGATGAGGATGCACTTGGTATCCTACAATTTGATAAAGATTCATTAAGTTCATCAGTTGATATCCCAACAGTTGAGATTCATTCTCAAGCAACTGCCATCACACCCAAAGCTCCCACTCACTCTCTGAGCATGGGGGATGAGCTTCTTGACACTGTTCCTGAAAAGGAATCGGAAGAATTCATAAAGTCTAGTGTTGAGGACTTTGTCCCAACCCCGAGAGAGTCACAGGGAACTTTTGACCATGTGTGTGATATCCCTCCTCCTCTTGTCTTCCAAAGTAATCATGTTGAGATGTGCTCTGATTCTGTTGATGACGATTCGTTATCTTGTGGAGACATCAGTTATATGGAAGAATTACCTTCTGAGCTTGTTAGCTTAGAAGAAGAATGATGAAGTTCGACACGAAATCAAAGATGAAGCACTTCGAGCAACATTATTGAATGTCGGTCTTCTCATTTCTAAAATCGAGGCTTTCAAAGAAAAACCCATTTCATCTCCTATCCCCATAAAGGATAGTGACATTTTTTCCGATGATTCTATTCCGGAAATGGAAGCCTTCTATTTTGATAATATGGGAGAGAAGATTAGTGGCAGTACCACTTTTCATTCTCATAATTCTCTCCCCGATTATGAATCATTTACATTGGAGGAGTTCACCGGTGAACCCATCGATACCAATTCGAATATGATTCATTTATCTTCGAGGAGTTCTCCTGTGAACTTACTCATATCATATCTCCGCCGGAGTATGATAATTTCTACTTTGATCTAGACACACCCATAATATGTCTTGATCAAGTGAACTTAACTGAGGAGATTCATGAAACTATGAATTCTCCTATTGAGGATGAAGAGTTAGTCATGATTTTTATCATGATTTTCTTTCTTTTCTTCATATATCCCGTGACTACTCCTGTTCTTCACTCCTTCGGGAATGAAGACATTATCTTTGACCCCGGCATTTTCATTTATCATTTGTGAGCCGGATCTCTCTATATCTCATCGGTGTGGAACTTTCACGTACTTCAATGTTTATACAAACATTTTGAATGGAAGTCCGATGGAGATTGTTTCTTCCACTTTGCTTCCCCATGAACCAATTAATGCGGGGTCGAGTCAAGCTAGTGACTCGGGAATCAAAAACATTAGCATGCACCTCATGGGTTTTCACCCATGAGTACCACTCTAGTGTGGGGGAGATGCCCCGTTGTTGTATATAAGTTTTCAAAAAAAATAAAAAAGAGAATAATTGTTGTTTCCACACTTTGAATATTGAGGACAATATTCATTTCTAAGTGTGGGGGGGAAATTCTGGCGAATTTGATCATAAATGTACCCTTTTAGTCCCTTTTTCCCCAAAAATGGCCAAATTTTAAAATTTTTCTTTAGTGGAAATACTATGTACTAAACACAGCAAATGGTAATCAGTCCACCATGTCTAACCCACATAAGGATTGGCTAATCCAGAGCAAACGGCTCTTTGTAAAGATATCTCAAATCCGTTTATGGCTTGCAATTTGCCCAAAATTGTATGGTATTCAGCTCACCATATCCTTAAAAGTGAAGAGTTGGCTAGCCCGCAAGTTTATGGCTTGTGGTAAAGGCAGTGGAAAAACCATAATTGGTAATCGACTCACCAAAGATAATATTGATAATTTATCTAAGAGTTGGCTAGTCCAGAAGCAAACGGCTTCTGGTAAAGACAAATCAAAACCGTTGAAAGCTGGTGATTTGCTCAAAATCATTTGGTTATCGTTGTACCAAAGTTCTTACTTGAACTAAAACAATTGGCTACTCCAGAAGTAATGGCTTTTGGTAAAGAGATAAAATCCATTAATTTTTCCAAATCATTGCTAGGGACTAGCAATATCTTAGTGTGGGGGATTGATGAGTGTCTAAATACTCATCATTTTTGTACTATCTAGACTGCAAAAACATCCGAAAACACTCGAAACGCATCAAAATGATAAGAATATCACAAATAAGTGTTTTATGTGTTTTAAATGCAAAAATACCAAAATCGGGTGAAAAACGTATCAAGTTTGCATAATTGGCGTTTAGTCCCCAAGTTACAAAAGTTGTCAAAATTAGTCCCTGGTAATTCAAAAACTTGTAAAATGTCATTTAAGGTCCATCGGATTCAAAAGTTGTCAAAATAAACCCTTTAAAGTCTAAAATTTATAAAATGACAACTTTAGTCCTTTAATTTTGAAAAATGTCAATAATGGTCCTTGGTTAATTTAAAAAGTGAAAATTATCAAATATTAACCTTGTACTATTCATAAATGACAAAATTGGTCCTTATGGTAAACTTTTGGAAAATTACAAGTTAGGCCCTTAAAGTTTCAAAATTGGCAGATTTGGTCCTTGGACTTATAAAATGGAACTTTATGCAAATTTAGTCCTTGTACTAACCATTATTTGCAGGTTTAACCCTTATGTTAACTTTGGAATAATGGGCAAGATCAGTCCTCAAGTTTGGTGAAATTACAAAAATGGTCCTTGTGCTTAAATAAACCAAACGAACCCTTTTGTTATTACTAAACCCAAAACCAGTTTATCCAAGTCCAATATCCCGCCCAATCTCCCCAAGCCCAAACCTAACCCAGTGTTTAAAAATAAATCTCGCGCCACTGTTCACCATCCCCTACCCCCAACACCTGTTTCCAGCCACACCTCGACACCTGCTACCACCACCTCACTATACCCTTTCCACCTCACATAACAGCTGGTTACCCACTCCCCTCCACCTCCACAAAGTCCAAAATCCCTTAATTATATAAACCTGCTTCATGACTTTTCCCGCCAAAAAATGACAAGTGTAATTTTGATGAATTCAAGGGCTGAGATGAAGTGGGATATGTTCAGAGTGTCGACAAAGGTTGAAAAGATCAATATAAAGGGAAAAAGGTGCAATGGAGAAAAGTAAGTAGTGTAATTTAGTTTTGTTCATGTCGAAATAGTTGTTTTTAAAATTACAGTTTATGCTTAAGCTTCCAAGCACTTTGTTATGTAATTTCATTGTAATATAAACCTTTTTAAGTATTGAATTTTAATTTCCAAGTACGAATTCAGTTTATGCATTTTTAAGATCAAAAATCTCAATATAGTTGAATGATGATTGTAGTTGTTGTTTTGTGCTAATAAGCTCACATTAAGCTCTTAAAAAGCTTTTCTAAAGCTTTTAGAATCATTAAACTCAGTTTAGATTCAAAACTTAAAAATACCAAAAATTACCTATAAATTAGTGAAAATAAAAAGACAAGAGAAATGAAGATCAAGAATGGTGCAGTGTTGATTTTGGATTGCTGTTGGGTTATAGAGCTTCTTGGGAAGCTATAGGATATGTTCTCAGTCCTTGGTTCTTATCTTTCACTTGAAATCACTTGTAAGCTCTTTTGATCCAATTTGGCCTTTTACTGTTCAAAACAGTCATTAGCTCAAATCTTTGTGTTTGTATGTTTATCAGTCTTAGTTAGGTATAATTAAGCTTTAAAACCAATAACTTGTTCTTTTCAATTTGTAGTTATCAAAATTCTCATTTTCACAGTTAAATTAGCATTATTGTAATTTCTCAGTTTTATGTTATTAGAGTTGTTGTTTAATGTTTATTTAGCTTTAATATATGATATTATAAAGTCTGGAATCAAGTGAATGGTTTAAATTTTTGAAACTCTTTTAAAAACACCAAAACAGTCTAGTTAAGTATTGTTTGGTTTTGCTGTGTTTACTGTGTTAAAGGCTAGTTGTGTTGTTGCTTGCTGTTGTTCCATGTCACAGTGGGTCTAAGTAACTCATAGAAACAATAAAATCAAGTGCTTGTTTTAGAAAAAGTCAAATTCATCCTAATCTCATCTTTGTTAGTTAACTGTTAGAGTTTTTAAATGCAAACTTCACCATAGTAGCTTAAAACTTGGTCCTTTAGCTTAAAATCATCTTAATATAGTTTAACATAACTTATTCAGTCCACAAGATTGATCACAAGTTCATAAAAGTCAAAAGTCTAGTGTCTTTAAAAAGTCAAAATTTTCCTTTGAGTCATTTTTGAATAAACTTTGGAATTTTACTGTGTGTTTAATAACAAGATTTAGTTCATAAGCTTCTAGGATGTTAAAATACAGCTGCTAAAATAAATTAGAAAAATACTAGATTGCTTTTACTCAGCTTATTAACAGCTTATTTCCTAGCTTTGTTTAGCCCTTTGAGAAAGTGCCTTATTACGCAAGTACGGGTAACCTATTTCACAAGCTCTCATAGAGCTTATTAGTTGGCCTTAGCTTGTGAGTTTTAGCTTTTAAGTAGTTCACCTAGCCATCTAAGAGTTCCAGCTTTCATTTTTCAATTTATAGCTTATTAGATAAGCACGCTCATTGCTTTTATTTTTGTCCATTTTTACTTAGAATATCAATAACTCAGTGTTTGTAGAGTTTTTTAAAATCTTCTCAAAAGCTCATTAGTATAAGCCAATCCTTGTAAAATAGCTTTTTAGAGAGCTCAGTTGGTCTACTTGTTGGTCCAAGTTTTTATTTTCATTCCTAGCTTATTACAGTGCTTAATAATTAGCTTAAAGTACCTAGTAAACCACAGTGAACTGTGTAACAGTTCTAATTAAGTGCTTATTTTGAATTGTTCAGTGCTTATTTCCTAGTAATTGTGCTTATTCAGAGTTCATATTAGCTTATTTTCAGTTACTTAGCTTATTTCAGTTTATTTCTAGCTTATTCACTAGCTTATTAATTAATTTAGCTTAAGACTTGTGTTTATTCCAATAAAAAGCTTACTGTTGAAAAATCATTGCTTATTTCAGTGCTTATTGGTTGTTTTTATAAAAAGTTGTAGTTATAAAAAGTACTTATTCTCTTGTGTTTAATAGTTTGTGAAGAAAAATCAAAAAAATAAAATGTTTAGCAAAAAGGGGGTAGGCAGGCTCGAACCTGAGACCTCCCCCTTAGGAGCGTGTTAGAAGGGTACCTGGATACCAATTGCCCTTGGGACTTGTCTCGTTCAAATCATGCACAATCAAATATATAACCACCTTTTGTCAGTTTAAGCTTATACGCCTTATTTAGCTTATTTCTAGCTTATTCGAACTAGCTTTTTCAGTTTTTGTATTTTTTATAAAATTGTATTAGTATTAAGTATTTTATAAAAAAGTTTCAGATTTTTCCTAAATGTTTTAGTATTTTTAATCATTTAATTAGTGAAAAATCGTATTTAATTCATAATAAAAAATATAAAAGTCAAAAAAATATAAATCTTTTTTTCTAAAATTTTCTTTTGTCATATAGTACGTAAAACAATTGTTTTTACACTTGTAGGACTTTTATTTCACAAATTTTACGTTTTTGCTTGCGCACTCGCGTAATTTTTATAAATAACTTACGTTTTCATTTTAAATCAAGTTTTTAGATAATTTAAGTTTACGTTTTAGTTAAAATAGTTTATTTAAGATATTTTGTTTTATAAAATCACAAAAACATCATTGTAAAAATAGTGATAGCATTTATTTAATATATTTTAGCTTTTTAATTTTCTTAATTTGCATTTAAGTCGCTGTAATTTATTAATCTTTTCTTTAGGTATAAATATTTCAAAACCTTCTTACGATCACTATCCTTAGTGATTATTCGACATCTCGACTGTTAAACACCAATTCATCCTCCGTGGGACTTAACGACCCGTGAATCCACTGTATTCTCCTGATCTAAATTGCATTTGGTGTTTGAGCTGTTTTAAGTTTATTACGGTTGGCCATTCACAAGTGGCTAGCTTGAGTGATTAAACTTGACGGTTTAGCACCAATCAGGGCGGTTAGGCGAAGTATTGGTAGAAATGAAAACCAAGCAAACTGGGCTGTGTGCCGTGATTCTAACTTCAGTTAATGCTAGACTTTACAATAGTAAGGGTGCATCTATCATTATGTTTCATCAACATTTAAACCATGGCAAAATTAACTCAGTTTTTTTGTTTACCTTTCAGACAAGCTGTATTTGTCAAGTACTTCCTCCTCCTTGCTTCTGGATGATGATGACATCCCAGCCCTGAAACGTTTTAAAGGAGGCGCTAGGTAATCAAAGTTACATCTTACATGCATTTTATAATACTTGGATCTTTTAGCCATTACCATTCATGTTACTTGCAGTGGTGTGAACCAAAGGAAGGATATTGTACCTGTTGATCACTCTGTACCAAAGCCTGGTACCCTTGAGAATGTGCTGATGTGGGCAAGAAACAGACAAAATGATGTATTCATCTTCTTCTCAAATGTTTTGTTAGTGTCATTACAGACCATTGCTACATAATGATGTCATGTTTCTTTTTTCAGAGTTCCACATTCATCTGTAAGGTGAGGATAGACAATGTCATAACTAGAAAGGGATGGAACTATCCATCGTGTGGAGGTGGAACATGTAAAAAGGACTCACCGGCAGGATGGAAGATTCTGGTGTGATGGGTGTAACACAACTTCTGATTATCCGCTTATAAGGTGTTGCCCTATCTTAGCAACCATTATTGATTTGTTTTTAAAAATGTTGAACTAACAACAGTATTAATCAACCACATTTGGTTTGTAATATTGGTAGTGCAGGTACAGGCTTGAGCTTGGTGTATCTGATGAGACGGAACGGACTATAGTTGTTCTATTTGACGAGACTGCCACAGAATTGGTTAAACATCCAGCATCCTCACTTTTTGGAACAGAGGCTGAGGTAAATTAATAATATTAAAGAGTGTTGCAATAATGTCCCCTAACCTTATCTTCGTTTGCAGGATTCAGAAAATCACGCTGTATTGCCGCGTGCCATAACTGATATTGTAGGCACAACCCACAATCTGGAGATAAAAACACATACTTACTATGAGCATGGTAACTATGAGAGTTTCACGTGTTCGCAATTATTACGCACAGTGCTGATGAATGTGGCAATTCTAGCACAGTTGAGCAAATTGCGCTTCGAAACAACATCGATGAACACAACAAAAATGGGTAAGTCAATGATTTGACAATGATTCCTACATACATATGTTGGAAAAGTTTAAAATACAACTCCTTACGTCATTTATGGTTCTATTATTTAAGGGATGATGTTGAGCAATCCGATCTTTGGAATAGAAGAAGTGAAAGCGGACCAACATTCTGCTTCTAAGAAACGAAAGTTAAAGAAATTATCAGTTGATGTTGATCAATCAGTTGCTGAAATAAATGAAGAGAAAGCAGGGCAAGATGCTGCTTCTAAGAAGCATATGTTAAAGAAATCAACAGATGACCTATCTGTCCCTACTCCATTAAAGTCTACTGAACAAAAGTCCAAAAAAAGGTCAGGCAATACTTCATTGATTCACATCTGGAAATACTTTTAAATACAACTGCTTATATGACATATAAAATTGTGTTATTTAAGGGATGACATTGCTGATTCCGATCTTGAAATAGAGGAAGGAACGAAGAAAAAAAAGGTGTATTTCAGTTATTTAATTTGTTATTGCACTATATATTACATTCTTACTTATTGCCTTATTATTATAGGTTTGTTGTTGAGGATTCAGACACCGATGATGGGAAACAAATAAAAGTCAAAGTTGGAGGATCAGAAAAAAAGAAGCTAAAAAAGAAGTATGTATCCAATGTTAATTATCTCATTGCATTGATATTGTTTAAAATCTTAACATGTCAATTTCTTACATTGTTTACTTAGGTTGGTTGTTGCGTCGTCCGACGAGGAATAGACATGAAGCAATCAAGTCATTGAAAGCATCGGAAATGATACAGTACCTGATGAGTCAAGCAAACAATGAATAAATAGTTAGGAAAAATGTAATAAAGTTGATCCTAATAGTTAATAGGATCATGAAGTTTCGTACCTTAAGACAATAGTTTGGTACCTTAAGAAAATAGTTATCGTTACTTATCAATTTTCATATTTCCAATGAATTGTCTTTGTTCCCATGTTCAGAATCAATTTTCATATTTCCAATGAATTGTCTTTGTTCCCATGTTCAGACTCAACAAATGTAGAATAACATTATTCAATTTCTACAAATGATTTACACAACTTGGCTAAACTTCATATTAAACTTCTATCTTAAATTTACAAATTTTATAACAGATCCGTCATTATCGAATATTCTAAAACTTATTAATTGATACTATCAATAGTCATAAGCATGACTGAATAACACAATAATTTATTATTACTAGATTTGTTACATAATAAAAACTACATACCAGCACTTATTTATACTAGCACTCAATATGAATAATTTAAACTACTTAATTAAACTTCATATTAAACTTCTATTTCAAATTGACAAATTTGATGGCAGCAAATCTTTCCAAGTTTTTTACACTTATAAATTAGTACTATCAACAGTCCAAGACTTTAACACTTTTGTTACATAATAAAATCTACATACCAACACTTATTTATACTACATTAATAACTTATGGAGTAACGCCAAGAACCTAACGCATAACGAATATCAATAATTTAAACTACTTGATTAAACTTCATATTAAACTTCTATTTTAAATTGACAAATTTGATGCCAGTAAATGTTTCCAACTTTTTAACACTTATAAATTAGTACTATCAACAGTCCAAGATTTTAACAGTTATAAATAAGTACTATCAACAAATCACAAGGATAACTAAACACTAATAAATTACTGTTATTATGTGCTTTTCATTTTCTCAAAAATAAATACTTCAGTTTTTTAATCATTCTATACCATTATATAAATAACAAACTCATATCCTCCAAACAGTACACCCCATCACTATGTCACATCTTACAGGTAATCAACTTATGCCTCCTCACATGCTGAGGCTAAAAAAAAACCTACGAGTTGTGCTCATTAGAAATGTGGATCCAAGTAAAGGTTTGTGCATTGGAACCCACCTAATTATCAAGCGGTTTGGACGATTTATTATTGAGGCAGAAATCATCACTGGATCAAATTTAGGAGACATGGTTGTAATACCAAGAATTACATTCACATTAACCATGAATAGATGGCCATTCAAAATGAAATGCACACAATTTCCAATCAAAATATGTAATGCAGAGATCATCCCTGTAATGAAGCATGATAAAGAACAAGAAGATTGAAGAACTCAACAAATAGATTGTTAAAAAAATAATAATAAGATGAATCACAGATATTGTTACATATCTGTGAGTTTATGCCTTATTCGTCAAATAACTTATCTTTCAGTTTGTGTTTTATTTAATGAATAATATCTTTTCTTATCAGTTGTTTGTTCTAAATTCCAATCTTTTATAGTTATACAAATATGTGCTTACTGTTCTAACAAATGACCAACTTACAAATTACTATATTAATAATTACTTACTTCCAGTGGACTCTTATATGTTTATTTGCCTACATATAATGGTATAAATATATGTATGTAATGCTACAGATTTAAACATCAATACAAAAAGCATAAGCATGTCAATAGCCAAAAAAACTAATTAATATCTCATAAATATACTTTATGGGTAAATGGAAGTTATAAGAATTTTTTGTAACTCCAGGAAATATGAATAGCTTAATATGGCTTTAAAATGACACATTCTAAACTCTATGAATACACTTTCAGTTCTTTATCCACAAACACATCCAATATCCACATTCAAATATCATGGAATTGAGCAAAACGGTGATTGCTCAGTATTTTCATCTACCAATAGCTGAGGCTTCCAAAGAACTAAATGTTGGTTTAACTGTTTTAAAACAATTCTGTAGAGATATGGGTTTTCAGCGCTGGCCATATCGTAAGCTGAGCAGCTTAGATTTATTAATTAGCACTCTCCAGGTCAGAATTCAAGTGAAGCTAACATTTTATGTTTATCTTTTATCAATTTTATGTATAATGCAATGATATCATTTCAAAAGAAGAAAGTGTAAATTCATTTATAAATAAGTGATCTTATAACATCCAATGTTATTGACAAAATTCACTTGCATTATAGGCTGAAAATGGAGGTGCAACAGTTGATGATTACACAAAAGTAATCATAACAAGGTTGAAAGAAGAAAGGAGGAGAGTACAAGAGAATCCTGATTACAACCTTTCTCCAATCACAAAACAGTTGAGACAGAGAAACTTCAAAGCCAGACACAACAAAAGTAAAAACATGAACTTGGGCTCAACAACAACAATTGAATCTAATATCACGGACCTAGCCGGACACAACGAAGTAATATCACGGAACCGAGCAACACAGTTGATTGCTCAAGATTTTCATCTACCAATAGCTGAAGCTTGCAAACAACTAAATGTTGGTTTAACTGTTTTAAAACAGTTCTGTAGAGATAAGGGTTTTAAGCGTTGGCCATATCGTAAGCTAAGAAGCTTAGATTTATTAATTAGCACTCTCCAGGTCAGAATTCAAGTGAACCTAACATTTTATGTTTATGTTTTATGTTATTGACAAAATTCACTTGCATTATAGGAAGAAAATGGAGGTGCAATAGTTGATGATTACACGAAAGTAATCATAACAAGGTTGAAAGAAGAAAGGAGGCGAGTACAAGAAAATCCTAATTACAAACTTTCTCCGACCACTAAAAAGTTGAGACGGAGAAACTTCAAAGCTAGATACAAAAAGATTAAAAACATGAACTTCGCCCCAACAACAACAATTGAAGCTACTCCATTGCAGGTTATATATCCAAGCAATATTTCAGACTCTAAAGAGATGGATGGTGATTATGATGGTGACAATGAAACACAAGATTAGGAGGAAATTGATATGCAAGTTTTAGAATTTTAACAAATTATTATAAACTAAATTATGAATGTTCAGTATTACAATTTTAGATATTAATCAATGGAAGGTTGTTAGTGATTGTGTAATGATCACAGATTGAATAATACCATATTTCTATCTTAGTATCTATATACAATTGCAAAATTAAATGGCAACACTTATGAGTGTATTATATTGAAAAGTCTAGGAAAAATCTACTGAATGAATAGAAATCCGTAATCATGTAAAAAAAAGAACAATAACCTACTTCGTCCAAAAAACTAACAATCACGACTCTAAATAAATCTACCTGTCATATCAATACTACTTTACAAAAAGTTAAAATAACTCCTAGAATATTCCAAATATCACTTCATCCAACAAACTAACAATCATGTTCCTAAGTAAAACAAACTTTCAGCATAACAATAATACTTTACAAGAACTGACATCTTTCATATTAACAATTAATAAATGTAACATTTACATCACAAAATACCAAAAGCCTACTAACATCTTCCAAAATCTAAAACATCTTTCATATTAACAATCAATAAATATAACATTTACATCACAAAATCCCAAAAGGCAACCTATTGATCTTCTTAATTCTACATTATAACATTTACATCACAAAATCCCAAAAGGCAGCCTATTGATCTTCTTAATTCTATATCTCTCTATATATTGATATGTTCATTAATTACATGTACAACACCAACAAGCATCAATTTAAATGAAACTATATATTTAAATGTTCATGTAATTAGGATTATCGCTTTATTTCAGTCCCAAATTCATTCATGAAGCAAACAGAGATTCCATCACTCTCAGACATAATACACAACTCTATAACGATTCATTCACATACAAAAATCAGATCAGATGGAAAACTCGAGAGTTACTGTGGTCTCAAAATAACGAAATTAACAACGCAGAATCGTAAACTGAAACACATATATATTTTTATACAAAAATCATCAATTCACCTGTGCTAAACTTTTTAAAAATTTGTCCAGAAACAGCAACAATTCGAGGAAACAACAGGGAAAATACTAAAAAAAAACAGGGGTTTCAGTTTCCAACATGCCTAAAAAAACTGCCAAAAGATCTAAAGGTAAATTTCCAGATCATGTGTCGTATAATTATTTGACAATTCTGCTAAATGTAAAACATAAATTTTCAGGTTCTACATCCAATTACCAGTGGCAAAACGGAGATATTATATTAGAACAAGTCAAGCGGCGAGTGCCTAAAAACAATAAAAGCATAGGGTTCACATCTAGAGGTATCTTTTCCATGAATTTTACTCAATATAATTGAAACTACACTAATTAAAAAATAAATAAGCACCTCACTTATCATTTTTACTCTTATTTATACAAGGGGTTGCTGTTTCTTACCATAATATTGGCCCACCATCGTATACATGTTCTAATTGTGCAGCAACTATGTGGTATGAAGAAAGAACTACCAAGGCTTACAAGCCTTTAAATCCAACATTCTCCCTTTGTTGTCAAAGTGGTAAAGTTCTGCTCTCCAAATTCAATGAAGCACCACGCTTTGTTAAACAAGCTTCTTGATTATAGTGATTCTTCTGCAACAAAATTTAGAGATCAAATTAGAATATACAATAGTATGTTTTGCTTTACATCTTTTGGAGCAAAAATAGATAACTCAATCAATAAAGGACGCGTGCCATATACATTTAGAATAAATGGTCAAAACTATCATCTTATTGGGTCCCTGCTTCCAGTATGAGGAGAACAACCAAAGTTTGCCCAGCTTTACTTTTTGACACAACAGAATGAACCTAAGAATCGCATGTCTGCTTTTATTGATAAAGAAACAGAAAACCAGGTTGATGAAACAATAGTCAGGAGCCTCATTTCAATGCTAAATGAGACAAGTGCAGTTACAAAGGCATTTCGCATGGCAAGAGATTGGTGTGCTTCACATGATACTCCAAACTTACAGCTGCGGCTTATTAGTAATAGAAGAAGTGCACGACAGTACAATACACCAACTGTATCTGAAATAGCTGCGCTAATTACAAATGATTTTGTTCAGGGCATCCCTTCACGAGATATCATTGTCAACTATAAAGACACGGGCAAACAAAGGATATCAGAATTGCATCCATCTTACATGGCACTCCAATATCCTTTACTATTTCCATATGGAGAAGATGGATTCCATGATAGCATACCTTTTCATAACAATACAGGTGGACGACAAACTATACGTGGATTCATTACAATGAAGGAGTATTACGCGTACATAATTCAACAAAGAAAAACCGGGTACTACTTTGCTGAGAGGAGGCCGGCTATTCCAGCAATTTTTTGTCGATGCATACACAGCTATTGAAGAACAACGGCTTAAATGGACGAGAAAGAATCAAGACAACCTACGTGTGGATCTTTACCATAATGTGTTTGATGCTGTTACAAGAGGAGATCTTGACGCGGCCGCAATTGGAAAAAGAATAGTTTTGCCCTCAAGCTTTGTAGGAAGCCCAAGGTATATGATGCAGAATTACCAAGATGCCATGGCTCTATGTAGACAATATGGAAATCCAGATCTGTTCATCACGTTCACTTCCAATCCCAAATGGTCGGAATTGGAGACATGCTTTCGATATACCGGCCGAAAGCACACGATCGCCCGGAAGTTGGCACCCGGCTATTTAAAATAAAGTTAACTGAGTTGTTGGATGATCTTACAAAAACAAATTTTGGCGATAGTTGTGCTGGTAATACAACCCATATCTAAGAGTCAATAAGACTTTTCCATTAAACCATTCTGATTTGTATCTAATAAATTTCAAATATTTCGTTTCAGTTGTCTATGTTATTGAATTCCAAAAACGTGGCTTGCCTCATGCACATATTTTACTGTGGCTCGAGGAATACGCCATGTGTAAGACAGGCGCTGAAATAGATGATCTAATTTCAGCAGAGATTCCATGCCCAACAAATGATCCGGATGGATACAAAGTTGTTACTGAATACATGTTGCATGGACCATGCGGGAAGGATGCAAAGTACGCCCCATGCACCATAGAAGGAAAATGTTCAAAACATTTCCCTAAATCATTTTATCCAGAAACAACAATTGATGGGGATGGCTACCCTATTTACCGCAGGAGAGATAATAAAGTCAATTTTGTAAAGGGTAAGTTCACTTTCAATAACAGATATGTCGTTCCTTATAATCGATATCTTCTGCTTAAGTACCAGGCACACATAAATGTAGAATGGTGCAATAGATCAAGGGCAATTAAGTACTTATTTAAATACTTAAACAAAGGGCCTGATCGAGCTACCATTGTCATCGAAGAAAACATTACAAAATGTGATGCATCAGTTCCTACAAAGGTTTTTGAAGTTGATGAAATCAAGAACTTCTTGAATTGTCGCTACTTAGCCCCATGTGAAGCAGTATGGCGACTTTTTTCTTTCGACATCAATTACGCCTACCCATCAGTCATGAAGTTAAATTACCACCTGCCCAACCAAAATGCAATAACGCTGCGTGATTCTGAAAGCTTACCAGCATTGCTTCGAAAGGAAGGCATCAACATAACTATGTTTACAGAGTGGTTTGAGCTAAACAAACGTGAACCAGAAGCTCGGGGTTTAACTTATGCTCAAATTCCGCAAAAGTATGTATGGCATGAAAAAGAAAGGATTTGGAAACTTAGAAAACAAAAAAAATCCATAGGCCGGATGGTTTATTCCAACCCTGCATCAGGGGAACGTTACTATCTCAGATTGACACTGACTATAGCCAAAGGTCCTGAATCCTTTCAACACCTGATGACGGTTAACAAGATAACATATCGGACATTTAAGGAAGTCTGTTTTGCATATGGCTTGCTCAATGATGACAAGGAATGGACCAACGCTATATCAGAAGCAAGATTTTGGGCATTAGCACCTCAATTGAGGGACTTATTTGTTACAATATTGCTGTTTTGTGAAGTAAGTAGGCCACGACAATTATGGGAAGAAAACTGGAAGCTTTATCGAGAAGATATTCTACACAAACAAAGAAAACACTTGGTACCCGATTTAGAGCTTACAAACGAACAGATTCAAAACTATTGTTTGGTGGAGATAGAGGAACTGTTACACATATTTGGAAGATCTTTAGCTGAATTTGCAGAACTCCCAAGACCAAACCCAAAGCTACTAACAAACATGGACAATCGTTTGATTAGAGAAGCGTTGGACTTTGATACGAAAACAAGCAAGGTTGAACATGAACAGCTTAATTCGATGCTAAACAACGACCAACATCTGATCTACCAAAGAGTTATCGAGTCGTATACAACCAAAAGGAGGGTTTTACTTTGTTTATGGGCCCGGAGGGAGTGGAAAGACATTTTTATACAAGACCATAATTTCAAAACTAAGATCGAGAGAATGATAGTTCTTGCGTTGCATCTTCGGTACATCATATAATATGTGTTTATTCATTACAGCAATAGTAAACTTCTTAAACACCTCCTAAATTGTTCAACCTTTATAATTCAAACAAGAATTGCTTCTTTACTACTACCGGGAGGGAGGACAGCTCATAGCAGATTTGTGATTCCATTGGAGTTAATGGACAATAGTACATGTGGTATCAAACAAAACACACACCTGGCAGAATTAATGAAACAGGCCAGGTTGATAATATGGGATGAAGCGCCCATGACTCAGCGATACGCGTTTGAAGCCTTGGACAAGACATTGAGGGATATATTGGGGTATGAGAATCCGGAAAACCGAGAACGCATCTTTGGAGGAATGACAGTGTTATTGGGTGGTGACTTCCGACAAATTCTACCAGTAATCCCAAAAGCTAAAAGATCAGAAGTTATCCAAGCCTGCATAAACCGATCAGAGCTATGGAAAGCTTGCAATGTTTTTACCCTTACACGCAGTATGCGGGTAAATGAGTATACAGAAAACGGTAGCATTGACACTCGAAAACAAGAATTCAATAAATGGGTATTGGATGTGGGCGATGGGAATTTGGAAGCCAAAATTAAAGAAGGAGAGGATGAGCCGACCTGGATTCATATTCCGCATAATTTCCTTATAAAATCAGGGGATTCTCCAATTGAGCAAATTGTCACAGAAACATTCCCTGATTTTATAACAAGACAGAATGAAGATGCGTATCTAAAAGAAAGGGCCATACTGACTCCAAAAAATGAAGACGCTGATGCAATAAATGAACATATGTTCAAAAAGTTAGCAGGCGTTTCTGTAACGTACAATAGTGCAGATGAAGTATGTAAGGCCTCAACTGATACACTAGATCAAGACCACCCATATCCCATTGAGTTCTTGAATTCCTTAAATTTCCAAGGAATGCCACCACATTCTCTATGCTTAAAAAAAGGAGCTACCGATAATGCTTTTGCGAAATGTTAACCCAGGCCAAGGTTTATGCAATGGAACCAGGTTAATCATTACTGATCTTGGCCAGTTTGTTATTCGAGCTAAAATCCTAACTGGGTCACATATAGGAGATATTGTTCTTATACCTAGGATCACGATGACATCCACGCAGTCAAAATGGCCATTCATAATGAAACATAGACGTTCCTGTGAAACCTTGCTATGCGATGACCATAAACAAGAGCCAAGGCCATCACTTAAGTATGTCGAGTCTACTTACCCAACCCGTGTTCACCATGGGCAACTATATGTCGCACTTTCTAGAGTCACAAGCCCCGACGGATTGAAAATACTAATGACGGAAGATGAAGACAGTGAATTCAAAGAGCGAACAAGAAATATTGTTTTTAAGGAAACCTTCACTAATCTAAATTAATAAGTTGTAGTATATATCTTCTCAAATAATGAAGGCAAAATTGCACTTACATTTGACTTTAAACTACTGTTACTAAACTCATTACAAACTATATGAGCATTCAAATGTTGCGTGGTTAGGAAACATGACACTTAAAGATGGAGCTGTTCAAAAGTATACGTACAGGAGATTCAACAAATCAACTTCCATTAACAAAGAACTCAAAACAGGATTTTAATACTCACCCGTATAATCCGCATAATGTCTTCACCAATAAATCAACTATACCACAATATTCTTTAACCTGCAACAAATATAATTACTGATTAGATTGAATCACAATAAAAGTGTTCATCTTTTGACTGTAAATACAACATCATCATCATCCTAAACACTATTATAAAAGTGTTCCTCTTTTGACTGATAAATGCACAATAACATCTCTAAATCAACAAACATCATAAACTAACTAACTATAAACAAATTAAAACATTTCCACAAACACGAATAAATTTTATCAGATTCAAACCCAAATCTTACTTTAACAATAGAATGATCATCCAAATCGTGGTATTGTTGTTGTTCTTAACGCGCTTACAAGGTTTTCTATGAGTTTTTTTTGTTCGAATTTGTATGTGTAGTAATGATTTTTATGTGTAGAATGTGCAGAGGGTATTGATATTAGAAGGTGTATGTGAAATATGCACTTTTTATTGTTGCATATTATGTGTTCGATGAAATGCCCGAGCCAACATTGTTTTAGTTGATTGAATTGGACTCTTTTATGAGTATTAGTTTGGGCTTATTCACTTTATTAATCCATAAGGCATCAACTTGGTAACCTTACAATGCATGCCATTAACGGCCTAAACTTTAAAAAAAATGCTTACAACTTACACTTATATTTTAAAACTTATAAATACAATCACAAAAATACATCCCGAATATTAAACCATAAAAACTTATATACATCCATTTTAAAAAAATATAAAGTTTAGAAAATGTGAGATACCATAACAACTTAAATATAAAACAACGAAAATAAAAGGCAAATACTACAGTCTCACAATTTAACTAAATAAAGTATTTTAATCACAACTTAAATATAAAATGACGCAAAAAAAAACTACAAATAATTACACTATAACAACTTTTATAAAACTACAAATAATTACACTATAACAACTTTTATAAAGCCCGTGTGCATCGCACGGGCTATCCTGCCTAGTATATGTAATTTTTGAATTTTGCAAGGATATATATGTAAATGCCCATTTTTTTAAAGTGGGTCCCAAAAGGTAGTGTTGAGACAGTGTTATGATAAGGAGTGCTTTTTGAAATGTTAAAGTTGTGATGATGTTGACGTGACGGGATTTTTTCATTTAAAAGACAACTTCATGGAAATTGTTTCTCCTAACTTTACTTTGTTGTTTTTTTTAATACGGCCAAAGCTTTTTCTTTCACTTTAGAGCTAGAAGTATGGTTGAGTTATTCCAAAGCCAACTCTTTTTCTTATATATAAAAAAGAAAATACTGTCACTATAAGGACATGTAATTTAAAAAATGAAGAAGATGTTTTGTATGATACTGACGGTGTACATATTTAATTTCAATATAAATTAAGGTGGATAAAATTTAACATTCGAGAGCAATTGAATGTGTTTCTTAAACATTTGCCCAATGCGGAGGCATCTGTTTAATTTTTATTTTTTATATTTATGTGTTTTAGTTTTGCTTGATGATATAAAAAGGTTCTATTATTAAAAAATTTAAAATTATCGTATAATAAAATTGTAATTTATAAAATCAAAAGTAAACATGTATTTTTTTTAGAACGGCGCGTTAGTACAAGTATAGTTAGTAGGAACGAGACCGCGTGACATCTAATTGGGCAGAATCGGTGCTTGAACCGAAACATGGGTTACACTTGAAGAGCTCCTCCACTCCCTACACCCCTTTTCCCCACGATGGAAAACCCCCAGAGAGGACTCGAACCCGAGACCTCCCGAATGGGATAACAACCACCCCAGGTTTTATCCTGGTGGCCAACTGCGCTAGGCAGATTGGTTCAAAAGTAAACATGTATTATAAAGCAAAATTGATTATGAGGCAAGATGTATTAGATTTTGTACTTAAAACTTCTTATGATTTATAATATTTTGCTGGGTGTATCACTATGTTTTATCCAAAAAAATAATAAATAAAAAATTGTTATATTATATAATTTTCAAGGTCAAAAATTTAATGTCAACAAAAAGGAAACGACAGAAGTTAAAAATAAACAAATAACAAAATTAATTTGTTAGAGAAAATGTGTTTTTTAGTTATATGTTATAAGAATATTTATGTGGTTAGTCTAGACGTACACATATTCACTTTATAAAAAAGTTTACATCTTCAAAATTCTCTAAACTTCAACTGCTACTTAGAACATCTATTATGGTAGTTTGTGAAAAAGTTAATAAAAAGTTGAAGAAGTATAAAAATATATGAACCATAGTAGGTATATATTTCAATCATATGTGTCATGAATAAGTTCAGGATTTTGAAAAGGTCTAAAGTTTAAGTCTCTTAAGTATTGAGTGTGTTTTGTAACATCAAAATGGTTTGTTAATAAGTTTATTCATAATGCAAATAAGTTTATAATATGAAAAAGTTTATAAATTAATAGAGCATTAATTGTATAAATCTTTTAATAAATTCATCATAATAGATGCTTTTAATTTATCATTTCATTTAACCGTTTACTTCTATCCTATCCTACAAATAACCTATAAACCCCTTTTATATCCATCAAATAATAGTCCAATTGATGACGCAAGTAAATATTACTAATACACATCTTTTTGCACTCAATTAAAAAGTTTGATACAACAATTTTTTCTTTTTCTTATATAATCAACACAACAACACCGCGCCTTATAAAATTGCTAATTACCATCACAACGTCACAAAAATATTCACAAACATGTACAAACTTAATCTTTAGTAAAGGCATGAATTGTTAAGAAATTTTTTATAGATGTAATCTTTATTCTTTAGTAAAGGTATAGTTTGGTAAGAAAATTCTGAATATGATTTTTATCTTGCACACAAACCCAACTTACACATTATCTTTCAGTAAAAGTACATGTTAAGTTCATCAAAAACACTTTCATTTTGTATCAATTGGTCATCACCAAAATCACTAAAAATCAAGAATACTCACAAAACATGTCTTCATGTACCCGCCGAATCTAATCTGTTGATAAATAATTAAAAGACTACTATCACTGTCGTATAGTTATTGTCCATTGTTGATTTTTTAAGTCTTTATTTTGCGATTTTGATCATTAATATTTTTTTTATGTATATAATACTTGATGAAAATGATATCAATGAAAATACATTTAAAACTCAATTAATTCACATATTTATATGAAATAACATATACATAATAAATAAAAATATTTAAGGTTAAAGTTGAAAAATAAAGACTTTAAAAGTCAACACTTGACAATAATTATGAGACAGAAATAATATTTGTTATGAGCCTTAACCTGTTAATTTTTAATGTATATATATTTTCTCTCTTATATATCTTTTTATACCAAAACAAAATTCAATTCCGATTTCAACCCCGTCTACGAACCGAAGACACCCTAAGTATAGGCTTGTTAGAAAAATCTATAAATAAAGTCGTAACTGTTTGGACACCAACCCGACCTACACACTTGACTTCTATAAAAAAAAGTGAACAAAAAGTAAATACACTTAAAACCCCCTTTTAACTAATTTCCCACTAATTATCTTACCTGTCCTTGTCGGTCCCCTTTGTGCTTTTGGACACTTGCACAAAAACACACACACTAAGCAACCCTTTAGTATAACTTTGTTTCACAGCTTTTAAGGTTGTTAAAAAAAAAAGAGGTTAATGGGTAGTGAAGTTGAGGAGACAATTGATGAGTTTAGTGATGTTGAAAACACTGTTTTTGTGGCGGTTGGGAAGAATGTTAAGGAAAGCAAGTCTTTGATATTGTGGTCGTTGGAGTTTTTTAAGGATATGAATAATATGAAGATTTGTTTGTTGCATATTCATCAACCTCCTCCGTTAATTACGCATTGTAAGTTTGTTGGGTTTTGATTTAGATTGACAATTATGCCCCTCATGTGTATTATATAATCATATCAATATCATGATCATGGATCATTTGAATTGTGGAAGGGGGTGTTTGGGATTGTTTATGTAAAAGGATTGCGAGAATACTCGAAAAATAGTACAATTTGTTGCAAAATTTTGATCAAATTTTTTTTACTTAGGGGTTTGGTAATATGTGGTTCAGATGACACTTTTTACTACATTATGTTGTAGGAAATTGATTCACCCGATCAAAATGAATTGTCTATTGTGTATCCGCATTATAAGGGATTTTCATCCAGTCATGATAATTCATTTATGCAATGTAATAAAAATTATTTCTTAACCACAACCCTTATGGTTGTCTTTAGCAAAACCCTTTTACTTATATAAAATTTTAGGTTAGATAAGCATTTTGAATTAAGCAGCTTACGTACCTGCTTATTAGAAACGGCTAAAAATAGCAGCTAGGCACAAGGAGTTTGGATAACACCTTTATATGGAGTAATAATCAGATAAATCACCACCAAGGTGGCCTAGCCTTAAGGGCATCCCCATGTCCTCAAAAGAGGTCTCAACTCCCAAGTTCAAACCTCACTAGGTAAACATCTTAGGGGATAGGGGAGCCCAGGGAAAGGGTACCAGTTAGTTGGACCGCGTACATCTGATTCAAAGACGTGCCCTCCCCCGGGTAACCTAAGCAGAAAAACGTCTTCCGTTTTCTTGCTTGAAGTTATGAATAGAGAAGTGATTTGTAGACTTACATGATCGACATAAGTAGAATTGGATGATAAGATTGAGACACATGTTAAATTAAGAAACGGATAAGATTAGGAGAGAGGATATGCAAGGAAATGTAAATGTCATGTGTCATGTGTTTAATGGAGTATGTGTGTGTGTGTCTGTTTAGATTGAGAAGTTAGGTAGGTATATTGTTTCTCGAATTAATAATGTTTATATTAGGTGATTTATGAAGTGTATGATGTGTTTGTGTGTGACATCTTAAAATGGGTTTTTCCTTGATTGTACATTTAATCAGTAGTATTGGGTTGTCATATAGTTCCAAACCTTTTGTTAGATGTTGATGAACCGGATGTTCTGTTGGATTCTGCATAGTTTGTTGTTGCAAGTTTGATTAAGGGGGTATTTAAAATGTTGCGCAACACTGATTAGAGAATTGAAACTATGAGCACATTGCATAATTATGATTCAAGTTGCCAAGATTTGTAATAAGTGACGGACAAGGGTACATATATACAGGGGCGAAGCTATATTAGCCAAGCTGGTTCAGTTGAACACAGAATTTGTAATTATCTGTAGACTATAATTTTAGCTACGAACAAGTGAATATTAGCGTTGCCGGTTTTCCATGTTTTGTGAATACCTATGGATGAGTTGATTCTGTAAAAAGACATTACAAATATGAATAATGAACCCGCTGGGATTAGTTTGTGTCTTGCCCATCGACCATATACATATAAGTGTTCATTTTTATACCAATGGGGTCTTTAAGAGAATTTAGCAGGGATCCTACTATTGTGCTATATACACACTCGCTCTGATTTGGAATTTAGAGGGGTCATTGACCCCTGATACAGTTATACTTTGTTGGATCGCTCTTGATTCTAGTGTATGGTAAACCGAATCATGATATTGACAAATTTCTTAACTAATTTAGTGTAAGAAAGGATACTGAATTAAATTTATATATTCTCTTTTGATCCCTACTAGCACAAAGTTTTGAGTGGTTTCAATATTCATACGAAGTAATATTTATTTTTGTTTTACTTTTTTCAGTGGTTGACAGGTTCTCTACCAGCAGATTGAGAGAACAGGTGTTCAAGGCATGCCGGGAACTTGAACAGAAAAAGATGCATAGTACTCTAAATCAGTACAGTCTCACTCTTTCTCAGTCCGGGGTACTGTGAACACCCTGAATCTTTTTCCCATTTTTTTATTTTTGTTTATTAGCATATTTGACAAATATTGAAGTCATCTTGTACCTAGAGGTAGAAATGTACGCAGGTCAGTCGAATTTACTAATGGGTTTGACGATTTTCAACTTGTTTTCTTCTTAAATACTTTTTCTAGACTTGACCCATTGGACCTGTTGGTGATAAAACATAACTCGGATTGGCTCATTATGTTAATGGGCTAAATTGCAACCACTTCATGTAACTTAGTGTATCGTATTGCTGTAGGTGCATGCAGGTAAGGTATGGATAGACAGCGATAATGTTGAAAAAGGTATTGTGCAAACCATCGCGCAGTATGGCATTCGATGGCTTGTCATGGGAGCTGCAGCCGATGATCTATATACAAAGTACGAAATATACATTAAATTTACAATATATCAAGTGAGCTTTATCCTCGTTGTAAATACTAAAAATAGTGCTTGTGGAGAACGGATATCCAACTATCCATGGGCATGTGCAGCGTTGAGATTATAAAAGTATACATTTGCTAACATATATGTTAATCAGCTTGCAGCCTTTATTACCTACTTTTTAAAATCTTTTGCATTAATGAACCCAACTCTTCAAGCTTGCAGGGATATGTCGGAGCTAAAGTCTAATAAAGCAAGATATGTTTGCCAACATGCGCCAATCTCATGTCATATCTGGTTTGCCTGCAATGGCCACCTCATCCATATAAGGTACCTTTAGTGTTGAATAATTTCAAATCTATACTTCCAATTATGTCAACTTCGCTTTGCAGCACAAAAGGTCATTTTGGCCTTAGCAAGTTGCTCGGTAAGACTTGAGATCTTAAATATAAATTCATCATTGATGTAAAAGCATAATGACATTAGTAGGATCCGGCACAATATTATAAATAAAATAGAAAGAAATACAAAATTATTTATATTCAAAAGGTAGGTTCTTTCCTAAGATCCCGGTTGTAAGCTTACCATCTGTTATTCTGTTAATTTTCTATATCAAGAGTGAGTTAAATTATGGTAAAAATATATTTGCTACATTTCGAAATAGATAATATTGCAATACAGCTTCTTAGATCTGAAAACACTAAAGTTACTATGTTAACTAATTAATCTAAAATCATGAGTCTAACAAACATCTTAAATCATGAGTCTAACAAACATCTGCGTAATCATTGATATGTGTTCTTGCAGGGAAAGGTGGTCTAACCCTAGGCCTCGATTTAGGAGCATCAGTGCATTGTCCCCTTCACTAGCTCCTGAAGAAGCAATGCTGACACATCATCACGAAGCAGATGCTGACATGGAAACGAGAAATTTAACTCGTTCACTGACTTTTCCTGCAATAGAAACATCCTTAACACTTTGTCATACATTAGATGCTGATGAATCTCAAGAGAAATCGGCTGAGTCACCTTCTGCTATGTTTCGGGTATGGAACAATCCCGTTTCTTTGTCTTCCATGATACCTATACATCTTTTATGTTATATTTTTATATATGGCCTTTAGCTGCTTTTTCTAGGAAGGACCCAAAGGGCTATCGTCTTCTGATTTGCATGATAAACTAGAGTATGCCAAAACCGATGCTGAAAATGCTAAGCAGAAAGCGTTTGAACAGTCAATAAAACGGTGGAAGGCTGAAGAAGATGCCAAGGAGGCTTTAGACAAGGTGAATTTTGTTATAACTGTTTCTAATTCAGTTTAATTTTTACTTTCATGTTTGTTACTGCTGCTGGTCATGGCTATTATAAAGATTTATTATGGGATTAAAATCTAAAAGTGAATTTGAACTGTTGAATTTTGTGTTGATATTTTGTGGATGCATTTTATAGCTGTTGAATTTTGTGTTGATATTGAGTTTGAACTGTTTAAAAATGGTATTAGAATCAAGTAGGTAGTTATAATCTGTTCTTTGTTTGCGAGATGTTAAATTTGTTACCTTCTAAAAACATATTGTTAAGGAGTGTATAATTTTTAGACTCAAAACAATCTTGGAAACCTGAAGTGTGTAAATTGACCAAAAAGTGGGGGTACTTAACCGGCTAATGTGGATGGTATCTAAGGCAAAAATATTGTTGTAAAAAGTCAATTTTAGTCCAGAACTGCAACAATTTAGAAGGTTGGACTAAATTTGCACATTAAGCACCACAGGGAATTTTGTTTATTATTTGTAGATTCCTGGAAAGTTAACTTGACCAAAATGCATCTATGCTTTTATATGGTCAAAAGGACTTGGTTTACTATATTATATTAAATGATGTGGCTTGCCATGTTTTTTCTTGGTGTGCCTTTCATTATAATGATCTAGTCATTTGTAAGATAAAATGAAAAATTGAATTATTTGCTCCTTTTAAACTACTCATAATTGTAATGATTTTTTTCTTTCTTGTTATAGGCTGAAGCATCGGAGAATTCATTAATGGAGGAAATTACAAAGAGAAAAGAAAAGGAGGCCCTTTTGGCAACACAGACACAAGGAATAGAGACAATGAAGAATCAACGAGACCAATTCATGAAAGAACTTGAGATAATCATAGACCAAAAACCAGAACTAATTGACCGAATTTCAAAAGCCCGTGCTGCAGAAAAGGAGTTGGAGGAGAAGATTATTCAAGCTGTGAATCTTTTAATTACTTTTAGGGAACAACGAGATAATTTGCAAGAAAAGTGCGATAATACAAAGATACAAATTAAAAGACTTTCAACACATGTAAATGAGGATAACACAGAGTTTTCACATGTGCGATTTTATAAACCGTCTTTCTTGGAAATAATGGAGGCTACTCAAGATTTTAATCAAACTTTGAAGATTGGTGAAGGGAGATGTGGTAGTGTATACAAAGGGATCCTTCGTCATGTTAGGATAGCAATAAAGATGCTACCTTCCATTGGTTCTCAGGGTGATGCAGAATTCGAAGATGAGGTAAATCCTACTATATGTTAAGTTTGCAATTAGGTTATGCTTTATCTCTAACGGGTCAAAAGGGTAATTGCTATAAAACAGCTGAAAAGGAAAGGGTCAAATGGGCTTGAAGTTGCCCAAAGTGTATTTTGAATGCATTGATACTTATAATTTAACAGAAAACATATCATAAATGACACGCTGATATTTGTACTAAAAGTGCCTAAAAGGCCAGACCCATTAGGACATGTGCCTAAACGTACCCATTTTGACCGCAGACCATTTTGCCACCCCCTTCTATATATCTTTACATGTCTATCAAATGTTCTTAATAGAAATTGTATCCCTTATATCCAACAGAGATGGCAACATTGAACCATTTTTTAGGGTTATATCTCATGATCTTAAAGGGTTCATATCGAAATATTAGCTAGAAGGGGAACGTATCAAATGGGTTGAATCTGTTTCTAATGCTTACCACCTCCTAATTCATTTTACTGAAACATTTAGATTATCAAAGCATTTGTTTTATAAAGAGATTCTCCAAAAAAGTTGTATTGGCCAACCCAACCAGCCTATTTTTAAACGGGTCATTTTTTGTACGGGATGGAGTGATGGACCCATCCATGTTGACACCTCTAATATCAAATTCCCCCTGCGATTCTTAACGCGGGTCATCATTGATGATTTGATGCAGGCCGAGGTTCTGAGTAGAATAAGGCATCCAAACATTGTCACACTAATCGGCGTTTGTCCAGAAACCAGATCTCTAATTTACGAGTATCTTGAAAATGGCAGCCTTGAAAGTCGAATCACTTCACGTGGCAGAACTCCGCCTCTTCAATGGCATTCTCGAATCCAAATTGCTTCAGATATATGCTCTGCTTTAATCTTTATCCATTCCAGTAAACCTCCTATCACCCATGGAAATTTGAATCTCAACAACATTCTCCTTGATTCAAACCACGTATCTAAATTAAGTGATTTGGGTATCAACCGTTTAATTCCCGATTCTGAAAAGCTTTCGGCTACTTCAGATGTATATTCATTTGGAGTTGTGTTGTTAAGAATATTAACAGGGCGACCAGCTTCCAGTGTTGTAAACGATGTGAAATATGCTTTAAAAAATGAGAATTTTGGTATGGTTTTGGATATGTCCGCTGGAGATTGGCCAATTGAGCATGTAAAGGACTTGGCTTATTTGGGGTTAAGATGTTGTGAAAAGGACCCTGTGAATAGAGCTGATCTTCTTGATGATGTATTGACAAAATTGGAGATAATGAGAAATTTGTTTCCAGTGTCACCTGTTGAGTCTGAGAACCAACGGCGAATCCCATCGTATTTTGTGTGCCCCATTTTCCAGGTACTCTCATAACTTTTTGCATGGTCATGTGGTATATTAGTATAGAGTGGACACTTATTTTGGAATTTTGTGATTGTAGTTAAGCGTAAATGGGAAGGTTGGTAATTGATAAATTAGTATTATGAAAGTGAACACTTATTTTGTGACAACTGAAATAGAATTGTGGACTTTCAAATTGGGACCGAGGGAGTATAAAGGACCTAGATTACCCCCACATCCTTAATGGTTGATGATATTGAACCACAATCTTTAAAATTATAATGCCTTTTTACTATATTTAATATTTATAGACATACTACGAGTGGATTGTTTTCTAGATGTACTTTAAAGGAAAATGTTGTATTTAACAACCCGTACATATATGCTGGCTAAAAACTATATGCAGATGAGAGGAATGACATGACATAATTGTTGTAGCAAGCATGCTCTTACAACTTTGTATTATTCCATGCAAGTTATTAGAAGGATGGATCCGCCCTGAAATTAACAAAACAAGAACACATCAGTTGTGCAAAGTAACATAGGAAAATACTTGATTTCGTTATATATACGACCTGTTAGTCTGCCTACTTGGTGGACTAATAGGCACAGCATTTGAAGCAAAAGAAAATCCTACAGGGGCGACCTGAGAACACATGATAAAGCATAAAGCACAACATTCATTATGTATTTCACATGTGTTCTCATGTCACACCTGCTGGATTCCTCTGCCATTTGTTATCTTCTTTGTGGTTGTAATATCCTTGGAAAGTAACATAGATATAGATGTTATATATAGTAATATGATCAATTGTGTACTACAAATTGTATGGTACTTCATTGCTAAATATTAGTACATCTCATTGTACTACTTGGGATAATTTGTACTTTTGAATTCTAGTTCAATATGTGTACTACTAATTATTAGCACATCCATGTTTTTTATTCTTGTTGATTAGTAAGTTTTTGTCATTATGCTATAAAAAGTTACCTTAATTGTACAGGAAGTGATGAAAGATCCTTACATAGCAGCGGATGGTTTTACATATGAAGAAGATGCGATTAAAGGCTGGTTAAACAGTGGCCACAAGACTTCACCCATGACCAATCTTAAGCTTGACCATTGCGATTTGCTCCCTAATCATGCCCTTTCATATGCAATTCAAGAGTGGCAACAGCATTCCTAAATTACCCTTTTCCTAATACTTATGGTTTTGAACTTTGACTTTGACTATTATGGAGTAGAAAGTCAACATAGAATATAGCTTCCAGTTTCAGGGTCTTGCATCAACCATACAAATGTATATGGAACATTAGGCGTAAATAAATTATTATTTATTACAACATATCTTAGCAATTATGAATCATGTATTCGTGGTTTCTACGTGTTTCAGTCTTTCGTATAGGATGTGAGCGACTGTCAGATATTTGTTTCCGAAAAGCAAGGCTAAACGTATAACTGAAACCAAAACCTGAGAATATGCACAAAAAGTTTGGAAGCTATGACAGAACTACAGCAACTTAAACACCCTTACAAAGGAAATGAGGCCAAACCCTCGAAGCCTTAAGAACCAAATAGAGCCAAAGTCTGAAAAATCTGAGCTAATTGTAAAACTTATGGTAGGAGGTGTGGTTAGGAGTTTTATCTTGCTACATCAGCTTCACATCATCATTTTATCATTTTTTTCTCACTTTCCCTCATCTTTTCTTCAACCCATGCAACATCTTCTTTATCTTTCCTTTAATATTTTATTATTAAAAAGGAAAATGATATAGGTGACTAATTTGTATGCCTAATAATGAGACTAATCCATACAAAAATATGCATGTGGATGATGATTTTATCTCTCATGATAACCTTTGATTATGCCATGTTTTTGATCTTTGTTAAGATTGAAATTAAGATGTCTTTAAAGATGCCAATCACTTCTCTATTAAAAATACCCTCAACACATATTCCCACATAATACATACTCACACAAAATAAAAAATGATTTTCTCTCTTTAATATCTTATGGGACTACAATGCCGAAAGGGGAAAAAAATTTGTTTGCTGCAAAGTGAGGTGAAAAAATTGTTCGCTACAAAGTGAGGTGTGGATTCTAGCTTGTTTCATGCTGGAAAAGACCTCTCCTTAATGGTTTCCCGCTAGTGGTGACTACTTTCTACCCAAAGAACCTCGCCACGTTAGTTTTCTCTCCGCAACTCCATTACATAACCATAACCATAACTACTAAATGGCCACTACAAAAAGTTTTTTTTTTTTTTTTTTAAATTTCATTTAATAATTAAAAAAACATTACAATATATATTTTTGATAAATAGAAATACATTACGATAAAAAAACTAAAACACACTAAAACTAATAGTCTAAATTGTAACATGCCTTGATTTGTTTCTTCATGGCCAAACACAATTGAGTACACATAGTATGTTGCTAGTAAATGAACTTAACCTTAAAATAAAATATAAAGTTGCTAATATATGAACTTAACCTTAAAATAAAATATAAACCTTTTAAGTTATGCTTTTGAGAATTGTAAGCGGTATCTGTGCAAAGTCTGCAAGTAAAGTTGGTACATTTTTTTGTGTGTTTTATGAAATCTACGAATACAATACGACCAGTCTCGGCATTTAAGAAAAATAAACTTAGATTAAGCAATATGCCACAAATGAAGATGCTAACATGCTATCATGTACTAAAATTTTTTTGGTTATTTTGTGTCAACAAAGACACATCTCTCAAGACTGTAATTATTAAGATTCTATCCTTTGACCGCGTCTGAATGGGAAAAAAAAAAACAAACGGTCTGAACGACCAAAATGTCTGACCGCGTCTGAACGGTTCAGATTCAGAGGCTGTTAAGAGCCTTTTTTTAAAAAACAAACATAGCCTGAGTGTCCATCTTTTATATACGGATATTAATTATTACTCATTTTCTTACTTTAACTTTCTAATCAAAATTTACATTAATTATTCATTTTTTATTTCTATATTAACTATGAGGGTAAAAATGACTTTTTGTCAACAAAACTAACATTAATTACACATATCATAATTTCTATTTTTGTTTGTGGACACTTTTTTGGGACGAATGAGTACCATTGAAATGTTTTGAGATCCGACATCGCCTCTAAGCCGAAAGGGAGGTCGGCTTGAGGGAGTGGGGCGTGGGTGCATCATGAGCCACCTACTGGCTTTATATCACAAGTGACGCCGAAATGAGCTGTTGGCTTAAATGGATTTAAATAATAGTTATATAAATGTGGCTTTTCATTCCCCACTCCACATTTTTTTGTTAGATGTGCCACAGATTTGTAACTATAATCCAGATATGACAAGCACATTATTGAGCGAAGCTCTCCTTGAGGATAATACCAACATCAAATCAACAAAAACGGAAGCCAAGAAGAAATGAAAACAATTATCCGTAACTTTATATGTATCTTGCCTACAAGTACTGAAGCCAGAAAAAAATGAAAACGATTTTGTGTAATTTTATATGAATCTTACCTACAAAAACAAATGATTCAATAATCTAATAATATATATATATATATATATTAGGGATACAGTGAGAAGTAAATTAAAATAAGAAGTTATGAGAAGTGAGCAAAATCACGCATTTGAAACGCAACGACTTGCATTAGATGCATTTCTATTCATATAGATGCAACATCTTGAGTTCGAAAGTTAATTGATGTATAGATGGGCAAATTGATTTTCATGATTTCTAACGTAGAGGAACAAAAACAAGAGAAATCATGAAATGCATCTAATATAATGATATGCATCCTGACAAGTTTTAAAACACACTACATATAATGATCTAAAATTATAGGGAATGATCTAATTTGTATAATGCATCTCGGATTTCATGTATTTATACTTTCTTATTCCTTCTTATTTTAAGATTATATATATATATATATATATATATATATATATATATATATATATATATATATATATATATATATATATATATATATATATATATATATATATATATATATATATATATATATATATTCTTTTCTTTTGCAACATTGTATCTAAGTTACAACAATAATAAAAATAGACTGGTCCATAAACTCATCACAGCAAGACGTAATAGACAAACCTTGCATTTATCATCGTGAAGTTCAAAACTTGGGTTTTAATGCCAAACTAGTCCCTTGACCACTAATGCCAAAGTCAATGTCGATTTTTTACGTGAATGTATAGATTAGATACCATACACATTTATACTTTTGTTTCTTTACATTTGATTTCATTTATTCTTCATTTTGTTCTCTTCTTGTTTCTGGTACAAATCACCATGAACACCTACATTCCTGTATTTGTTGTATTGTACTTCATCTGCAATTAATAATGATTGTGCTGCAACTGATGTTATCTACAAATCATCATGAGCCTTGCTGAGCACCAATAAAGCATCAAATTTTCATGATCGAACATCACCAATATAATCACTCATCATATCCTTGCTATGTTTCATTGCTTTAGAGAGGAACCAAGGATCAATCCTAATAAACATACGCCTAAAGGTGAAGGCACCCTATCAGTAATGATCAAATATCACTAGTAATTAACGGCTATTATGTTTGGCGCACAACACTATCACTAGTTAAGCAATACTCATTGCTTGACTATTAATCAATTATTTATTATGTTTATTGATTAACTTAATTTTGTCACGCATATATGATCCATCATCACCTGAGTTGGATCGACAAATGGTCACAAACACGCGCGTGTACCACAAACAAAAATGCTCGACATGTAGACCCAAAACCTTTCACTATGTATGTGACAAGCAAACTGAAGAAAACACATTTATATGTCCTATAATAGATGGCTGTATCCGTAATTGGATGAATGTTATAATGATGCATGTAGCCTATTTAAGTGTTCAAAAGTTGTAAAAGCTCAAATTCATAGACTTAAATAGAACTCAACATCATTATGTAATAAATTAAGCTCAAAAGGGATCAACAAGTTAACTACTTAAGCACTAATGACAAAACCCACAAATAGGCCAAAATGATCATCTTTCTTTGACGAAACTCAATAGGACCCGCGACCTTTAGATCGTAAGATCAATACGACCAATAAACATTCCGACTTATCAAAAAGAGCAAAAGTTTTCCAAAAATAACTACCAAAAACAAATGAATTAGGCGGAAAAGTTATCAATTTCTTTGTGAGACTCTCTTAAACAAGAAAATCCCAACACCACCACAAGCCAACGCTAATAGTAAAGGAACCACGACTCCATCAAGGTTTGATCTTTGAATTTTCTTGACTTCCCTTTCTTGACGAGACTTCTTTCCCATTTTATCACGAAGACTAGTGTTGAGAACATCCAATTGATGCATAATTTTGAGTTGCTTCTTGCAATTCCGATATCCGATCAATACAGAATTCATTGTAAATCGAAATTCATACATCTATTTTAACAACACGATATTATTATTACCTCTTCATTTATAAGGGAATCTTTAGCTAACAAGTATTAAATGTAGGTGTTCATGGTGATTTGTAGGTATTCATGGGGATTTGTACCAGAAACAAGAAGAGAAAAAATACAAAAACTGACAAAATCAAATGTAAAGAAACAAAAGTATAAATGTAGATTGACTAAAATATCCCGACATACATGACAAAACCGACATTGACTTTGGGCATACTGTCAAGGGACTAGTTTGTCATTAAAAACTCAAGTTTTGGACTCCCCACGATAATAAATGCAAGGTTTGTCTTATTACGATGCGCAGTGACAAGTTTAGGGACCAACAGTGTATTTTAATCTTAAAAATAAAGAGGCAATTGCATATATACCCATTAAAACTTGCATATTTGCATATATACCCAAAACATGCTTAACTTGCATTGTACATCATGCATTGAAAACTTGTATTTTAGAAAAATATGCAAGTTTTAAGTTTTTGAAGATATATACAATTCTCCCTAAAATAAGATGGGTAAATCTTTTTTTTTTTTTTTTTTCACACATTGATCTATGCGTCCTCACTTTAATATTATACCAAATGAAGTAGTCATAACAACTTAATTGCCATGTATCATATTATATTAAATCATTTCATCCTTTAAATCAAGTATTTAAATTTTAGAAGGTATTTGATCATCCACAAACACACTGATTATTTTTAGTACCTCCACTAAATTAAGAGCATTAATAATACATAAAGTGTTTCCAATGGCTTTTCTTTTAACGTAGTATTTGTGATGAATTGAAGACACATGTTTGACAATTTGATAGTAAAATACAGATAGAACATAGAAGAGAAGATAAAAGAAGAAGGGGACGGTTTATGTATTATTCAGCGTCTGAACACTAAAGCTCAAGCCATGATTCCTCTCTCCTCCCAATTTTTTTTTTTTTTAATTATTTACTGTCTCTCCACAAACCAAAAGCCGGCTCCAATAAACAACAACTTCCCGACATAGTAGATTTGGTGTTGAACATTTCAAAGTCAAACTCAAACTCAAACTCACGGACAATACCTCCTTCAGAATCTCACAGCTAGACATCCACGCGTCACACCTCTCACCTCATTTCGCCACGTGTACTCTCTCATTCACCATTCTCGTTCCTCATCATTCTCTCATCCTCACACTCTCCATTTTTCCCTCACCTCCTCTCCCTAAAACACAAAAACACATCTCATTCCAAAAAAATCTTTCGCAAATTCGATCCGAAAATATAACATAAACAATCAGCGTTACCACTTATCAGTTTTTTACATAACGAAAAGAAAAATGGAAGTTGGCACAAGTGGTACGAATAGTAAAACCACAACAAAATCACGCATATTTACATTCCAACAACTCAACGCCCTCGTCCTCGTTCTCGTCCTTTCGTCCTCGGGCATGGTCGCTATCGAAGATTTCGCATTTGTAATCCTATCTTTTTTCTACATGTACTTCATGTCAAAATACGCTTTTCCAACTTTATCACCATCCGATAACCACTCCGTTTTCGACCATAATCGTCTCCTTAACATTTATTGTTTCGTAGGAGCCGTTCTAGGACTTTTCCTCCCTGTCGGCTACATATTTGAAGGTATTCTTGTTTTAATTTAATTTTGTTTTGATAAGTAACATGGGGTCTTTAATTGCTTAAGCTTATGAATGCTCTTACGAGCTTATATCATTTCGGCTTATGTTTGGTATGAATTTTTTCGATGTAGTGTTAATTTTTGAAAGAATCGTCAAGTTTTCCTAAACGCATCTTAAATGCCCTCTATCGAAATATGTTTCTATATTACCGTTCCAAAAAATTGGTGCATCAGGTCATATTTGGTGTTGGTTCCGTCACTGCTTGCAGGCTCAAAAATTAAATAAGATTAAACAAGCATCCTTCAAAATATATACGACACAAATTTATCTGACATGTTTTTTTGTTTTTGAAGGCATTTTAGAAGGTGACAAAGAAGGTATAAAAGCAGCGACCCCGCATGTATTTTTATTAGCAAGTCAGTTGTTTTTAGAAGGTGTTGCATTTTCGGACAGGTTTTCGTTACCTATGCGGGTTTTAGTACCCGTTGTTTATAACGCAACGAGGATGTTTTCACTGATGGAATGGGTTCGAAGTGAGGTTTGGAAAGCCGAAAGCGAGTTTCATGGGAGTTATAGAAGGTTGTTTATGGGACGAGTTTTGGCGGTTGTTAATTTGCTTTATTGGGGGTTTAATTTGTTTGGTTTCTTGATACCGTTTTATCTGCCTAGAGCGTTTAAGAGGTATTATAGTGATGGGAAGAATGTTAAAGAAAATTAAGTTTGATGATGTTGTTATAGCTTTGCTGGAAACATAAAATTCGTTTTGAATGTTAGGATGCTTATGTATATAAGATGTACTCAGGACATGTTTTAGGTCGATGGCATTGTGCGATCAATGCCATCGCGGACCCTTGCCAACTCTAATGTTGTGTTACTGACTCAGGTCGAGTTTAAATCAGTGACGATGTAATATTCATGGAACGTAATATCAAATGCTTGGAGAATTGTTTGATTACATGATAAAGAGTGTTCAGTTGTATATTGGTGCTGTAGTTCTATTTTCGGCAACCTTAAGAGGCACACGATACATTTGACCACCGCTTGTTTGTTCGTATTATGATGTAACAGACCAAACCTTTCCATTTAGACGTCTATTCTTGTCTTTGAAACTCTACATCGAATTTCATTGTAACCAGCAGCCGAAGCTAACAAACATTTGTTTGACAGCCGACTTGCGTGTTCAATATTTGTTCCTTAGACTGATCGGGATAGTTTCCCCCCAAAAAACAACTTAGGACCGGATTTTCAGTCTTTAAGTTTTGCTTTCCGTCCCCCTTACCAAACAAAAACACCTCAAACGGCTATATAATTTGAAAGCAAAAACAAAAATGAACTCTTAATATTGGAATTCAAAGTAGCTGTTGATTCTTTCCAAGATTCTTGATACTTCTTTTGCAGTGTTTCTTTCTGATGAGTTGCCGCTATCACCCATTTGAAAGAAATGGGTCGATCTAGTGGTGGGTTTTGGGTGATGAATGTAGAGGAAATAATGGATTTTGCGGCGAGTAAACGGTGGTTTATGGTGGTAAATCTAGAGCACACAAAGTCGTGGTGATGATGATGAGTGGAAGTGGCTTTTTTTTTAAAGATGTTATTTATTGTACAGTAGCAATTTTTATAAAAATAGAAAAGACCATTTATTGTTTTTAGATATATAAAGTGTAGATATAGAGTACTGAAAGACCGGTTTAAAATCAACCGGACCGATTTAAATCGATCGAATGATAAAAACCGAACCGACCGACAATTCGCGATTCGTTTAGTTTTAGTTTTATAGGCTTTCGGTTTCGGTTCGGTTCGGCCCAAAACCGACAAAAACATGCTAAAATACACCTAGATCGACACAACCAACCGAACCGACAACGCTCGGTTCGGTTTCTGCTCGCGTTTTTCGGTCCTCGGTTTTCTTGGTTCGGTCGAGTCGATTTTATGACCGACGCTCAGCCCTAGTATATAGTTTTGAACTTTTGGGTTTTTATAAAAAAACAATGTTTGGTTTTTTTACTATGAGTGTTTGGTTTAGGTTTGATCTGGGTGGTGTCTGAGGAGAGAAAAAACTGATGTGCCGTTGATGTGACGGTGTGGGTATGATTTTTTGTTGTCTTATTACTTTTAAGGCGTGTTTTATTTTTCTTAACTAAGAGACCATGTGGGTCTTAGGTTGTGTTTCTTTTTTTTCATACGGGGAAGGAATAGTGGGGTCCACATCTATATTAGCATCTTAATGGAGAGAGTTTAGTATTTTTTGGCTTGTGTATACAGAGGAAGTAAGGGAAAATTAGTACCTGGTCATACTTAAAAAGAAGCATTATTAAATGTTATGTGGACCAACTCTCTTAGCTAAGGGAAAAAGCGAAAAATTATGAAGGCTGCAAGTATGCTCTCAGGTTCTCAGAGGACCTCTTTTGCTATATCAAAAGGCCAACCATTTCGCCAGGTACCAACCGCTTTAAGCTTGCCGGACACGGTCGCTCCCCATTAAATTAACGTATGTAATTAAAAAAAAAAAAAAGCATTTCACATAAAACAAGTAGCGAATCTCGACAAAGTGTGGGACACCCACTTACACAAAAAAAAGCTACCATTTCACATATAATTTGTAGCGAAATGCTCTCTCCTCACCTAAGGAAGGAGCAAAACTTACCCCTGAACTATTTTGAAGTGACTATTCGATCTTACTATCCGGATTATTAGAGTTTATTCAATGTTTGATCTTCATTTGGAGTGATAAAGGAGTGTGTTTTGTGTTCGTTTCTCCCATCCGAAAGTTGAAAAAAATTTGGCTTTTTTTCATTTTTTTTTGCCGCCTTTGGTTGCTGTTGTGTTGAAGGAAGTTGGTGTGGTGGTGAAGGCAAGTTGTTGGTGGTGTTGGTGTTGAAGGCAATGGTGTTGGTGGTGTTGGTGTATGTCGCCGTGGTGCCTGCTAGCTTGGTGGTGGCACGGCAGTTGTGGTTCTCATTCTTGGGTGGTTCGGTGGTGGTAGGGGTAGGTGTTAACGCGGTTTGTTTGTTAATATGACACTTGTTGTTCAGAAATATTTATTTTTCTTCCGATATCATTATTTGGTGTTTTATGCTTATTGTGTAGTTAATAATATATATTGTTATTAATTGTTATTTTAGGATTTTGCCGTTGACCTTACCCGTAGTAAGTAAGCTTAGATTGGTCATTACCTAAAAAAAATTTGCGAATACCAATAAGGAAGTATTGTTTAGGCAGATGGTTTTCGGATGGATGTTTGACATAGAACAAATGCAAGAGTCATGTATTTTATTACATTATATGAGTTTATGTCAACTTGATCCTCAACCGAGACACTAAGTCGCTCCATTGAGGTATCGTGTAGGAGATTTTGAGTTGAGATTTGGTAGAGAGGAGTTTTGTTTAGTAACTAGCTTGAGATTTGGTGTTGATTTTCAAGACAAATATAAAAATCAACCTACTCCTCTTAGGAGACGTGTTTTTGACTCACGTTATGATGGATGTTCGATAACTGTTGGAGTGTTGAATGAATTTATTTCTAGCGATGCCTTTGATAAGCTTGTCGATATCGATGCCGTTCGATCAAACTTTTATGGGAAACAATCAATTCTCATGGCAACCATTTGGCCAAAACACATACACTAATCAAGCAAATGGTCAAAACTCGTTCTTTTGGCAACCATATGGTGAGAACACATACCCCACAAACCAATACGCTTCACAAACTTACCACCACAACCCATACCCATCTCAACAATATGTCAAAACATACACACATCACAAACATATGATCAACATAACACACAACAAGATTTCAACCTATCTCAAAGAAACCTAACGCAACCACTTGAAAATGATCTTCAATACGGTCTCAAGTGTATCAACAATACACTTCCCATCAACACAACTCTCAACATCTAGATGATCAACAAATGCGTGGATTCAAATAGTTGGTTTAATCGGTTTGGTTTTTAATATGATAGAAGCTGTATGTGACTAGTAGTATGTTTTGTTTTTTTTCTGCATCATGCTTCATTCTCAATTATCCGTGATGTACGTTACGCCATGTATTTGAATTTTACAATTGATGTTTGTATTGAATAGACAATATTTGAGCATGTGTTTTGTGTAAAATTAGTTTAAAGTAACAAATTTACAAGTATATAAGACATAATAACATAACGCTTTTATAATTACAATATCGATACATTTTGTTTTTCTCTGACATCTCTAACTTTATACACCATCATAAACACAAAAATAAGTTCATTACATTTTTATAACAAAAATTAAATTACATTTTTATAACAAAAAATTTATAACAAAAATATGTCCAAATATATTGTAGCAAAATATTGGTAGCATCAAATACAAAGAAAATTTTGGTAGCATACAAAATATTGGGGACATTCTGCTGAGAACGCTCTCATTTTACATGAATCTGTAATTATATCTCACCCTTTCTATAAATTTATACTTACATTCATGTTGTTCTAGCTTATTAAAATGTATTGTGTCATGTTGATTTGCATATGCTATGTTTATCTTTTAGATATGTTCATATGAGGCTGTTGTTTTATACCAACGAAAAAAAAGAATTTTGTCAAAAAGAATTTGGCCCACTTTGTCGGATTACCGCAGCGAGAGGAGAGATGCTATTTTCTCTTCTGTGTCGCAAGGTGTCCCCACACTTTTGTGATTTCGCTACTTATTTTATGTGAAATGCTTTTTAATTACGCACGTTAATTTAATGGGGAGACACGTGTCCTTTAAGATTTCTCCACCAATTGGTAGCGAAATGGTTGGCCTTTTTGATATAAAGAAAAGGAGGTCCTCGCAGACACGAGGCCCTGCTGCGCCTTCATGAATTTTCACAAAAAAAAAACACAACCTTACATCTATATGAGTCAGTTAATGGGGAAAGGTTAATATTTTTTTGCCTTGGAGATATAGACCAACTAAAAAAAATAATGGATCCCACTTAGAAAAGAAATAATATTAAATAAGTTTGTGGACTCAATCCCTTAGCTAATGAAAAAAATAAACACTCTTTTAGTCTTACAAAACTTGTGTACCATTAATTAAGTTGTTGAGGAGCGCTGCCTCGTGATGAAAGACTGTTGATAATCAAGTAATTGTGAAGCATTACATAAAGTTGTGTTTAACTAAATGAATATGAACCATGTTTGTTACGCTCAAGGAATGACTTACAAAACAAAACTTTGCGCAAAATCAAGGCCTAAATTGATCAAAGCCATTCTAAAAAACTTACCAAAAAGTTCTAATTTGGCTTTGTACAAAACTAGATAAGCAACTCTAGGACATGATGTTCTTCATTGAACATAATTGCTTTTAAACAAAAATAACAACCCTTTTCAACCATTTTAGCCACACAATTTTTCACGCAAAAACCACCGAAGGAACCAAGGCTATGAAATTTTGTGACGTGTTATTAGGTGGATCTTGGAGAGTCTTGGGACATCCATGAAATTTTGTGACGTAACGTTATTTTTTGGTAAGAACTATGATTTTTCGTAAATGCATCCGATGCGTAAAATTATGTTTCTACTTTATTCCAATTTTCATAAATGTACTTGGTCAATTTGTGTCTTCTATCTGTCTCATCCAATATCTTACATATGTTTTTTCCGATGCTTTTTGCTTAATGGTATGTGAATTGCCATCAAACCAAACCTCCAACCAAAAAGTCGTTGAAGTCTTATTAGAGAAACTTATGTGAGAATTATTTTGAGATAGGTGGTTCTGAAGTGTGAAAAAAATT
>OU343220.1:80551406-80728823 GCA_910596185.1 Chrysanthemum makinoi
GATCTATTAATTGGGCCTTGGCTTGGATTGATATTGTTTGACATGGGCTTTGGTATTTATTCGCGTATGGGCTTTGGAATTGCATTTGACGTGATATGTTTAATATGTTTGTGGTATCCGAATTTTTGTGTTACAAAATTTTAGATACATTGTTTTTAATATTGATTAGTGAGTGGTATTTCGGTCATTAAATTTTACGGGATATTCACACATTCACAGCTTGTGTTTTTGAATGAGTTCGAGGTGCTTGACCGATATTATTGATTTGGTAATGAAGTGACGGTTCAAACTGCTCTATTTGGACATTAGACATGGATGATTGGATTGACCTTCATTGACTGGGCATTGATTTGTACAAGTAACCGAGTTTGGACCGTTCACATGATTGGGTCAGATGGGTTTCTCATGATTTGGAGTTTATGCGAGTTAATTAATGATGAGATTTGAGATGTCTGAGTTTTGGGTTATGAATTGTGATGATGAGATTCGTTGTGTTTGGAGGTTTGGTAATTTGGTTTATACAATTTCACGGAAATATGCTATTTTGTCACGGCCTGTATTGAAATTTGAACAAGGTTGACTACGGGGTTGTTTGGACGGTATTTCTTATTTGACTTTGAAGTGCGGTTTTCCGGGCGCGTTTACTTATTTCGTCTTCTTTCTTTCTACCATTCAGCGAAGATGACTTGTTTAGGCATTTATAGAGGGTGATAAAGACTTGGCTATTTAATTACGGTTGTGATTCTTTCTCGCTTAACCCACAACGTAACTATCACTTCAGTGTCTCACTCAGTTGAGAATGTCAAGAGGTTTTGTACAATGGGTACACCGTTTCTTCTTCACAAGAATTAGTACAAGTTTAAGTAACAAATCTGGGGAATTTTACTTCATGATCAAGTTTGGCATATCGGGTTTACTTCTCCATGTTGTCACTGCAATTGCCGACAGAATGCGTGAATGATGTGTTTACCAAAGTGTTGATTGGATGGTTGATGATATTGTTGATGTTGGACAATGAACCGCTGATGAACCACTGCATGTTCCCCTAAAACTGATATTCACTGAAACCAAAGTCGTCATAACACATTCAAGATGACATTGTTTACGGTTTTGTCTTGATTTTGTAAAATCCTGTGAAAGAACCTATTTCTCGGTTTAAATCATAGACTTGTAAAATCCCGTGACAATGGAAACATCCTGGTATTAGTAAAGTGCATTTTTGGATCTATCTTACGGTTTATTCTTGGTTTTGTAAAATCCCGCGAAAGAAATCATTTCTCGGTTTAAACCATAGAGTAGTAAAATCCCGTATTGATGGAACCATCTTGGAGAAGAGAAAGTGTAATTCTGGATCTTATTTGATGATGGTTCTACGTTTTCTGTTTCGAAGAAGGGATAAAAGAGTGTACTTCATGAATTGGATGTGTGTTTGGATATTCGTCATGGCAGTCTGGTTATTACAAGGTTTTACGGGGTTGTGTGCTTTTAACCATGGTCGGGATGAAACCATTATCAGAGTTCACTTAAAACGTCAAAGGAGGCTAGAGTTGAGTTTTTAACCAGAAGATATGACAAGGGGGTTAATTCACTATTATTTATTTGAGGTTGAAGTGATATATCGCGGGCGAGTGTACTTAGTATCTGAAGATATCGGGGATGGTTGGATGAAGATTCTTCATGATCCTTGTTTGAGTTTACTATTAAAAATAAAGACTTGGAAATCTAGTTATTGTTGGGTGTCTTTTACCTTTTCTTTTACCACTTGGGGAATTGGGCTCATACCACCACAAAATAACTATCACTTTAAGGAGTTACGTTGTAGTGCACAGTGTCACATTCAATTGTGGATTTTCAAGAGGTTATGTACGTCTTATACTTGATGGTTGGTTGGTTGAAGAGTATAGAGTACATAGAGAGTACTTAGATATGCTAATGGAAATCGGCACCGCTCTTTGTTACATTTGTGCAAGTATAAGTCACGAGTTCGGGTTAGTTTACTTCAGGGTCAAATTCATCATATTGGGTTTTTCTCCATCAGATGTCACTACAAAGAGCCTACTGAATGATAATGGGGTTGATTACAAGTTTGCCAAGAGAGTAGATGAAAAGAGAGAGATTATGACGTCTGTTCACATCAGTTCAGGCCTCGTACTTCAAATTTATGACGTATGAACACAACAGTTCATGCCTCGTTCTCTAAAGAAAAGAAATGTGTACGTTTCAGTGCGCATTATCTTCGAAAGAAGATAAATCTTCTTATGACGTATGAACACTTCAGTTCATGCCTCGTACTCTAAAGAAAAGAAAAGTGTACGTGTCAGTGCGCTTTATCTTCTGAAGAAGAGAAATATTCTTATTAATGACCATTCTCATCAACATGCTTCATACTTTTTCCATGCGCTTCAGTCATCAAGTGAACCGGGCTACTGTTGATTGTTTCTGATTCCACTTTCTCAACTATAATGAAGATGGAGACATCATGTGCTAATTTTGCGGGGGAGAAGTGTGAATAGACTACATTTGGTTAAGATATTCACTTATTCAATCAAGAATGGCAACTCCGTATCCAATTCTTGAGGGGGAGAAAAAGTGTGAATTTACTGCATGGTTGATTGATTTATGAGATAAAATGGTCAAACGGCTCCAAACTCATGTAAGAACCGAGCTTCTTCTTATCGGTTCATCTTTACATGGTGTTTCTTCTAAGAGCCGTTAGTTGACATCTTCACAAGCTGATATGAGTTTATTGACAAAGTGCTTCGGGTTAATGCTTCACGTGCACATCAACATGATGATTCCGAACAACCTTCTGTTCTTGTTTGATGTGATTGTTTGCTTGGTGTTACCATTTCGTGTGTTCGCTGCGGGCTGATTGCTGATTTCCTTGATGAACATCTCTCTGTTCTTGTTTGATTGGGAGGGATCTTAATTAAGGGGATTTGCAAGACGTAAGTTAATTGGGATGCTTTTTGGTGATGTTCTTGTGTTTTGGTAAGTTGAAGATGTTAACCTTTTATTCCCCAACTAGACAATCTTGAAGAAGGTCGAGTCTACAGTCGGTTCTACATTCTTAGATATATGTTAGAAGACTAAAGACGAGTTGCATTTAACGATCTAAAGACTTCTTCTTAATCTGGGCATTTATCAAACAGATAGTCGGTTTAGGGGAGAGCACTAATTGGGGGAGAGTGAAATGTCAAATTTAATCCCCAATTATACTTGCTCACATTCTACTTCAGCAAGTTGATTCTCACAAACACTTCAAGCGATCTTCTCAACAGATTTCAACTTTTTGGGCTTATAATGTTTTGCTGATTCTGAAGTGTCAAAACCAGCAAGGGGGAAGGAGACTCACATATAAACACAAAGCGAGTAAACTTGAATACTTAATACTTCTAAGTAACTGAAGATATCCCGGGAAGACAAATGTTATTACCGCAGAGAAACTCAAGGTTTTACTCATGGCGAGTAAACTTGATGAGCTTAATACTTCTAAGTGATTGAAGATATCCCGGAAAAACAAATGTCATGACCGCAGAGAAACTCAAGGTTTTACTCATCAAGGCTTTTAGTGTTATTATTCCAACGACGTGGGGAAGTGATGTAAATGAAATTTTCTGAAGATAAAATAGGTACACTGGTGTGTGATGATCTCGATGTTATCGCAATCATCGGGGAAGAGAGAATTGTGTACATTGGGGCTCATTTGTCTCACTTGAGGGCTTAATCGGTGATTGGAGATATAATCACTTATTCGGAGTTGACATCCAGATTGTCATCCGCAAAGATAATCAGTGATTCGGCCTGCTTCTTCAATGTTATCGGTTGTTCTCTCTTTGGGGAATGTGTGTACTTCGGGTCCTTGAGTTTCATACACGATCATCAGGGAAGAAAGCCATTGTTTACCACAAACATTGGGGAGGTGTTTTCCTTCCGGGCATGATGTGTATTCGGAAGAGTTCTTGGATATTGGTGTACTTCGGGTTCTTGAGCTTAATACACGTTCATCAGGGAAGAAAAATGTGAACATGGGAAGGTGTTCTTCATTCCCTCATGAAGTGTATTCGGGAGAGTTCTTGAGCATTATACAAAGAGACGGACTGCATCATTTCAACTACACGGGGGAAGTGTTCTCTTGACACCTTGTGGAAAGGATCATTTCAGACTTCAGTGGAAAGGAAATTTGAGAAGATTATTTAAATGTGGGATGATACGTTGCTGTTATTCTTGTTGATGATATAACCCCGAACGAAGAATCTCGATTTTCGTTCTTAAAAGGAGCAGTGGGTTTTATGATAATGGTGTGCTTCTCTGTGCACCTGGCTAAGGCAAGCTTGAAATAGAGCTTCGAATCTGCTCAGCTAAAGGTTTTTTGGTTTGGGGGGAAGCTGCCAAAGTCTCACTTTCAGATGGTTCAATTTCTTTCTTCGATTCAAGAGCCTCGGAAGCTTTGGTGGTGAATGTTTAAGAGATGATGACTTCTATCTTCTACGACGTCTTTGCTCGATATCCTTATCTCGGTACTCGTATCATCATCTTCTTTAACTATATCATCTAATTTATCTTTGTATATATTTATCAGAAAAACCAAATACAAAATTATAAAACCAACAAAAAGAAAATAGAAAAATATAAAACCTTCTAAAAGCCCATAAAAATCAGAAAATTGAAAAAAATACCAAAAATATGTTTTCTCAAGACATGTCTTCTGGTATCGATAACATCTACGGTCTTAGAAATGTCATTCAATAATGGCACGGGACTTTAGATGAAGTTCGAGCAGGAGGTGTAAATATTCTTTTCATAACATGTCTCAAAATATGGCTTACAGTTATTTCAGACTGTAACCCGGGCTTCAAATGATGGCTTATAGTTATTTCAGACTGTAACCCGGGCTTCAAATGATGGCTTGCTATTATTTCAGATAGCAACCCGTTCTTCATGAAAGGAAAGTGTTGCGCTAAACCAATTTTTCAAATATTTCGTGCACTTATCCTAAAAACAAAAATGAGGAAAGTATGTCGAAGGACTGCTGTTCCTACACAAATGTTTTTCCGTCTAAAATTCTTCAGAAAAATATTTGTTGTTTTCAAAAATTGGTGGTAAATGAGTTGCATGTAAATCTATCAGATTCAGAGTTTTTGAAAAAAATATTGAAAACTCAATCAATGACTTCAGCGCTTTTAACCTTTTCTGAAGAATAAGTCATTGATTGAGGGGGAGAATGTTTTCAAATTCATATCATCTAACGGACTTTCTTAATTATCCTCGTGCTTAATTGAAAATGATGTTAACCTATGTTGAAGGACTAGGTGCCCAGGATATTATTGTTAGGATTAGATGATTAGAGTTTGATAAACACATTATTCCCATGCCATATATGAATTGATTGATATGTTGGATTGACTTTTATTAGTCGATTGTTGTTTGGGTGATGTCGACCACCATATATCTGTATGTGTGTTCACTAACGTATGTAGGTATCTTGGTATAAGAATGTTCCCGATCAGGATCCCACATAATATGATGTTTGGATGCCGAAAGGAAAGGGTAACCAGATCTTGGGTTGAAAAATGAAGAAACGGAGCTTAATTGGACTTCTATGGAGAGTTGGCATAAATGCAACGTAAGAGGTCTCCTTTGCATCAGCAGATGGTTGTCTTCTAAGTGATTGAAGAAACAGAGCTTAATTTGACCTCAGTTGGCATTCAAAATGCAACGTAAGAAGAAGTCTCACTGCATCAGCAGACGGTTTTTCTTCCAAACCCTACAACAACAACAACAGAAGCTTCTCAACCACCTAACATATCTTTGTGTAGGATACCATTTTTAAACAAATTTGATTAATTTGATTAAATATTGTTTTTGAAAATGGAAAAATATTGTTTTGAAAATATATTGGACTAAAATTTGAAAATCACCGGACTTCATTTTATCAAAATTTAAGTCACTCAATTATCGACTTCGGTCATCGATTGAGGGGAAGAGTGATTTAATTTAAAATATTTTCAAACAATATATCTTCAAAAGAGTCCGTTTATACGAAATTATGTGGTGATCTAAAGATTTAATGTTATGTCATGGTATGATTTTTCTTTAAAATCAAGGTCTTTCAAAATGAAATTTTTTCTGTTCTTGTTTGATTGTGAAATTGTTTTGTTTTACTCAAAAGATCTCTTAAAACAATCATGCCGACACTAACAATCTTTAATGTCTAAATATGTTCCTTATTAATCATTTTTCAAAATTAAATTTTGCCACGTCTTTCCCTCAAACTTTACTAAATAATTTAAATCAGATGGGATCACAAATCTCAAATGGTTTGATATTTTTGATTGGGGTAGAGATCGTGATTTAAATATCTTATCTGTTTAAATGGAATTGGTTTTAGTCCTTTATAGGCACTCCTGCCTCCATGTGCCAAACGATTTCAAATACACAATGCACATGTTGAGGAGGAGGATTTATCCAAAAACCAGATAAGTATTTAAACAAGGCCACATTTTCTCCCATGTTTTCTAAACCTTATTAAATCACTTGGGATCCAAAATCTCAAAGGGTTTGATATTTTTGATCGGGGGAGAATTTGTGATTTAATAATGAAATTTGATAAAAGGTGATCGGTTTGATTCAATTGTGCAGGCTGCTCTCTCATATGTGCTAAACGCTTTCGAATCTTGAAGCACATATTGAGGGGGAGCATTTTAAAAGAAAATAAACTATCGAGGTACAAAAGCTTTTATGTTTTAACATAAAGTACCTTGATTGAGTTTTCAAATGGTTTCTTAATGGCTTGAGTGATCGTAAATGTGCTTCAAATGAACTCTTGCCTCTATGTGATAAAATGATTTCTCTTATCCTATGCACATATTGAGGGGGGGAATTTTACCAAGAAAATCAAATGGCTTTTTCCTATGAAAATTGTGATCAAAGAAAATATTTCAAAGTCCTCTTGCCTCCTTGTGCTAAACAATTTCTAAATCATACGCACATATTGAAGGGGAGGTTTTCTAAATGATCAAAACTATTAAGGTACAAAATGCTTTGATCTTGTATCACAAGTACCTTGATTGTTTTTCCAAATGATTTTTCAATTGGTTTCGAGAAGGAATGAACTGTACCATAAGACCGACCATTTTACTTTATGTATGGAGTTATAAGGATGGTGAGGTTAGGTATTAGTTCCCATGATCTGCCAGAACCGGAGGGATCTACCCAGGGACAATCCACTAGATAGTGTAGAGTCTTTAGGTATGATGAAAAAAGGAGAAAAGTGAGATATGGGAAGAGTGCGGATCGAGATGAGAGCTAATCTTGGAATAAACCCAACAAGGTTCTAATTATGAAGTCTCGGTAAGCATTGAAGGGTTGAAGAATGAAAAAGAAATGAATGTGAAAAAGGGTGAAAAGAAATAGCCCTCCAATAATTCAACCTTAGGGCAGAAACCGGTTCAATACATATGCTACTGGTTGTTACCAAGGTAACACTGGTATTGAAGACAAGACGTCATGGACCCGGTGACGCACTGCACTAAACTTCCCAAGCTACTCAAGTTCCTCTTAAAGGGCTTGTTTCATTCTCACGGGAACCTACATAATCTATCGACTTTCTCTTAGAGATTGTTGATATTGAAGAAGGAGACCCTCTCCCTAGTCTCCGGAATAGGAACCAAATGTGCACTATTGAGTCTAGAGCCAAGAGATCATCCATAATATCTCATTAGGACACTAAATTCTTGAAGACTTGCTGTTTCACATAATGTGGAAAGTAAGTATATATTAAGAGTCCTACGCATTATCCTTGTGGTATTGCCAGAACATCTGAGTGATATGCATACATATTCACAATGAAGATGGAAAGCCTTCTGGAGCCAACATCAAACAAGCTCCTGGTAGGTGGCATGTGAGATCTATTCTATAGATCAACCATGTGACAACTGGATAGAAACGATGGGGCGATTCACTCGTGAATCAACCTTGGTCTAGGAATGGAATTGACGAATACTTTTGGAAAAACCTTTCGGTGTGCAAATCTTCTTTTCTCTAGCACATCGAATGTGTACTTATGTTTTCAAACACAAAAAGTATCTCTGATTGAAAAAATACTTTTGGAAAAACCGTTCGATGTGCAAATCTTCATTTCTCTAGCACGTCGAATGTGTACTCCTATCAAATATAAAAAGTATTTTTGATTGAAAATTGATCTTTCTCATAAAACCTTCGTCGTATTGCAAAACTATTTATTCTAAGCAATACGCGATTGTTTTCAAATCAATTTTTCATCAATCATTGAATCTCAATTCGCTGGTTCACTCACTCCATGTTGTCTTCTTTGAGACGTTCCGGTTTGAGAACGGCTAGAACAGCTGCGAAACCCTGTCAAGGAGATTTTTAGGAATCCTACCTGATCACAGGCAGTACTTGTACTGATCAACGGGGAACCGTGGGCCGTGTACCTCAATTCAGCGAATGTGATCAAAGACACTTTCGTGTGTTTTATTGCTAACTGTTGTTTGCAGGTACATTTGGACGGTTGCGTTGTCGAATTGAGGAGTCAATCGAAAGCCGCATGCTCACAGCATTCACACTTAATTTGAAGAAATCATGACTGGTGTATATCTACATAACCTGTTCGATATTTTTATACTATGCTTCGCCACGCCGCAAATATCATGAACCAGTAAGGCTTCCGCTACTCTGATGGAAAGATGTCATGATTCAAAAGTGTGAGCATGTCGGTCCGAAAGTCACAACTTCACATGATGGCAACACAATAAAGGGTGATCCAGAGATTTACTGTGGTGATGATCTCAAAGGAAGCTCAAGATCATCAAAGATGTGGATCAATTAAAGGTCTCCACTCAAAGTACAAATCAATGCGGACTTTGAAGAATCGCTACAAAAGCACAAAGATTGCAAAAATGAAGAATTCAAGACTACGAGCTCAAGAACTGAAGTTTATATAGAATGCTAGGATTCAAAATGTAAAACATGGGGTGACCTCCCTTAGGGGGAGATTGTTAGGAATTGGAAATTCCATGTTAAAGTGTTGGTCACCCCAATAATGGTCTAGCATATGTTAGCTCGTAGATTTGTCGTTGTTTACATTATTTAGTAGTTTATTAGTTAGTTTGTAGCGTAGATTAGTTTAGTGCAACACCGTGGAGGAAGGACGGGTCTTTACCCACTGTATACCTGATCCACAGGCCGATAGGAGGTCGTGTATTTTGTAAGTATAAATACCCCTTCCATCCATGGAAGGGGTGTGGCTTCTTTGAATCTAACCTTTCACTTTTGATAAGCAACTCTCTTTCAAGAACCTCCTCTCAACTCTCTTCATCTATCAAAATGGCTTTCTTGTTTAATCATTTTCCTAGACCACCCAAATCATCAAACAACATAAATATTGGATCCTAACAAGGAAAGATGATAGCTTATCATACCATGCCCGAGGAGCTTGTTTGAGACCATACAGAGCTTTGTTCAGTTTGTAGACATGGTTCGAGAACTCAGGATCAACGAATCCTTCGGCTGGCCGACATAAACTTTTCTTTCAATTCGACCATTCGAAAAGCAGTTTTGACGTCCATATGAAAGACCGTTATGTTCATATGAGCTGCGAACGCCGTAAATATCCGAACAACCTCAAGACGAGCAACCGGAGCAAATGATTCTTCAAAGTCAATACCCTTTTCCTGTCTATTACCCTTAGCCACCGTGAACGTGACTTGTTTCGATGACGTTCCCTTCAACATCAATTTTTTTTCCAAATCCATTTTAGACCAATGACGTAGACCCTTGTTGGTCTTTCAACCAGTTTCCATACTTCAAGAAGTTTGAATTGGTTGAGTTCTTCTTGCATGGATTCAATCCAGTTATCTTTTGTCATGGCATCCTTAATGTTTTAGGCTCAGATTGGCAGACCGTGAGTGCATAAATGCAATGTTCACCATCTGTGTGAAGACGTTGTCTCGTAACGACTGGTTGATTCGGGTTGCCAATAATATTTTCCAAAGGATGGTCTTTTGTCCATCTATGTGTAGAGGGTTGATGTTGGTATACGTTGTGCAGATTTTGAGGATTCAAATGACTTGTTGATGATTCCGCGACATCAGGTGCAGCAGTTTCATTAGCAAAAGGGTTGAAGAACACATTTGGATCAAAATCTGCAGGTGGGGGTACGTCATTAAGAATATCATCAGCCGGTTCATCATTGTTGGAAGCGGTTTGTTCAACTGTTGTAGTAGAGTCAACTGGTGGTGCATCTTCAACAGTGGTTGTTGTAGCAGGTGTATCAGGTATTAGAGTATTATCAGGTTGAGCGGTGAGCTTGCGGATACACCTGGATCACGTTCATCAATATCGTCCACCGAACGAGGAGCAAATAATCTTTCCATTTGTTAACGAGTAAGCGAGGGCTTGTATCACCGCTGATGATGGGGTTTGGGGAAGTTTAGCGGTTGTGACCGGGTTCTAAGTTGTATACTCGAAGCCATTTTAAGTTCATCAAAATTAGCATGAATCGTTTCCATAACCTGCTTTTACGACGATTCCAGATCCGGTAACCTTTAGAATTATCACAATATCCAATAAAGACTCCAACGTCGCTTTTAGCTTTGAGCTTTCCAAAGTCATCACGATCATTATTCGGATAGCAAAGAGATCTAAAGACATGAAAGTGTTTGAGATTCGGTTTTCGATTGTGGAGAAGCTCAAATGGTGTTTTGTTGTGGCGTTTTGTAATCATTGAACGGTTTTGAGTGTAGCATGCACAGTTGAGACAATTCAGCCCATAAGTATTCTGGAAGTTTAGCATTGATTAACATCGTTCTGGCAGCTTCCACTAACGCACGGTTTCGCTCGTTCAACAACTCCGTTATGTTCTGGTGTGCGGGCAATAGATGTTTGATGCTCAATTCCCACTTTCTCATAATATTCCCGAAGAGTGTGATTCACAAATTCAGTTCCTTTGTCTGTTCGAATTTGTGTAACGGTGTTCCTGAGTGAATTTGTATTTTCGTGTGAAAGGTGATGATCATCTGTGGAGCTTGATCTTTACTTCGAAGAAAATAAACCCAAGTCCATCTTGAGTAGTCATCAACAATTACCAAGATGTAGCGTTTGCCATTTATCGTCTATACACGCATCGGGCCACACAAATCCATGTGAAGAAGATGAAGCACATGCTGAGAGCTGTGTTCCACCTTTGAAGGAAAATGAGCACGAGTGCTTTTCCCTTGTTCATAAGCGGAGCATAGGTGATCTTTAGAATACCGGAATCGCTGGAGACCTTCAACGAGTTTGTGTCGTGCAAGATTGGTGATGGTTTGAAAGTTTAGATGTGAGAGACGACGTTGCCATAGCCAAGATTTTGTAGATGTAGCCTTTGAGAGTAAACAAATGGGAGATGAAACGATCATGTCTTGCATTGAGACAGTAAAGACCTGGATGATTGGCCGACATAAGATCATTTACTTGAAGATCACGAATGAAACAAGTTTTCTCCCTGAAAGCTACTTCCAAGTCTCCGTCACAAAATTGACCAACTGAGAATAGATTGTGACCGAGGCCTTCCACATAATAAACCCTGCTAATTTCGATGTTGCCATTAATGTAATCTCCGTAGCCCATGATAGCTGCGCTAAGTGATCATTCTGAATCGGCGGCCAATGAACTTTGAAACAAAGTTTGATAACAGTTTAAGATTGTCTGTCATGTGTCGGGAACATCCGCTATCAACAATCCAGAGGATGATCTATCACTGCATTAGACAATGCAGGCACACGATGGAATAGAAGTAGATGCGGAACCCGAAGTGTTAGAGGGTTCCAAAGCAGGTATAGTAGAAATACACACATTAATAACTTTAGGCATCCATTTAAATCCTAGTGTATTATGTATCCATTTCAGCCATCTCCAACTAGTCTTAGCTTTAGTCTTAGTGAATGCACTAGGTGGTACAACAATCCTAGGAGGTGAAACTGGAGCTACAGGACAAAGAATGCGTTTTATAGAATCTAAAGAGGGCAGTTTACCAAGCACAGACTTAGAAAGATTAGTGGGCCTAGAGGTATTCTGATTCTTAGGATTCCGTAAACGAGAGATGATAGCTTTAGCAACACATTTGTCATGACAATCAAAATTCATACTTTTACGACAAATAACACAAGGTGCATCGATCAATATCAAAAGTACTGAAAGGTTTAGCATTTGTTACATCACTATTCCTATTACATTTGCCAGACGCAATATTTATAGTGGAAGCAACATGAGTCTTATTCATAGTCCTAGGATGTTCTTCTACTTCAGCATTCTTTATTGTTCTTTTCTTAGGTCGCAACTTCCTATTCTTCCTTGTATTGCTCCTAGGTGTGAAGTGCTGACGCTTGGAAAAGAGGCAACGATTCATGTTTCAGTAGAAGGAAGCACGTTAGCAACTTGTGATTTGGCAGTAGGGATTCTAGGTTCATGATTACTAAGTGTTACTGGTGCTATTCTCTTAATCACAGTAGGTGGAAGTTGTTCATACTTTCCTAACATTTCCCTTAACTTAGTGATAGTGTGCACCAAATCTTGATTTTTAGAACGAAGACTTCCAGCAAAATTCATGACTTCTTTAGTGTGTGCAAGATAATGATCAAGTTCGTTTGATGCTTCATCACGAATCTGTTTGAGTAAATCAAATATGACACCATATTCCTTTTAACTTTTGCAAGTTCTTGTTCATATTTTGAGATTTGACACTTAAAAGACACGCTTTGATCATCCAGTTGCTCAATTTTAGGATCAAGATTTTGCACGAATCGGGCGATTTTGTGTTTAAAAGCAAGTTGTTGATCGTGAATATCTTTTTGACACCAATTAAGACGACGTATTGCATTTGAAAGCTCATTTGACAATCGTTTATTTTCAAATTTAAAGACTCGACCGATGCATCATATCAGATTCACAACATTATCAACAAAATCATAATCAGAGATATCATCGATACATATGGCAAGGAATGTAATAACACAACATTATGGATATCGACATGATAACATCTTCCAAGAGTCGATCAACATCTTTTCTCAACCGTTTCTTTTTACGTTTAGTGTTTGAAATCGATGTTTCTGTTTTCTCGAAAACTATTTTCATGAGACCAAGTTCCTTGTGAAAGTCCTTTTCCCAATATAGTGCACAATTTTTCAAATTTTTGACATGGGGTAAAATTCTTTTCTGAAGATTATCTCTATGTTCTCGCGCCATAGGCGAGGTAAAATGTTGAACTTTTATTTCAGAATGAAATTCAATCTCACGTTCCAAAATTTTGAGGTCGATAAGAATGTGTCAAAGTATTTGATAACACGACAACTTTCGGCATTAGTTTTTACTTCACTAAGTGAAGGTAAAAGACCATTAATTTGTGCACCTTTTGGTTGAGGACCGACTTCTAAACTGGTGTGATAACTAAAGGTGTGTTTGAAGTATCTTGTTGTGTGACAAAAGTTACGGCTTTCGAATAGTTAAATGGTTTGTTGTAAACCACATTTTCCATTTTTGACCGACTCTCGTCATCAGCATCTAATTCCTCCATCCGATTATATTCAACAAATATAATTGAATCATCAATTCTATGTTCTCGCATTGTAAACTTGGATTTGGTTTGAATGCTCGTGTGAAAACTTAGGTTTATAATCAGAAAGATTCGGTCCATATCCATTTGGATTAGGTTTGAAAGAAAACTTTTGAATTGTTGTGATTGATTCACCATGTTTATAAACAACAGTTTTAAACTCTTTGATTTTGGTTTGTAAGTCGACAATTTCCTCAAGATATTCATCTATTCGTTTCGTTGAATGCTTTTTTTACTCAGAACTTTTTTGACAAGTTAATAGCTCAGCCTTGGCTTTTTGAGTTTCCAAAGTAAGAGCGTTAAGTTGTTGTTTATGTTCATGTTTCATTTGTTCTATTTAAGACAACAAAGCATTCTTCGAAGTGGCTAGATCACAAATCTGTCGTTCCAAATATTTTTCATTTTGGTGTGATTTGGCGAAAGCGGCTTCAAAACCTTTTTCACGGTTTTCTTGAGTTTTGAAAAATTTGAGTTGTCGAATTAAGCATTCATTATCCCCGGTTAATGTGCATTTTTCTCTTTAAATTTCGTGCAAATTTCCAAACGAGAATGTTGGTCTTTAATTAAGGTCAAGAGCTCAGTTTCTCTGTGACAGCTCATCTTGTTCAACGTGATTCTCAACATGATCATTCTTTAGATCCTCAAATATAATGACGAAGTCAACTTGATTATCAATATTAACCATACGGTCATCTTGATCATCAAATATAACTACGGGATCTATTTGATAATCAGTGGAATGAGATGTGGAGGACTCATGTTGAACACTCGATCCTTGTCGATAGAGAAAGTGGCGAGATATCACTCATTGATGATAATTGTTTGTTCAGGTACCTAAGACAAGCCATCAGTGTCATACACTGGACCTGTGTCACTCATGTGTAGAGCTTGCATTTGTGCCATCAACATCACTGCGCATTAGCTTGCAAGTTCTCTATATCATCATCGGAATCGCATTCCGCCATAAAGCTCTATTCCTTGTTGGTAAGAGTTCCACCAGCTTCATCCTTAAGAGCCAAGAGCAAAGCCTCTTTGAAATAAGCACTGCCTCTTGTTCTCGGTTTAGGACATGCATTAGCCAGATGACCCTTCTCATTACAGCTTATAGCAATGAAGACCATTAACCCCATCCGAGCATTTCCTTGTTCAACCACTTGAGCCCTTTTCAGCTGCGAGCACCAATGTTATTCCTTCCCATATCATTGAACCCCCGACCACCTCCCATCCGACGACCATAACGCGATTTTGAACTTCAACTCGTCCATTGTTCACAATACCGATTTCTTGTATTAGAAGAGGAACAAATGCGATTGTTGGATTTGTTTGTATAGCGGCCAAATGCTTTAGCAATCATAACAAATCCTTGTTGCAATTCATCGAAGGCATTGAGTACTCATCGCTTCACTCAGTAAAGAGCTTGAGCAAAGGTTGTTGTTGTATGGAGCCAATTGATTTTGTTGAGTTTGTAGCTGTGACGGATCAGAAGGTTTGATGGTTGTAGGTGTTTGAGGAGCGGGTTGAGGAGCTTGTTGAGGAGGAATGTTTGTTTGAGCTCACAAAGCAAGTTGTTGATTGTCCGGAAGTGATGGTGGAACAGTTTGACCACGAAGAATCCTTTCCTTATCAACTTCTTTTTGGTGAGGCTTCAGATAGTCGTACAACAATCCATAGGTAGCATGATGCATATCTTTATCTTGACGGAGAAAAATGACATACTTCTCCCATTCCGGACCAAGACTACTTAGGAACTTTGTGTTGACAGCAATTCGTGGCATGATGATATTGTGTTTTGTCCAAATCATTAATGATGTCTGAAAAGCAAAGATGATAAGATTATAATGACTCTCCTGGTTCAATCATGAAGTGTTCATAAGCCAAGTAGATTTTGGATTCCATGTCTTCCTGATTGAGTGTTGTGCCTTGGATAAGAAGATGAATCTGTTCCCACATTGCTTTGGCAGTCTTTTGAGCATCAACACTTCGAAGGATTGGATTGGGTAATCCTAAAAGGATGTATTGCATTGCAAGTTCGTCGGCTTCAAAGTGTAGAAGTTGATCACGCGTGAGTTCTGCAACAGTTGCAATGTTGGTGACATCATCTGTTGGTGGAACAAAGATTAGGATCTCCGTGTAACGATAGTAGGCATCTGAAATGGACCTTCCATAATCACCTTCTTTAAAACTTTCCATGTGGCTTCTTTAGATCACAAAACCTAAAGAACCGAATTACCCATTGATCATAATTACTGGGAGTGAGCATTGGAGGTCTATCAAGTGAGCCAACTTCATGAATTGATTGTTGGCTACTCAAGGCTTCACACATCTTGCCAAACCATGCCGGTTCCTTCATAGTATTCCGGGATGGATGTTGATTGTAGAAGTTTGTGTAAGGTTGTACTTGAAGACTAGGTGGTGGTTGAATCATTTGAGGTTGTGGAATTGCTGCAAGTAGTGGAGTATGTTGTTGATTAAATTGTTGTTGATAAATTGCTTGTTGTTGATTCCATTGTTGATGTTGTGGACTTAGTTGTTGTTGTTGTTGTTGATTATAAGTGTAGGGAAAATAGTTAGAGTATGGTGGTTGTGACATGTTGAAAACTTGTGTTGGTAAAAATGGATCTTTGTAGTCGAATGAACAGTTGTTGATGAAGTATCCTTAGGCGTAGAAATCACAATAAACCAAGTAGGACTTATGCGTAAAAACACCAAAGTTACGCGTAACAGATAGAGTTACGTAGGTTTAGCTTCTGCGTAAGTAAGGATAAAATAGTAAAGTTATGCGTAAAACAAGAAGTTAGCGAGAAAACTTAGGTAGGATTACCTTATGCGTAAGACTAAGCTTAGGCGTAAGATTAATCTTATCGTAGAATTTCTACGTAGCTTTATGCTTATGCGTAATTTTAGGGTTTTATCCCAAGTGATCTTTTACACTATCACATTGCAAAAGATATCCAAAGTCGACGTATTTTCAGGCTTATCCAAGCAAGAAAACACGAGTAAACCAAACGAAGATCAAACCAAGGATAAAGTTACGCGTAAAGCTAGGGTTTTGTTACGCATAGCTTTACTCGTAAAAATGATTTTGCCCAAAGATGTTTCTAAACCAGATTTTTGTGATGAGATAGCTTCAATATCACCAAAATAACACAAAAGTGTGAAACTTGATGAGCCAAAACTCCTAAAACGGTTACGCGTAGGATGAAACCCTCGTACAAAAACAAGCTTAAAAACGTAGATCCACGCATAAAGTTTGAAACTTTTGCCAAAACGTTATTTTAACACCTTAAAACATTGAAAGTACAAGAATCTTAGATTAAAAAGTGTAAAAAACGTGTTTTTAAGCAAACCAAAGTATCTCGTTAGCTTTACGCGTAGGACCAAAAACCCACTTCTAAAGCAATAACGATTCACCCAACTAGCAGGCGATTGATACCACTGTTAGGTTCCCAAATATGCAACACAAGTAACAACACAAGAAATAGAGAGGAGATAGAGTCGGTTGAACAATAAACCAAACACACACACACGATACAAGTAAACGGTTATGCGTAGACTATGTGTGAAAGAAATAAATTGAACAACCAACCCTCAAGTGAGGGTTTACATGAGGTATTTATAGGAGGGAAGCTAGGGCAACACTCCTAGTTCCCAACCTTTTCCTTATTGGACTAGGCCTAGTCTTATGGGCCTTCTACATAAGCCTAAGGCTAATTACTAACATAAAGGCCATATTAAGCTAACTATTACATATAAATTACTAACACTTGAATTAAGGTTTAGCTGTTGGATCTCCAGGAACTGTTATAGTTGGCATTTGAAAAGGATCTTCAAGGATAACCTTCGTCAGATATTTGCCATGAGGTTTCTTGAGTTCGATGAACATAACGAATCGACTTGACCATTGAACATAATTACCGGGAGTGAGCATTGGAGGTCTATCAAGTGATCCAACTTCATGAATAGATTGTTAACTGTTGATAGCCTCACACATTTGAGCAAACCAATGAGGTTCTTTTGGTGGAAGTGTAGCGAATGATTGCATTGCATATTGTGGTGGAAAGTATGGTTGTTGTTGTTGAGGATATGGTTTTTGTTGAATGAATTATTGTTGTGGAAATGATTGTTGTTGAGGATAATGCTGTTGCAAAGGGTACTGTTGAGGAAAGTAGTTGAAATAAGGTGGTTGAGACATTGTTCAACTTGTGTAGATGATGTGTTATTTGAAAGTTGGTCCTTAGTCGTAAAGTATTCCTTAGTAGTAAACTAGTTCTTACTCGTAAACAATCCTTAGTTGTAAATTGGTTCTTGCTCGTAAACAGATTCTTAATCGTAACAGGTTCTTACTCGTAAACTTGTCTTACTTGTAAGAGATGGGCTTTACTCGTAAACTTACTCGTAAGATTGTGGCTTACTCGTAAAGGTTCTTATGCGCAAGAGATAGTTCTTATTCGTAAGAATGAGAAAAATCAAATAAATATTTCAAACTTATCCAAGCTTAAAAGATATCACAAGTCAAAGTATTCCACAAGCTTGTCCAAGCAAAGGAAGTACAGAGTACGCTTTGATCGTTGAAGAAATTGATGAACATTGCTTAGTCATAAATTCCTCCTTACTCGTAAAACTCCTGCTTGTTCGTAAACTTCTGCTTGTTCGTAACCTTACTTGTAAGATCAGGGTTTTGCATATTCATAAGAAAAGGGTTTTGCTTATTCGTAAGAAAAGGGTTTTAGGACAACTTATTCGTAAACTTTACCAAAACTTTTCAAAAAACGTTTTAAGCTTACAAACTCGATTTCCACTTGTTTCTTTTGATCAAATATCTTCCAAAACACTTAAATAATAATAAAGTTGTAACCTTTAACACCAAAAGTGAAATTTGAAGTAACTTGTAAAATGTTTTTAAACTAAGAAACATGAACAAAACGATTTTAAAACTACAGTAAAACCTCTATAAATTAATAGTGTTGGGACCGGAATATTTTATTAATTTAACGAGATATTATTATATCGATAAATTAATAATTTATTAATTTAAAGAGGTTTTACTTATGACAATTAAATTTTCAAGTCTAATATACTATCATCAGAGACGAAATAAATTTGAAAAACAAGTTTCAATTAACATTTTATGAATTAACATTCACACTTTATGAAAATAAAATTAACAATTTTTCTTGCAATACGTGAAGACAACGCACCAACTCTTTAGTGCAATAAGGAGATTGTAAGATAAACAATATAGATTTGAAGTTCAATAAAAAACAAGTGATTATGAATTCATTTTTTACTAAACAATATTAGGATTTTGAGTGTATCCCTCTCTCACACACACACATATATACATATATATGAAATTTATAGTAATTATTAATTTATAGTTTCGTTGGGACTAATATATATACACTGGGGTTTCAAAAAAATTATTATCTTATTATTTTATAGATTGGGGTCTAAATTTGTACTGGTCCCAAGTTGGGACCAGACAAATTATTAATTTTATCGAGGTTATTAATTTATCGAGTATTAATTTATAGAGGTTTTACTGTACAAAGTTGTAAACTTTATGCAATATCTAAGCTTCTAAACACTATATCAACCTTAAACTTTCCAAGCTTCAAGATGTGAGTGAAAGAAACAAAGATTTCCGAGTAAAATATGAAAGAAAACTTTATGAAAGCTCCGAATAACAATAAGAACACGCTCCAAAAATCTATTAGGCGATTAATACCACTGTTAGGTCACCATGATATTGTAACACAAGCATAACAACAATAGAATGGTTGTTTGGTCAATTACTTCACAAGAGAGAATAACAAAGGTTTACTTGCATATATGAAATAACCAACAATAATAATAGAGTTTACATGTAGTATTTATAGGAGAGGATGCTAGGGCAACACTCCTAGATCCTTCCTTGATGCGTTTGGGCTTTCACATAGGCCCATGAGTTTACTTCATAAGCCTAGTGATAATAACTAACATATAAGCCTAATAACTTAGCAACCTATTACATAATTAATGTAACACCCCCAAATTTGGTTTAGCGGAAGCATACGTGTTATTTGGGAGCTGCTACGGATCGGTGAATCATAAAACAAGTAATAAAGAACGGAATACACACTCCGTTTAATTCCATAAAATATTTTAAAACATTATCTTACAATATTGTTTTAGATAAATGGGCACATCCCATAAGTTTTAGTGGTCCCAATGTAAAACATCATTTCTGTGTAAAAACACTTCTTTAATACTACTACGACCATTTACCCGCTTCTTGCCTTGCCTTCATGATCATAACTTAAACACCTGAGAAAATATGCTAAAAAGGTCAGCTAAAAGATGGTGAGTTCATAGGTTTAAGTTAAATAGTAAGTTTGGAACATAAGCAAAGTCATATAATCATTACAACGAATATAATGTTATATGGATGAAAGTCTATTACGTTAGCTCTAAGTTCATGCAACCGATACTACGACAGTTTCTGCATGCTAAAAGATGTCATACAATATAGGGGCCCATAGCGAGTTTTTTGTCCCTCAACACTCGGTTCCGACATGGTATACGTTTCGCCTTGGCCTAAGTATGGCCAACCGAATGGAGGAGTCACCCTCAATAGATCTATTTATAACATTCGCGTTTCCCAATGGGGAATTGACGGTTCATGAAAAGGGCATTCTCTAGGGACATAAGGGCTTAGGCTAAACCACGTAATAGTAATCATGTGATAGTTTTGGTCCATAAAAAGGTTTTGCATATTTCTCACCCCAGAATGTATAAAACAGTTTATCAAGTAAAAGAGGGGCTATGAAAACTCACCTTAGCAAATGTGCAATCCAAAAGTGGGATTTAGTGATTGTTGTGAAGCGGCACCCACGCAGGACCTAGATAAGGAGGGTACTGTTTTAGTTCATTGTTTTAAGTATCACTTACTTAAAATAGTTCAATTGTTTTCATAATTGTATTAAAACTAAACTTAAGTTTGTAAAAATAATTAAATGGTTTTACTAGTAAGTATATGAAAGTATATATACTTTTCACGTTGACAATATAACAATATTAAAATTCAAAATTTGGTTTGAAAATATTTACGTTATTCTTTTAGTAAGTATATAATGTATATATATACTTATTTAAGTTGACACATGATAGTAGTGTCAAAAATCAAATATTGGTTGATTTATTTTTTAATTGTATTTAGAAAATACTTGAGTTAAATGTGAAGACTTTCAAATTTAATATATGATAAAATGACATAGTTGTCTTTGTTTATTTATCAAACTTGTTTTTAATATATGTAGTTCTAATGAGAAGTTTACTTGACATACATTCGCTGCACATTGTCGCTAAATTTTGGCGTAATCATCACTACATGGATCATGTTTTTAAGGCACCCGTTGTCGCTTAAAATAAACTTTGCACTTGTTTACTTGTTAAGCTCGTATATGTATGTTTTTAAGTAGGAGATTTCGGATACGTGATAAATGTGTCTAGTTTTATAGTTGACTATAAACCAAACGTCTCGGGTTTCATTTTATGACTAAATTTATTTGCTCAGCTGAAAAACTCATGTGGGGCGTATGGGCCGTGGCCCGATAGAAAATGATGCATTGGGCCTGAGCTTGACATGGTATACAATGAGAAATGGGTTTGTTCAAATAATAAGGTGGGGATTATATTTTTGTTTTGTTGGTCGTTTAGACTGGTGCGCCCAAGAAATACAGGAAGGAGTTTTTCCTTTGTTACAAGTTTTGGAAATAAGAGTATACTATCAAATTTTTGAGTACCTGGGCGCTAGTTTAGACACTAGGAAGGTAATTAAACACTTTTCGGAGTGACTCAAACGTGGCTTGTCTCGAGTGAGATTTGTCCAACATCATTAACTAGGACATGAGAGCAAAAAGGGTGAAGATACCTCTTGTTAGTTGAGTACTACTCGACTTGGTTCTAATCGTCAACCATTTTACTCTTACGGAACTAGACAAGTATAGATTACTCGAAAAACATTTTAGCACATGAGCACTCTTGACTTGGGTTTCTTACATTTCGAAGGGCATAACAATTTTAACGCAACTCATGGTCGAAGTCCAAGACACCGGGTACTTATTATAACAAAAATCAATTTTTCCCAAGTTAGTGCAAAGCCTTAACTTGATGTAAGTTTCTTTGGCCTAAGGCTTTTGTCGACACAAGAAGTAACACCGAGGTTGACTCGAAAGGGTTAAGAGCTTTGAAATGGGTTCCTAGTCGGATTAGAAAATGTCTTAACATATCCTTACCAAGTTTAAGTCTCATGACTCCACAAGTTAACAAAACTCAACATCTTCACTCTAGACTTAATACTAATGTTTACAAAACTTGACTTATCTCACTTTTCTTGTTTCATACTTCTCGACAGAAAAACCAAACGGACACAAATTTGGTTAGTGACATCTTGAGACTAAGGCAACTTAGGTTGTTTATCAACATAGAGATCTCATTATCAAGAACACTTAATTCATAGCTACATTATCCAACTTTTTATAAAACATTAACTTCCCTAGTTCTTGGTTATACAATTCGACCAAAGAAGGAAAATCAAACACACAAACCAAATGAGTTATCACATTCGAGACTTGACATGGTAACCAAGAACAAGTAAATATTCGACATGACCAAAACATATAACAATCTTATTGATAAAAATTTTCCAACATCATATCATAAAAAAAATAAAACATTACATCAAGAAAGATTATAACCTCAATTCGAAAATGGTGGGTGATGAACGAAGTTCTTGGATTCGGACCAAATAAGTCTTGAATTAGCACCAAAATACCTCCAATTGCAAAACCCCCAAATCAATTTTAGAAAACCCTAACTTTCGCAAACCCTAGTTTTTGGGTAAAATTGAAATTGAAACTGAGTTTGGGGTTTTTGCATATCTACTAGAGATATAGAAGTATTTTGGGAAGATGTTTAGCTACCTTTCTCTCCTTGGGTCTTGGTTTGAAGCCGAATTTGGTTAACTTCCAACCCTTAGAATGTTTTGGACTTTAGTTCAAGGTAGACACAAGTGAGGATATGATTCTCTTGAGTGATCTTTGCCTTGATTCTTTCTTGGATTCGTATGAGAGGTAGCAGGCGCATCTAGGAGAGATTTGAGAAGTAACCCTTTCATGGTTTTGGTGAGGATAGATGAGGAATAATAGAAAGAGGTGTGTTGGTTTACCATTTTGGGAGATTCGGCCTATATGGCAGGTATAGGGTAGAGAGGTTGAAGATGAAGATTTTGGGTATCTCATTTCTCTGTCTTGTGTTTGTCGTGTGTGGGAAGGGTAAGACAAGAGTGTACCTCAAACTTTTATAAAGTCTTTTCTTTTAAATGTAATGTAAGTATATTAATATAGGTATAATAAGGTAATGTAAGTAAAGTGAGTGTATATGTAATGTATACTTATAATTTATTTTGTGTACATGTACATGTGTTCCACTTGTATTGGGGTCTTATAAAAGTTTATGTTTAAGTGTAAGTGTGTTATATACGTTGTGTCCCGCGATATTACATTGTGACCAAAGTATCGTTGTTTGATAACTTTTTTTTATACGTAGTATTTTTTTGTTACGTGTCAGAAATATTTTTAATCTTTGTAATATTCCATATCACGGACATTTGTCATTTGTTTTATCGAGTCCTTATCATAGTGTCGACGCGTGGTGTCGGTCACTGGGGAAAACGGGATAACCTCTCGTCTTACAATTTAGATCATAAGACAAAATGAAATATTCATAAAATGATATGAATGCAAAAGTGATGCAATGGTCTACAGCGTGCGAGTTATCTACTCAAATGATCAGGCTAAGCTTATGCATGCTTAATGACTTATGCTTAGTAATAATAAATTACTAATTATCAGTTAAATTTTAGTGAAAATTTACCGTGTTTCACATCCTCCCCGCCTTGGAAGAGAAAACCGTCCTCGGTTTTCAGTTAGGATTACTTGTTGAAGTAGAGAAAAGGTGTGGGTATTTACGTTTGAATTGGTCCTCACGCTCCCACGCGGTATTCGGGCCTCTTTGAGAGTTCCAACGGACTTTGACGATAGGAATGCGGCTTTGCTTAAGTCGTTTGATTTCTCTATCCATAATTTCAAGGGGTTCCTCGACGAAATTCAATCTTTCGTCAACTTGGATTTCTTCCAAGGGAATAGCAAGAGTTTCGTCAGAATGACATTTCTTCAAGTTGCATACGTGAAACGCGTTGTGTACAGAGTGAAGTTCTTGTGGTAATTTGAGTCGGTATGCTACCGGTCCGATTCTTGCGAGAATTTTGAAAGGTCCAATATAACGAGGATTTAACTTTCCACGTTTTCCGAACGGATCACGCCCTTCCACGGCGCAACTTTGAGCATAACTTTATCTCCCACTTGAAACTCAAGTGTTTTCCTCCTTTTATCCGCGTAGCTCTTTTGACGGTCACGGCCGCTTGCGGTCGGTTTTTGATTTGTACAATCTTCTCGGTAGTTTCTTGAATTAGCTCGACCGTAAGTTGACTTTCTCTAACTTCAGCCCAACACACAGGTGATCTACACTTCCGACCATAGAGTGCTTCATATGGTGCGGCTTTGATACTTGTGTGATAGCTGTTATTGTAAGAAAATTCAGCTAATGGCAAGTGCTTATCCCAACCATTTCCAAAGTCTATCACACATGCTCTTAGCATGTCCTCCAGTGTTTGAATGGTTCTCTCGCTTTGTCCATCGGTCTGAGGATGATAAGCGGTGCTCATGTCGAGATTTGACCCTAAAGCATCTTGAAGCGATTTCCAGAAATTTGAGGTGAAACGGCTATAGATGATGGAGATTGGTACGCCATGACGTGCGATGATTTCCTTCAGGTATAGTTGTGCAAGTTTGTCCATTCCGTCACTTTCTTTCATCGGTAGAAAATGTGCTGACTTGGTAAGACGGTCAACTATTACCCAAATAGTGTCGTAGCCTTTAGAGGTTTTAGGTAGCTTAGTGATAAAGTCCATTGTTATACGTTCCCATTTCCACTCGGGAATTTCTGGTTGTACGAGTAGACCTGAGGGTCTCTGATGTTCAGCTTTAACTTTTGAACAAGTTAAACATCTGCTGACATATGTTGCAATGTCGGCTTTCATGTTTGGCCACCGCACAATCTCTTCAGACGTAGATACACTTTGTCGGATCCTGGGTGTATGGAGTATTTAGACTTGTGGGATTCGTGCATAATAATGTCGCGAATTCTTCCGTAGAGTGGTATCCAACTTCGCTCTTTGAAACACAAAATTCCATCCGACCTTTTTACGAATCCATTTTCACTCTCTGGCATTCCGTAAAGGTTCTTATTCGGACGATTCTCTTCCTTGAGTGCTTCCAATTGAGCCTCAAGAATCTTGGATGGAAGTGGTGAACTAATTGTCATACCCAAGGATCTGACTCTAAGAGGTTTTGGTCGCTCTTTTCTACTCAGAGCATCAGCAACTACATTCGCTTTACCTGGATGGTAACGAATCTCGCATGTAATCACGAAAGTAATTCTAACCATCGACGTTGTCTCATGTTTAGTTCTTTCTGATCCAAAATGTGGTGGAGACTTTAGTGATCGGTGTATACGACACACTTCGTGCCATACAAGTAGTGTCTCCAAATTCGAAAGTGCGAACACAACCGATCCTAACTCCAAGTCGTGCGTTGTGTAGTTTTTCTCATGAGTCTTCAACTGGCGAGAGGCGTATGCTATCACTTTCTCTTTTTGCATTAACACCGCTCCTAGCCCCTTGTGTGAAGCGTCGCAATAAACAACAAAGTCTTCACTACCTTCGTGTAAGGCCGTAATGGGTGCACTACACAACTTTTCTTTAAGGAGTTGAAAAGCTTCTTCTTCTTTTTCTCCCAGTTAAACTTGGTGTTTTTCTAGGTTAGCTTGGTTAAAGATTTGGCAATCTTTGAGAAACCTTCAATGAATCTTCTATAGTATCCAATGAGTCCTAAGAATTGATGTATTTCAGTAGGAGTTGTGGGTGTCGCCCAATCCTTTATTGACTCGATCTTAGCGGGATCTACATGAATACCGACCGCCGATTACATGACCTAGTAATTGCACAGTAGATATCCAAAACTCACACTTCGAGAACTTCGCATACAGTTCTTCCTTCTTCAACAATTCCAAGATCAATTTAAGATGCTCTTCGTGTTCTTTCACACTCTTGGAATAAATTAGGATGTCGTCAATGAATACGATCACAAATTTATCCAAGTAGGGTTTACACACTCGGTTCATGAGGTCCATGAACACCGGCTGCGCGTTGGTTAACCCAAAAGGCATGACTTGGAACTCGTAATGTCCATAACGAAGTTCTCAAGGCGGTTTTGGGAATGTCTTCTTCCCGAACTCTTAGTTGATGGTATCCGAATCTTAAGTCGATTTTTGAATAAACGCTTGAACCTTGAAGTTGATCGAATAAGTCATCGATTCTCGGTAGTGGGTAACGGTTCTTAATGGTTAGTTTATTCAATTCACGATAGTCGATGCACATTCGAAAGTTCTGCCCTTCTTCTTGACTAATAGGACTGGTGCTCCCCATGGTGATGAACTTGGTCTAATGAACCCTTTTTCCGCAAGTTCCGACAACCGGTTTGATAACTCCGTGAGTTCCGTTGGAGCTAATCGATAAGGTGCTCTTGCCACCGGTGTGGCACCGTGCACTAAATCGACCGAAATTTAACCCGCCGGGTCGCGGAGTCCCGCAAATCTTCGGAAAGACTTCGTGAAATTCTCTTACTATTGGCACGTCTTCCGACGCTTTTTCTTCCTTTTCTTTTTTGTCCTTTCCAGTGACTTGTGCTAGGAAGATGTGACATCCTTCCTCGATACACCTTAACACCTTGGTACGTGAAATGACATGCGCCTTGGCGTTTCTTCTGTCACTTCTGTCCCCTTCTATTGTTAGGACTTCATTTCCATAGGGTAATTAGACGAGCCTCTCGTCACAAATGATGGCAGCATGATATTTTGCTAACCAATCCATTCCGACGATGACATCGAAACTACCCAATGCTACTGGTATCAATTCGATATTGAATGGGTGGTTTAACAGATTTAGGGTGCAACCTCTTATGATGGTATCTACCCTTTCTCCGTTACCATTAGCTAGTTCCACATTGTATGCATTTCCTAATGCCATTGGGGCAATATCGAGTAGTGGACTAAATGCATTAGAAACAAAACTCTTATCGGCTCCCGTATCAAACAATATGGATGCATAACGGTTATTTATAAGGAACGTACCCGTCACAACATTCGGGTCTTCCTGAGCTTCCACTTTGGTCACTGCATAGACTCTCCCACGAGCTCCTTCTCCATTTCCCTGATTACTTGTCTGTCCAACATTTCCCTGAATCCAGCCATTCCCATGGCTTCCTGGATTTCCTCAGTTTCCTTGATTTCCTCCATTGCCTTGGTTTCTGGTCTTTCGGCAATCATTCTTATAATGCCCTTTCTCACCACAACCAAAGCATGTTATAGCGGCTTTTGGGTCCTGAGCTGGGGCTGTTTGAACTGTCGCCAATGACTTGGACCTCAGTTCTCTGGTTAAGTGTCCGATTTTCGACAGCATTCGGACTTGACGTACACCGCCCTTGTGATGCAGGTGCATCGGTTACACAATGGTGCGAGTCCCCGAGTACGGTTTCCTTTCCCAACACCGTGCATAAGCTCTAGCAACAGTTTGCCTCTTGCTTTGATTGTTGTCGTTGTTTCCAATCGTTGTTGCCACGGTATACATTGTTGTTGTAGCCTTGAGAATGATCGTCCCATTTCCTCTTATTGTCAACCACTTTGTCCATGGAATCCTCAATCACTTGGTCCATGAGTTTGTTGGCTACTTCGATAGTTTCATGAAGATCGGCAGCCTTAGAAGTGGTGACATTGCCCTTGATAGGTTGGGGCCCTCCATGTATCTTTCTAACAATCGAGTCTCAGTGGGAACCATTTCAGGACACAATAAGGCTAGTTCTTGAAATCGCTGATTATAAGCAGCCATATTGGTGCCTTGAACTTTGAGGTTCCAAAACTCATGCTCGAGTTTCTTGATCTCATTACGAGGACAAGACTTTCAAGTACCATTTCCTTGAAATTCTCCCATGGCATGGCATAGGCAACATCGATACTAGCAGATTTCAGAAATTATTCCACCGTGTCAAGGCAGATCCGTGGAAAGTGAATGATGCATACTTAACCTTAGACTCTTCTTCACAATTGCAGATTCGAACACAGTCTCGAAGCTTTTCGATCCATCTAGTCGACCGACATCCTTCGGTTCCACTAAAACCTCCAGTCATAGTTTTACGAAAGTCTTGATAAGTACAAGTGCGGCCGTGAGTGGGTGGTCTCGAAGTTCCAGCATTAGTAGACGAGTGGTTTGCCGCAGCTAAAGCGGCGTTCACTCGCTCATTGACTAGTTGGTCAATCATGGCTTGATTCATGATAGGTTGGATTGGAGTAGCCCTAGCAGGTGAGTAGTGGCTTCAGCCATCTGATCGTGTGTGACTCTGTTTGGAATAGCAACGTTTGCAGCTTGGTTGCGAGTGACTCTCGCTGGAATTGGAGAATTGGAAGCTCCACCAGGGTTGGTACGTTTTGATCTTCGTTTTGGCGGCATTTCTGCAGTAGGTAAGGTGATAAGATATATAACCTTTTGAACAAGGTAAGTGCCAAGTAATAGTGTAAATATCGCAGATAGATCATATGAGCAATCTATAAAAGAAGAGACAATTGGATAGGAAAATAAGTCTGATATAGATAGAATTTCGGTTACAAGGTTCCTAAGGTACATGATGAGATACTAGATGGAATACAACCGAAATACAACGGAAATACAAACTGAGGTACAAGAGTGATAACTAACACTAACTGTTATAAATCCAGTTTAGTGTGATACATCATAAAATCATATCTAAGAATGCCCATGCTCGGTACGGAGTCGCTCAATGGTAGCAATCAACTCTCGCTGCGTATCCTCCAAACTCGCGATACGTCTCATCTGAGATGCTAACATGGAATCTAAACCAAGAGTCCTCTGCCACTCCTCTCGGCAGATCTCTAGCCATCCACCGGACGCCGCTCTAGCTCCTCTAGTCGTCCGTGCATCTGGCTTGACCTCTGCCCAAGGCTCGTGCTCCTGTCCCGGCTCTCGACATCCTCGACCTGAGCCTCAACCCTAAAACCCAGTCGAATCCTCTCGTGTCTCTCGAGCTCCATGCTCTCAAACAACACATCAAGAACTCGGTCTAAACCTCAACACGCCGCCGCAAGCTTGCAAGCGTGTTGGATCGACTCTCTCTAGCTGGTCAGTATGGACTCCTAGCAGAGTCTCATGAGAGTCCAAATTAATAAATATCCTCTCGTGAGGGTCGATCACCATCCGGAGATCCCGATAGGTCCGGTTCTCGACCGTGCCTCAACCAGTGCAGCTTCCTCGATGGTCTCAAGCTGTCTAGTGGTGCGTGCAAGGCACTCCATGTCTGCTGCAGATGGTATGAATGAAGGTGATGATGGACTATAGCTTGGGCTGGTGATGTGTGGTACAGAACTGATCACACAATCAATATCTCTCCAAGTAATCTCATTACTTTCCTCCTGGCTACGGAGGAAAGCAGCTCTCTGTCCCAATCCAAATGGTGCATCCATGTCCATGTCATCGCTTAATTTCTGAGCCATCCTAGAGCTTTGTCCTAGCTCCTGGATACTATGGACAATCTCCAGACCTAGTATATCCATATCTGCTGCTGTGCTAACATGTCCAGGGACACTCTCAGTAGGCATAGGCTCGGGTAGTTCCTCCTCAGGATCCTCTTCCGGATCTTCTTCCGGGTCTTCCTCCGAGTAGGAATCAGTAGATCTCCTGAGGCGTTTGGGCTTTTACATAGGGCCATGGGTTTACTTTATAAGCCTAGTGATAATAACTAACATATAAGCCTAATAACTTAGCAACCTATTACATAATTAATGTAACACCCCCAAATTTGGTTTAGCGGAAGCATACGTGTTATTTGGGAGCGTTACGGGATCGGTGAATCATAACACAAGTAATAAAGAACGGAATACACACTCCGTTTAATTCCATAAAATATTTTAAAACATTATCTTACAATATTGTTTTAGATAAATGGGCACATCCCATAAGTTTTAGTGGTCCCAATGTAAAACATCATTTCTGTGTAAAAACATTTCTTTAATACTACTACGACCATTTACCCGCTTCTTGCCTTGCCTTCATGATCATAACTTAAACACCTGAGAAAATATGCTAAAAGGTCACTAAAAGTCGGTGAGTTCATAGGTTTAAGTAAAATAATAAGTTTGGACCATAAGCAAAGTCATATAATCATTACAACGAATATAATGTTATATGGATGAAAGTCTATTACGCTAGCTCTAAGTTCATGCAACCGATACTACGACAGTTTCTGTATGCTAAAAGATGTCATACAATATAGGGGCCCATAGCGAGTGTTTTGTCCCTCAACACTCGGTTCTGACATGGTATACGTTTCACCTTGGCCTAAGTATGGCCAACCGAATGGAGGAGTCACCCTCAATAGATCTATTTATAACATTCGCGTTTCCCAATGGGGAATTGACGGTTCATGAAAAGGGCATTCTCTAGGGACATAAGGGCTTAGGCTAAACCACGTAATAGTAATCATGTGATAGTTTTGGTCCATAAAAAGGTTTTGCATATTTCTCACCCCAGAATGTATAAAACAGTTTATCAAGTAAAAGAGGGGCTATGAAAACTCACCTTAGCAAATGTGCAATCCAAAAGTGGGATTTAGTGATTGTTGTGAAGCGGCACCGACACGCGACCTAGATAAGGAGGGCAATGTTCTAGTTCATTGTTTTAAGTATCACTTAATTAAAATAGTTCAATTGTTTTCATAATTGTATTAAAACTAAACTTAAGTTTGTAAAAATAATTAAATGGTTTTACTAGTAAGTATATGAAAGTATATATACTTTTCACGTTGACAATATAACAATATTAAAATTCAAAATTTGGTTTGAAAATATTTACGTTATTCTTTTAGTAAGTATATAATGTATATATATACTTATTTAAGTTGACACATGATAGTAGTGTCAAAAATCAAATATTGGTTGATTTATTTTCTAATTGTATTTAGAAAATACTTGAGTTAAATTTGAAGACTTTCAAATTTAATATATGATAAAATGACATAGTTGTCTTTGTTTATTTATCAAACTTGTTTTTAATATATGTAGTTCTAATGAGAAGTTTACTTGACATACATTCGCTTGCACATTGTCGTTAAATTTTGACGTAATCATCACTACATGGATCATGTTTTTAAGGCACCGGTTGTCGCTTAAAATAAACTTTGCACTTGTTTACTTGTTAAGCTCGTATATGTATGTTTTTAAGTAGGAGATTTCGGATACGTGATAAATGTGTCTAGTTTTATAGTTGACTATAAACCGAACGTCTCGGGTTTCACTTTATGACTAAATTTATTTGCTCAATGAAAAACTCATGTGGGCGTATGGGCGTGGCCCGATAGAAAATGATGCATTGGGCCTGAGCTTGACATGGTATACAATGAGAAATGGGTTTGTTCAAATAATAAGGTGGGGATTATATTTTTGTTTTGTTGTCGTTTAGACTGGCTACTACCCAAGAAATACAGGAAGGAGATTTTCCTTTGTTACAAGTTTTGGAAATAAGAGTATACTATCAAATTTTTGAGTACCTGGGCGCTAGTTTAGACACTAGGAAGGTAATTAAACACTTTTCGGAGTGACTCAAACGTGGCTTGTCTCGAGTGAGATTTGGCCAACATCATTAACTAGGACATGAGAGCAAAAAGGGGTGAAGATACCTCTTGTTAGTTGAGTACTACTCGACTTGGTTCTAATCGTCAACCATTTTACTCTTACGGAACTAGACAAGTATAGGTTACTCGAAAAACATTTTAGCACATGAGCACTCTTGACTTGGGTTTCTTACATTTCGAAGGACATAACAATTTTAACGCAACTCATGGTCGAAGTCCAAGACACCGGGTACTTATCATAACAAAAATCAATTTTTCCCAAGTTAGCGCAAAGCCTTAACTTGATGTAAGTTTCTTTGGCCTAAGGCTTTTGTCGACACAAGAAGTAACACCGAGGTTGACTCGAAAGGGTTAAGAGCTTTGAAATGGGTTCCTAGTCGGATTAGAAAATGTCTTAACATATCCTTACCAAGTTTAAGTCTCATGACTCCACAAGTTAACAAAACTCAACATCTTCACTCTAGACTTAATACTAATGTTTACAAAACTTGACTTATCTCACTTTTCTTGTTTCATACTTCTCGACAGAAAAACCAAACGGACACAAATTTGGTTAGTGACATCTTGAGACTAAGGAAACTTAGGTTGTTTATCAACATAGAGATCTCATTATCAAGAACACTTAATTCATAGCTACATTATCCAACTTTTTATAAAACATTAACTTCCCTAGTTCTTGGTTATACAATTCGACCATAGAAGGAAAATCAAACACACAAACCAAATGAGTTATCACATTCGAGACTTGACATGGTAACCAAGAACAAGTAAATATTCGACATGACCAAAACATATAACAATCTTATTGATAAAAATTTTCCAACATCATATCATAAAAAAAATAAAACATTACATCAAGAAAGATTATAACCTCAATTCGAAAATGGTGGGTGATGAACGAAGGGTTGTTTCTTGGATTCGAACCAAATAAGTCTTGAATTAGCACCAAAATACCTCCAATTGCAAAACCCCCAAATCAATTTTAGAAAACCCTAACTTTCGCAAACCCTAGTTTTTGGGTAAAATTGAAATTGAAACTGAGTTTGGGGTTTTTGCATCTCTACTAGAGATATAGAAGTATTTTGGGAAGATGTTTAGCTACCTTTCTCTCTTTGGGTCTTGGTTTGAAGCCGAATTTGGCTAACTTCCAACCGTTAGAATGTTTTGGACTTTAGTTCAAGGTAGACACAAGTGAGGATATGATTCTCTTGAGTGATCTTTGCCTTGATTCTTTCTTGGATTCGTATGAGAGGTAGCATCTAGGAGAGATTTGAGAAGTAAACCTTTCATGGTTTTGGTGAGGATAGATGAGGAATAATAGAAAGAGGTGTGTTGGTTTACCATTTTGGGAGATTCGGCCTCTATGGCGCATGTATAGGGGTGGAGAGGTTGAAGATGAAGATTTTGGGTATCTCATTTCTCTGTCTTGTGTTTGTCGTGTGTGGGAAGGGTAAGACAAGAGTGTACCTCAAACTTTTATAAAGTCTTTTCTTTTAAATGTAATGTAAGTATATTAATATAGGTATAATAAGGTAATGTAAGTAAAGTGAGTGTATATGTAATGTATACTTATAATTTATTTTGTGTACATGTACATGTGTTCCACTTGTATTGGGGTCTTATAAAAGTTTATGTTTAAGTGTAAGTGTGTTATATACGTTGTGTCCCGCGATATTACATTGTGACCAAAGTATCGTTGTTTGATAACTTTTTATACGTAGTATTTTTTGTTACGTGTCCAAATATTTTTAATCTTTGTAATATTCCATATCACGGACATTTGTCATTTGTTTTATCGAGTCCTTATCATAGTGTCGGTACGCAAGTTCGGCACTGGGAAAAAGGGATAACCTCTCTTCTTACAATTTAAATCATAAGACAAAATGAAATATTCATAAAATGATATGAATGCAAAAGTGATGCAATGGTCTACAGCGTGCGAGTTATCTACTCAAATGATCAGGCTAAGCTTATGCATGCTTAATGACTTATGCTTAGTAATAATAAATTACTAATTATCAGTTAAATTTTAGTGAAAATTTACCGTGTGTCACAATTAATGACCAACACTTGATAGTAGTTACACGTATTCCCAACAATTGGTTTGAGTGAAATGATCGGCGACGGTGAGCGGCGGCACTTACGAACATCGGAGATGAGCGAAGGTGTGGATCGATATAGCAAGAGGGTTGTGTGTTTTTTTTACTCGTGTGTTTTTCTTCTTCTTTTATTTTAATCTCTTAAACGGAGTAAATAAAATAGATACATTTTGTTTTAATTTTTATCTTATTAGTTTGATTTGGTAGATTTTGTGACTTTTATATTATTTAGTAGGCAAAAGTTTTACTGATTTAGTGACTTTTGTACTTTTAGTAGGCAAAAATTTTAGTCACCATATGTCACAAATTTTGTAGTGTCATAAGGCTCGTGAGCCTTATCGAGCTCTTATTAAATTACAACTTTATCCTTTATATATGTACATGTTATTACCTAATTTTGCATAAAATTGGGTCGAGTCAAGCTTGATAAGCCGAGTTTTTATCGAGTTCGAGCTTGAAATATTGAGGTAATCGAGCTAGAGTCGAGTTTCAAGCTCGAGTTTTAGATTATGAGTCAAGCTCGAGCTTGAAATCCAAAGCTTGACTGAGCTCGAGCCGAGTTTCGATCTCGAATCTGTTAGATAATAAAGGTCTAGGCCCGGCCTGTCGGGTTTGGCACGTTTAATTGCTAGGGTTTTGATTAGTTTGTAGTCTATTTAATATCTTGTAAACTTCATTATTTAGTGAATCATTATTAATATCTCTTTCAATATTATTTTGGTTTCTACATGGTATCAGAGCCTTTTGTACAAGTCATCGAAATATTGTTATTCTCCGGTCACCGGCTAATTGTCGGTGGACCAGAGGGATCCCGCTGCTTTGTTTTATGTTTTAGTTATGAAGAAAGAAAAAAACTTGCTTGCACAGACTTGTTGTCGAGTTATCCGCCGTCAAAATCAATTAATTGAAAGAAAATTTAGAATGGTACATTGAATTGTTGGCTCTGTTGAAATATTATAGAACATTAATTTTACGTAATACACAAATTCTCATGTTTATTTGGTTGCTTTTGGTTTGGTGGAAAGTTCATATCAATTTTGGAGTAGCCATTTTTTATTGGATGATGAACATTATACTGGGTCGGTTTGACTAATAGGATCTGATATCCATGAACCCATGAGAATATTAAGGTACTGAACTCATTTAAATGAATGTTTGGTTTGTTGTTCGACTTTCAGATTTGTAGAGATGCGAATTGTTCTATTTTGTTCTTTTGAACTTGGTTTTGTTTGTAATCATGGTTTAATAATTTTTGTTTTGTTTTTGCATTGGTATTAGTATCGGTATTGGTATTTGGTAATCACGGTTATGTTCGTTTCGGTTATAATGGATTATTGTTGGCTAGTTTGGTTTTGCAATGGTGTTGGTGTTGATGATGGTGATGTTATAGTATTAACTAATTGATTCCTTAGGAAAGAGATCAATTATAGAAGTGTAGTATTAGGCAACTCAAACGTATTAGGTTTGAGTCCCGAGATCGTTCCAAACGAGGGATGAATGGAGTTAAACAACTCACGTCGCGTTTATCGGGATTTGAATGGGAAAAGAGGATATTTTGATGTTTTCTAAACTACGGGGCAAGGGAAGTAAATGGGAAGCAAATAAGGGAACTAAATCTATAGTGCAAACACGAAATTACAACTAATTATGCAAATTTACGCTAATATGCAAATTACGAATTAATTAAAACGTGAATTAAATGCAAACTAATTCAATTTAATCTCTAAAAGTGATCTAAAACTATTATAAAATTGAGAATGCAATTTGAAAATTATTTAAAATTTAAAAATAATTTTTATGATTTTTCTTGAATTAAAAACTATTTTTGTATTTTTAAAATGGATTTAAAATGCTAAAAATTATGAAAACTTATGAGAAAATTACAAAAATATTTTTAAAAAATCTTAAATAACTAAAAATAATTTTAAAAACTGATTTTGTATTTTTCTGACTTTTTATCTAATTTCTATGAATTTAACCCCATTTTAATATAATTAAATTGCTAAAAATTATTATTTAAACTAGTAAAAATAAGGAAAAATATTTTTTATGTCTTTTTGATTTTTATTAAACTGATAAAATTGAAATTATATTTTTTTTGAGCTTTTTCTGATTTATTTCTATTAAAAGCTATTTAAAAAGTGCTAAAAACTATTTTAAATGCAGAAAAATAGCAAACAATGACAGAAAATTATTAAAATTTCCAGAAAAGTCCTACAAATTACTGAGATGATATGAAAATTACTAAAAACTACTTGTGAAGACTGAATAAGCTACTTATAGTGAAACTGATTTGGATAAGCAAATGACAAATAAGCTAGAAGCTACAATGGTCTACCAAAAGCTAAAACAAGCTGAGTTATGACTTAACTAACCTTAAAATGATCTATTGCAACAATTGTTTACCAACTAAACACAGCTTATGAGCTATTAAGCAATTCCAAATCCTAATTAGTTATCAACAACACCGAAACCCTAACTTTCAGCTTATGCAGAAGCTAGAAAAGAGGCTTAAATTGGAATCCAGAAATTGGATTCTCTAGACCACCTGGCAAACTAATTGTAAACCAATTTTCAGCTAATTTAGACAAGTTTTGAAAAGTTTAGAAGCTCTTTAAAAACCTATGATGAAGGTGCACAGGGCACTATTTAAACAAATGACAAAGTTTAAACACAGATTTAACTACTTTAAAAATTCCACAAAATTAAACTAAAGTTACCCTGTTATTAACCACCAACCAAAATTGCTAAACCTAGATTTTCACTGGAATTGGATCCAAAATGAAGAGTTTAAAAATCAACAAAGAATTGTCATAGTTGTCCTTTGATTGAAGCGAATTGAACGAATTCGCTTGGGCATTTTAGGGTTCTAAGCATCTGGGTAACTTTGGGGATTTTTTAACGCGGGTTTTTATTTTGGGTAATTTTATATTTATGTTTGACTGAAGTTGACTAGTGGTAAGTATTGAAAATGTTGACTTGTTGACCGGGTTTTGACCGTGGGTAATAAAGGGGTATACGGGTTTGGATGTTGGGCTTGGGCCAAGGGATAATAATAATGATAAATGGGCTTGGACTTAATTAATAATCCGAACATGGTTCAAGGGACTAAACATGTAAAATCAAAAATTCCAAGGACCAAATCTGCCAATTCTGAAAAGTACTCTCAAGGGCCATTCTTGTCTCTTCCAAATAAACCAAGGACCAATATTGCCAATCTTGAAACTCCAGGGGTAAAATCTGACAAATTCTGAAACTTGAGGGACTGATTCTGCCATTTCTTCAAAGTTGATCAAATCTTTCAAAAATCATCCTTTAAGTATCAGAATCTTCAAATTCACTCTTTTCTGACTTCCCAAATTTCGCCTTTTAGCACTCTTTTCCTTCTCGTGCTCGGGTTTTCGTCTGATTTGTCTTTCTTTTGCGTGTTTTGTCATATCCGTACCTGCACATGCATAAACTCAAGAAACCAACAAATATTAGGAATAAACGGCTCTTTCTTGGTTATTTTGGGCCTGATTTGGTGAAGAAAAGGTATGTGTTTTAGCACATACCACTAATCTGACTATGTCTTGAGTAATTATGTGCAACATCTCGACATCAACAACATGTATTGGTTCTGGTTCCGCATCCGATTACGTCTGGTTTTGCATCTGTCTGATTTCACTTGTTTTCGTTTGGTTTGGCATCTGGTTCTGCCTGATTCAGCCTGGTTCTGCATTTGGTTACATCTGGCTCTACATCTGTCTGGTTTTATCTGGTTTTGTTTGTTTATGTCTGGTTCATCGCCCGCACTGGGCATTGCGATTTTCACACGTGGTTCTGCATCTGGTTCCACCTGGTTTTGTATGCATCTGTCTGTCTGTCTGAATCTGCATTTGTCTATCTGAATTTTCCTGCACCTGTCAGTCTGCATGTTCTACTCTCGTTCATCTTCGTATTTATGTTGTTCTGTGCTCTATACCTGGTTCTTTGGATTATATCGGATTGAGACTCCGTCTAGCACCGAGCTTGCACTCTAGAACACTCTGCTTTTGTTCTTTTTCAGTTTTAGTTTATTTCGGTTTGCCAAACTCTCAATGTTTGTCGCTGCAGCACTGTGTGTTTGAGAGGGGATGTTAGATAATAATGGCCTAGGCCCGTCCTGTCGGGTTTGGCCTGTTTAGTTGCTAGGGTTTTGATTAGTTTGTAGTCTATTTAATATATTGTAAACTTCACTATTTAGTGAATCATTATCAATATCTCTTTCAGTATTATTTTGGTTTCTACAGAATCGAGTTCGAGCTTGGCAGTACCCGGCTCAACTCGACTTGTTTACACCAAGAGTCGGGGTTTTTAGTCACTGACAAACTGTAGCCACGACCTAAGTTGTCGCTAAAGATTATACTTTTTTCGTCACTAAAGACACATAAGAGTCGTGGCTACAAGCCTTTAGCCACAACCTTCACTAAAGGCCTTTAGCTACGGTTATTTAGCTTTTAGCCACGACATTTGGCCGTGTTTAAAATCCCTAATTCTTTAGTTAAAAGAAATACTTGGTGCACATGTTTGATCCCCATATTCTAGAAGTTGAAATCTAAAGCTCAACAGCCATTAATTTTTTTTATCTAATGCAGCTGTTTTGGGTGTTGTTTAGTGTTTGTGGACTGCGAGCTAGGTACATTTGCTTGATTGGCATTATATTCCTAAATACACTTGTTAAGGCTATCATCGGATGCTAGTGACTTGTTAGCTAAAGTTTTGTCTAATATAATCTCCATCCATCGGTCATTCAATAAAAACCAAAAAAGCCAACAAACTAAGTTGACATGTTATCACATTATTTGATCTCGTCACAACTTTGTTCTAATAAAGTATGGGAATGCGGTTTTATTCTCCTTGAAGAAGCCTAAACTTTAATAGTTTTGTCTCTTAAACTTGGTTTTGGGTATAGAGGTATGAGTTTTAATGTAATTGGGTGGATTGGTTAAAGACCCATTAAACGCTATTTTGTCTACGTAATTTTCTTTCGCCTAGCTTCTTGCTAGTTTTTTTAATAATATTCCGCCGGTTAAAAAATGTATGAGAAGAGATCAAATAAAGTGCTTTAATATTTAAAAAAACCGTTTGGTGATAATTTCATATGTTGGTGACATGGGTTACATTTTACTTAACTACTCTAGTAAATTGTCTATGAATATTAGAATAGGTCGATAAAATGAGACTTTTTTATTAGCAAATAAAAGTCAAATTCGAATGTGATCCAATAAACATTACATTAATTTGGTATTGCTATTAAAGGATATTACATTTGTTATCATCTTTGCACCATTTTCATTGGTCTTTGAAAGTATATGTTAATTCATTTGAAAGACTACTTCACGGAAATTGTTTCTTGTAACTTTACTTTGTTGTTTTCTTTAATACGGCCAAAGCTTTTTCTATCACTTTGGAGTTTGAAAGTATGGGTTGAGTTATTCCAAAGCCAACTATTTTTCTTATATATAAAAAAGGAAATACTGTCACTATAAGGACATGTAATTTAAAAAATGAAGAGATGTTTTTTATGATACCGACGGTGTACATATTTAATTTTAACTAGGCGAGTGATGAGTGTGTAAATACTCATCATTTTTAGTCAAATCTGAACTGCAAAACGTCTAAAAATGCTCAGAAATGCATCAAAATACTGAAAATATTCCAAAAATGCATTTTATATGTTTCAGATGCAAAATGTTCAAAATCAGATGAAAAATGAGCAAAGTTTGCATAATTGGCAGTTTCAGTCCCCCAAGTTTCTAAAATTGTCAAAAATAGTCCCTGAGCCAAAATTTCAAAAGAAAAATCACCAAAGGTCCTTTTTAAATCATAACTTGTCAAATTTAGTCCTTTGGTGAAAAATATAAAAAGTTTGAGAAAATTACAAGTTTGGTCCTCCAAGTTTGAAATTTGGCAGAATTGGTCCCTGGAAAATCTGAAAATGTCAACTTTGGTCCTTGTAATATTAACACTTGGCAATTTCAGCCCCTGAAGCATCTTTGCATAATTGGCAGAAGTGGCCCTTCCATTTTCAGAAATTGCAACAAAGACCCTTGAGTATTAAACCTTTCCTATCTTTTGGCCTTGTCACAATGCAATTGGACCCCTGTCATTACCTTTTTGGACCCCCCACTTTTGACCTCCCTCTTTTATTAATACCAGTCAAATGCCTTTGACTTCCCCCTTTCCCTCTCTCCCTCACGAGACACCATATCCATCATCACCAATCCTGCAACTTCACTGATACACTCCACCATCATCATTTTCACCCTCCTCCAAACACTTAACTCCAAAGGTTCATTAAATGCACCCTCTACCTACCCCTTCCCTCCCCAGCTGTTAAAAAAGGTTTTGGCGCCAAAAACCTTTAAACGGCCAAGATCAATTTCATTAATCCAAGGGTCAGTATTAGTGATGGGAAATGTCCAGAGAGAGGAGAGAAGAAGATTTGAGCTTATAAAAAGCAAGAAGAAGCAACAAGCAAGTTAGTTAGTTAGTTTTTGTTTAAATGAATGTCATTTTTAAGCTTTTAATATCTTAAGTAGTTCTCTATTGTATTTTTCAGTTAATTTGTATCAAACAAAGTCATTCTAGTATATTGCAACTTATTTTAAACATCAATTCAAGATTAATGATCATTCTCCATAATTTGTGTCACTGTTGAAATTTTAATTTTCAAACTCACTTGTTTAAGCATTTAGCAACTCAGTTTCAATCTCCAACAAGCTTACATAAGCTTATAATAGCTTTTTGTAAGCTTAGAATCAAGTTTCAAGCATATTAGAAATTTGGTCAACAGAAGTCAACCTTAGAGCAAAATTAATGCAGGAATGGAATGGGGTGATTCAGGAATGGGAATGGGTTGATGGAAGCTAGCTATGGGTTGATCTATGTAGGTTAGTGGTATTGTAGTTCTGGTTTGATTACTAGCAAGCCATTGTGGCTAGGCAACTTTGTAAGTAATTTTCAAATTCTTAGCATAATCAGTATTTGTAGTCTTAATCTGTTAAAACCTGTTCAAATAGTAGCATTTAGAATAGTTAAAGTTAGATTGATCATGATTGATGCCTGTTCAGTCCTTGGATTAGTTTCTTTGTTTGCAAATCAGTGTAACAAGGATGTTTGGTTTACTGTCATAACTGATCTCAGAGGTCTATTCAGTAGTTAAGTTCTATTGGTTCATGTTTATTAAGTGTATTTGAGCTCATTTGAGTCAAAATATTGGGTCTGCAAAGCTTCAAGTCAACATTTCCCTTAAATCCATCTTAACTGTCCACTGTTGTAGTTTTGGATTTGCAGATCATTATTTTGTGTTTAGAAATCATTAACATTGCTTGCATTACACTTGTTCTATCATATTACATCAGTATCAAATCAAAAATTGGTTCCAAAGTTCATTTTAGTCAAACTTCATCATTTTTGTCAAAAGTCAAATTGTGAAAAATCTGCTTTGGAGCCCAGCTTAAAAGGATTTTTCTTGAACTCATCTTTGGGTCTTATCACATTTGGTAGAAACTTCATCTGGTTCGTTACTTATTAGCATTTTTTGAAATTTTTCAATTTATTTAAAAGCTTCAAACAAGTTTTTCTTTCAAGCCCAAGTGCCTCGCCCAAACTTGCAACATTACATGAGCTTTTTCTCAGTTCTTGCAGCTTGTGCACAAGGCTCATAAGAGCTTCTCATGGTCTGAATTTTGGTTTAGACACTCTCACCCAGGTCTACTTTAGTTTACAATTGGTAGTTTTCACTTTTAGCTTATTGTGTTGCTTATTTTTGTGCTTAAAGTAGCTAGCTCGATCTGTTTTCATACATAAGCTCATATCATCAAAACTGATCCAACTTGCATATCAGTAGTTATAACCTGTTGTTTTAAGTTGCATTAGAGTGATTTTAGCACATTAGAGCTTCTGTGTTTGTTGGTGGCTTTTGGTACACTTTTGCTTATTCTAGTGCTTATTTCAATAAGCACTTGGTTAGCAGTTTCAAATTTCTCCACATAAGTGCCTGTTTTTCCATTTTTCCTAGATTCCTCTCATTATTTTAGAGTTTTCCTGAAAATATCAGATTTTTCTAAGTTGATTTGCTATTTTTCTCAATTTAAATCACTTTTTAACACTTTTTAATTAGCTTTTAATACAAAAAATTCAGAAAAGGTTCAAAAAAATAAATTTTCAATTTTCTTAGGTTTAGATAAATATAAAAAGTAAAAAAAGTAATTTTCCGGATTTTTCATAGTTTATTTTGTAATTTTTAGTAATTTAATTAGTTTTAAATAGTTTTTAATTCCTAGAAAATAGAAAAATAATCAGAAAAATACAAAAATAGTTTTGAAAATTCTAGTTTGTTATTTTAGACTTTTATAATTCATAATTTTATTTTTCTAGCTTTATTTCCTATTTTCTTGTATTTTAGGTAATTATTAAATAGTTAAAAATAGTTTTTAATTAATAATAATTAGATAATTAGTTATAAAAATAATTTTCTTTTTCTAAAACTTTTCTTTTATCATTAGGATTGTGAAAATATCATTTTCATATTTTTAGGGTTAATATTGTGTAAGTTTCACGTTTTTAATTGTACGTCGCGTAGTTTTTAATTTCAGTTTTATAAAAACATAAAAACAAAAACATCATTTTAAATATAGTGATAGCGTTTATTTAATAGATTTTATCTTTTTAATTTCCTTTATTTTGCATTTAAGCCCTTGTAGTTTATGTCCTTCTCCTTAGTTATAATAATTCGCAATCTCCTTTTCCGTTCAAATCTCATCACTATATCGTTGGTGATCCATTGCACGTCGGCTGGGACATACCGACCGGAAACACTGCTCTCTGATCTTCATTGAGTTCGCTCCCGGAGCCGCTTGTTACTTGCCTGCCATTCACAAGTGGCAGACTTGTGTGATAAAGCTTGACTGTTCTGGAGCGCATCAGCGAGTACCCGCGCCTAGCGGCAGCGGTTTGTAGCTTTAGATAATTAATGATTTGTGATATTATGATGAGTGTTTTGTGTAGCGTTTAAATTAGAACGTGAACCGATGAAAATGCAATTGCAAAAGGTTGTACTATACGATAACTAAAGTCTAGACAAAATTCTTAACATCTATCAAACAACATATAAAAACATTTAATGAAAATAAAAGTACATCTATCAAACAACATATAAAAACATTTAATGAAAATAAAAGTAAACATTACATCAGTTATGAGATAAAAATTAACAACACACGTTACTTGTCGCGTAAAAACTAACAAGGATGAGATTAATGGTGCCGTTGTTAAGAAGAACGCAAATACCAAAATTATCATGAATGTGATTAGCCCAACATAAAAAAAATGGACTAATTTTGGCTATTTTGTAAAAGATTTGGACACATTTAACTTCATTTGTTTTTTTTAAATGGGCGTATTTAGCTTATTGAAAAATTAAATGTGCACTAACGGGCACATATTTTCTCTTAATTGTAAAACATTATAATCGTTTTTGAAGAAAAACTTATATATATATATATATATAATATATTTATATAGCGACAGATCGTTTGGTGTTAAAAAAAGTTTATGGGTTCTAAACGAAAATAATAAAAGTTTGAAGATTTGGGGATTAAACATAATGTTTTGAAACTCGGTTCGACCCGGTGGTCCAACCGTTGAACCGCCCCGAAAAAACGAGTCGATTTAAACCGAGTCAACCCGGAGGTTGGGTCAAAACGGGTCAAATTAAAGGGTCAACCCACGGGTTTGAAGGCCTCTCGGTCAACCCAATTTTCGATATGTATTAATAGTTTCAAATTTTCACTTTTTACTTTTTGGTTTTTCCTTTATATATATATATAGCAGGTACCTCAAGGTTGTCGGCGGGTACCCTGTGCCGATTAACCGGAGAAATAGATCTCGATGAGACCTGATTCACCAGTTTGTATCGGTTTCAACGGGTCCTCTCTAGTTCATTTTCGGATGGCTGTTATTGGTTAGCCGAGCCGGTGGCGACACCGGTTTCTAGTTGAACCCGTTGGTCCGGTCCGATTTACAAAACTATATGTTCTATCAACTTGTTAGCTTGTATGAAGCTTTGTGTGTTTTATTAATTTGTATATCATGTATAATAACATGTACTTTCATTTTAGGGTGTTTTAAAAATAACATTAATTAGTGTGTTTAATTATTTTATATTTAGAATTATGTTGTAGCTTGTTTAAATTGTATATATTGTGAAAATTTTATTGTACTTTTTAGTAATGAGTGTTTTAATTGGTTGTTTTTAATATGGTAGATATGCTTTTAATTGGTTGTACATTGTGAATAAATTATTGTATTTTTAAGTAATATGGTGTTTTAATAAGAATATTAATTACACAATACATTTCTCTCACCTTTGACTTTCAACTTTTCACTTTTCAAGATTTAACCGTTTTTCTATTATATGTAGTATAGATATATATTAAAGTGGATAAAATTTAACATTTGAGAGCAATTGAATGTGTTTCTTAAACATTTACCCAATGTGGAGGCATCTGTTTAATTTTTAATTATTATATTTTTGTGTTTTAGTTTTGCTTGATGATATAAACAGGTTCTATTATTAAAAAATTTAAAATTATCGTATAATAGAATTGTAATTTATAAAATCAAAAGTAAACATGTATTATAAAGCAAAATTAATTATGAGGCAAAATGTATTAGAGATTTTTAATATCTTGCTGGGTGTATTACTATGTTTTTTTTCAAAAAAATAATAATAAAAAATAATAAAAATTTGTTTTATTATATAATTTTCAAGGTAAAAAATATAATGTCAACAGAAACGCCAGAAGTTGAAATTAAACAAATAAAAAAATTAAGTTGTTAGAGAAAATGTGTTTTTTAGTTATATGTTATAAGAATATTTATGTGGTTAATCTAGACTTACACATATTCACTCTATAAAACAGTTTACATCTTCAAAATTCTAAATTTCAACCGCTACTTAAAGCATCCACTATGGTAGTTTGTGAAAAGGTTTATAGAAAGTTGAAGAGGTCTAAAAATATATGAACCATAGTAGATATATACTTCAATCATATGTTGCATAAATAGGTATAGGATTTTGAAGAGGTCTAAAGTTTAAGTATCTTAAGTATTGAGTGTGTTTTGTGACATCAGAAAGGTTTGTGAATAGGTTTATCAACAGTGCAAATAAGTTTATAATATAAAAAGGTTTGTAAATTAATAGAGCATTAATTGTATAAACCTTTTAATTGGTTCATCATAGTAGATACTTTTAACTTATCATTTCATTTAACCGTTTACTTCAATCCTGTCCTACAAATAAGCTATAAACCCCTTTTATATCCATCAAATAATATTCCAATTGATGCTGCAAGTAAATGTTAATACTATACATCTTTTTGCACTTAATTAAAAAGTTAATGCAACAACCTTTTTTTTCTTCTCCTTATATTGTCAACACAACAACACCGCGTCCTGTAAAATTGCTAATTACCATCACAACGTCACAAAAATATTCACAAACATGTACAAACTTAATCTTTAGTAAAGGCATGAATTGTTAAGAAAAATTCTATAAATGAAATCTTTATTCTTTAGTAAAGGTATAGTTTGGTAAGAAAATTATGAATATGATTTTTATCTTACACACAAACCAAACTTACACATTATCTTTCAGTAAAAGTACATGTTAAGTTCATCAAAAACACTTTCATTTTGTATCAATCGGTCATCACGAAAATCACTAAAAACCAAGAAAACTCACAAAACATGTCTTCATGTACCCGCCTAATCTAATCTTTTAATAAATAACTAAAAGACTACTATCTCTGTCCTATAATTATTGTCCATTGTTGATTTTTTAAGTCTTTATTTTGCGATTTTGATCATTAATATTTTTTTGTGTGTATATAATACTTGATGAAAATGATATCAATGAAAATACATTTAAAACTCAATTAATTCACATATTTATATCAAATAATATATACACATATAAAAATATTTAAGGTCAAAGTTGAAAACTAAAGACTTTAAAAGTCAACACTTGACAATAATTATGAGACGAAGAGAATATTTGTTATGAGTCTTAATCTGTTAATTTTTAATGTATATATATTTTCTCTCTTTTATATATTTTTATACCAAAATTAAATTTAATTCTAATTTCAACCCCGTTTACAAACAGAAGACACCCTAAATATAGTCTTCTTGTTAGAAAATTCTATAAATAAGTCGTAACTGTTTGGACACCAACCCAACCTACACACTTGACTTCTAAAAAAAAAAAAAAAAAAAAAAAGTAAACAAAAAGTAAATACACTTAAAAAGGAATTGATACTCACACCACACTTTTTGATTCATGCACTACTAATTACATACATTTAATCAAAAGTGCATAACTATCACTACACTTAAAAACCCCTTTTAACTAATTTCCCACTAATTATCTTACCTGTCCTTGTCGGTCCCCTTTGTGCTTTTGGACACTTGCATAAAAACACACACACTAAAGCAACCCTTTAGTATAACTTTGTTTCATAAATTTTAAGGTTGTTTTTTAAGAATAGGTTAATGGGTAGTGAAGTTGAGGATACAATTGATGAGTTTAGTGATGTTGAAAACACTGTTTTTGTGGCGGTTGGGAAGAATGTTAAGGAAAGCAAGTCTTTGATATTGTGGTCGTTGGAGTTTTTTAAGGATATGAATAATATGAAGATTTGTTTGTTGCATATTCATCAACCTCCTCCCTTGATTACGCTTTGTAAGTTTGTTTGTTTTTGATTTAGATTGACAATTATGCCCCTCATGTATATATTATGATCATATCAATAACATGATCATGGATAATTTGAATTGTGTATGGGGTGTTTGGGATTGTTTATGTAAACGGATTGCGAGAATACTTGAAAAGATACTACGATTTGTTGCGAAATTTTGATCAAATTTTTTTTACTTAGGGGTTTGGTAATATGTGGTTCAGATGACACTTTTTACTACATTATGTTGTAGGAAATTGATTCACCCAATCAAAATGAATTGTCTATTGTGTATCCACATTTTCACATTTTAGGGAATGTATCCGCGTTATAAGGGATTTTCATCCAATCATGATAATTCATTTATGCAATGTAATAAAAATTATTTCTTAACCAGAACCCTTAGGGGTTGTTGTCGTTAGCAAAACCTTTTTTTTTTTGGAAAGGAGCAAAACCCTTTTACTACTATAAGATTTTAGGTTAGAAAAGCATTTTGAGTTAAGCAGCTTTGGTACCTGCTTATTAGAAACGGCTCAAAATAAGCAGCTAGGCACAAGGAGTTTGGATAACACCTTTATATGGAGTGATAATCAGATAAATCAGCACCAAGGTGGCCTAGCCTTAAGGCGTCCCCATGTCCTCAAAAGAGGTCTCAACTCTCAAGTTCAAACCTCACTAGGTAAACATCTTAGGGGATAGGGGAGCCCAGGGAAAGGGTACCAGTTAGTTAGACCACGTACATCTGATTCAAAGACGTGCCCTCCCCCGGGTAACCTAAGCAGGAAAACGTCATCCGTTTTCTTGATAATACTTAGATAAGCACGAAAAATATAGGCAATCCCAAACACCCCCTAACTTGAAGTTATGAATAGGAAAGTGATTTGTAGACTTACATGATCGACAAAGTAGAATTGGACGATAAGATTGAGACACATGTTAAATTAAGAAACGGATAAGATTAGGAGAGAGGATATGCAAGGAAATGTAAATGTCATGTGTCATGTGTTTAATGGATTATGTGTGTGTGTGTCTGTTTAGATTGAGAAGTTAGGTAGGTATATTGTTTCTCGAATTAATAATGTTTATATTAGGTGATTTATGAAGTGTATGATGTGTTTGTGTGTGACATCTTAAAATGGGTTTTTCCTTAATTGTACATTTAATCAGTAGTATTGGGTTGTCATACAGTTCCAAACCTTTTGTTAGATGTTGATGAACTGGATGTTCTGTTGGATTCTGCGTAGTTTGTTGTTGCAAGTTTGATTAAGGGGGTATTTAAAAGGTTGCGCAACACTGATTAGAGAATCGAAACTATGAGCACATTGCATAATTATGATTCAAGTTGCCAAGATTTGTAATAAGTGACGGACAAGGGTACAGGGGGGAGCTATATTAACCAAGCTGGTTCAGTTGAACACAGAATTTGTAATTATCTGTAGACTATAATTTTAGCTACGAACAAGTGAATATTAGCGTTGCCGGTTTTCCATGTTTTGTGAATACCTATGAATGAGTTGATTCTGTAAAAAGACATTACAAATATGAATAATGAACCCGCTGGGATTAGTTTGTGTCTTGCCCATCGACCATATACATATAAGTGTTCATTTTTATACCAATGGGGTCTTTAAGAGAATTTAGCAGGGATCCTACTATTGTGCTATATACACACTCGCTCTGATTTGGATTTAGAGGGGTCATTGACCCCTGATACAGTTATACTTTGTTGGATCGCTCTTGATTCTAGTGTATGGTAAACCGAATCATGATATTGACAAATTTCTTAACTAATTTAGTGTAAGAAAGGATTGAAGTGAAAAAGTGAAGAACAAGATTTTAGCTACTGAATTAAATTTATATATTCTCTTTTGATCCCTACTAGCACAAAGTTTTGAGTGGTTTCAATATTCATACGAAGTAATATTTATTTTTGTTTTACTTTTTTCAGTGGTTGACAGGTTCTCTACCAGCAGATTGAGAGAACAGGTGTTCAAGGCATGCCGGGAACTTGAACAGAAAAAGATGCATAGTACTCTAAATCAGTACAGTCTCACTCTTTCTCAGTCCGGGGTACTGTGAACACCCTGAATCTTTTTCCCATTTTTTTATTTTTGTTTATTAGCATATTTGACAAATATTGAAGTCATCTTGTACCTAGAGGTAGAAATGTACGCAGGTCAGTCGAATTTACTAATGGGTTTGACGATTTTCAACTTGTTTTCTTCTTAAATACTTTTTCTAGACTTGACCCATTGGACCTGTTGGTGATAAAACATAACTCGGATTGGCTCATTATGTTAATGGGCTAAATTGCGACCACTTCATGTAACTTAGTGTATCGTATTGCTGTAGGTGCATGCAGGTAAGGTATGGATAGACAGCGATAATGTTGAAAAAGGTATTGTGCAAACCATCGCGCAGTATGGCATTCGATGGCTTGTCATGGGAGCTGCAGCCGATGATCTATATACAAAGTACGAAATATACATTAAATTTACAATATATCAAGTGAGCTTTATCCTCGTTGTAAATACTAAAAATAGTGCTTGTGGAGAACGGATATCCAACTATCCATGGGCATGTGCAGCGTTGAGATTATAAAAGTATAAATTTGCTAACATATATGTTAATCAGCTTGCAGCCTTTATTACCTACTTTTTAAAATCTTTTGCATTAATGAACCCAACTCTTCAAGCTTGCAGGGATATGTCGGAGCTAAAGTCTAATAAAGCAAGATATGTTTGCCAACATGCGCCAATCTCATGTCATATCTGGTTTGCCTGCAATGGCCACCTCATCCATATAAGGTACCTTTAGTGTTGAATAATTTCAAATCTATACTTCCAATTATGTCAACTTCGCAGCACAAAAGGTCATTTTGGCCTTAGCAAGTTGCTCGGTAAGACTTGAGATCTTAAATATAAATTCATCATTGATGTAAAAGCATAATGACATTAGTAGGATCCGGCACAATATTATAAATAAAATAGAAAGAAATACAAAATTATTTATATTCAAAAGGTAGGTTCTTTCCTAAGATCCCGGTTGTAAGCTTACCATCTGTTATTCTGTTAATTTTCTATATCAAGAGTGAGTTAAATTATGGTAAAAATATATTTGCTACATTTCGAAATAGATAATATTGCAATACAGCTTCTTAGATCTGAAAACACTAAAGTTACTATGTTAACTAATTAATCTAAAATCATGAGTCTAACAAACATCTTAAATCATGAGTCTAACAAACATCTATAATCATTGATATGTGTTCTTGCAGGGAAAGGTGGTCTAACCCTAGGCCTCGATTTAGGAGCATCAGTGCATTGTCCCCTTCACTAGCTCCTGAAGAAGCAATGCTGACACATCATCACGAAGCAGATGCTGACATGGAAACGAGAAATTTAACTCGTTCACTGACTTTTCCTGCAATAGAAACATCCTTAACACTTTGTCATACATTAGATGCTGATGAATCTCAAGAGAAATCGGCTGAGTCACCTTCTGCTATGTTTCGGGTATGGAACAATCCCGTTTCTTTGTCTTCCATGATACCTATACATCTTTTATGTTATATTTTTATATATGGCCTTTAGCTGCTTTTTCTAGGAAGGACCCAAAGGGCTATCGTCTTCTGATTTGCATGATAAACTAGAGTATGCCAGAACCGATGCTGAAAACGCTAAGCAGAAAGCGTTTGAACAGTCAATAAAACGGTGGAAGGCTGAAGAAGATGCCAAGGAGGCTTTAGACAAGGTGAATTTTGTTATAACTGTTTCTAATTCAGTTTAATTTTTACTTTCATGTTTGTTACTGCTGCTGGTCATGGCTATTATAAAGATTTATTATGGGATTAAAATCTAAAAGTGAATTTGAACTGTTGAATTTTGTGTTGATATTTTGTGGATGCATTTTATAGCTGTTGAATTTTGTGTTGATATTGAGTTTGAACTGTTTAAAAATGGTATTAGAATCAAGTAGGTAGTTATAATCTGTTCTTTGTTTGCGAGATGTTAAATTTGTTACCTTCTAAAAACATATTGTTAAGGAGTGTATAATTTTTAGACTCAAAACAATCTTGGAAACCTGAAGTGTGTAAATTGACCAAAAAGTGGGGGTACTTAACCGGCTAATGTGGATGGTATCTAAGGCAAAAATATTGTTGTAAAAAGTCAATTTTAGTCCAGAACTGCAACAATTTAGAAGGTTGGACTAAATTTGCACATTAAGCACCACAGGGAATTTTGTTTATTATTTGTAGATTCCTGGAAAGTTAACTTGACCAAAATGCATCTATGCTTTTATATGGTCAAAAGGACTTGGTTTACTATATTATATTAAATGATGTGGCTTGCCATGTTTTTTCTTGGTGTGCCTTTCATTATAATGATCTAGTCATTTGTAAGATAAAATGAAAAATTGAATTATTTGCTCCTTTTAAACTACTCATAATTGTTATGATTTTTTTCTTTCTTGTTATAGGCTGAAGCATCGGAGAATTCATTAATGGAGGAAATTACAAAGAGAAAAGAAAAGGAGGCCCTTTTGGCAACACAGACACAAGGAATAGAGACAATGAAGAATCAACGAGACCAATTCATGAAAGAACTTGAGATAATCATAGACCAAAAACCAGAACTAATTGACCGAATTTCAAAAGCCCGTGCTGCAGAAAAGGAGTTGGAGGAGAAGATTATTCAAGCTGTGAATCTTTTAATTACTTTTAGGGAACAACGAGATAATTTGCAAGAAAAGTGCGATAATACAAAGATACAAATTAAAAGACTTTCAACACATGTAAATGAGGATAACACAGAGTTTTCACATGTGCGATTTTATAAACCGTCTTTCTTGGAAATAATGGAGGCTACTCAAGATTTTAATCAAACTTTGAAGATTGGTGAAGGGAGATGTGGTAGTGTATACAAAGGGATCCTTCGTCATGTTAGGATAGCAATAAAGATGCTACCTTCCATTGGTTCTCAGGGTGATGCAGAATTCGAAGATGAGGTAAATCCTACTATATGTTAAGTTTGCAATTAGGTTATGCTTTATCTCTAACGGGTCAAAAGGGTAATTGCTATAAAACAGCTGAAAAGGAAAGGGTCAAATGGGCTTGAAGTTGCCCAAAGTGTATTTTGAATGCATTGATACTTATAATTTAACAGAAAACATATCATAAATGACACGCTGATATTTGTACTAAAAGTGCCTAAAAGGCCAGACCCATTAGGACATGTGCCTAAACGTACCCATTTTGACCGCAGACCATTTTGCCACCCCCTTCTATATATCTTTACATGTCTATCAAATGTTCTTAATAGAAATTGTATCCCTTATATCCAACAGAGATGGCAACATTGAACCATTTTTTAGGGTTATATCTCATGATCTTAAAGGGTTCATATCGAAATATTAGCTAGAAGGGGAACGTATCAAATGGGTTGAATCTGTTTCTAATGCTTACCACCTCCTAATTCATTTTACTGAAACATTTAGATTATCAAAGCATTTGTTTTATAAAGAGATTCTCCAAAAAAGTTGTATTGGCCAACCCAACCAGCCTATTTTTAAACGGGTCATTTTTTGTACGGGATGGAGTGATGGACCCATCCATGTTGACACCTCTAATATCAAATTCCCCCTGCGATTCTTAACGCGGGTCATCATTGATGATTTGATGCAGGCCGAGGTTCTGAGTAGAATAAGGCATCCAAACATTGTCACACTAATCGGCGTTTGTCCAGAAACCAGATCTCTAATTTACGAGTATCTTGAAAATGGCAGCCTTGAAAGTCGAATCACTTCACGTGGCAGAACTCCGCCTCTTCAATGGCATTCTCGAATCCAAATTGCTTCAGATATATGCTCTGCTTTAATCTTTATCCATTCCAGTAAACCTCCTATCACCCATGGAAATTTGAATCTCAACAACATTCTCCTTGATTCAAACCACGTATCTAAATTAAGTGATTTGGGTATCAACCGTTTGATTCCCGATTCTGAAAAGCTTTCGGCTACTTCAGATGTATATTCATTTGGAGTTGTGTTGTTAAGAATATTAACAGGGCGACCAGCTTCCAGTGTTGTAAACGATGTGAAATATGCTTTAAAAAATGAGAATTTTGGTATGGTTTTGGATATGTCCGCTGGAGATTGGCCAATTGAGCATGTAAAGGACTTGGCTTATTTGGGGTTAAGATGTTGTGAAAAGGACCCTGTGAATAGAGCTGATCTTCTTGATGATGTATTGACAAAATTGGAGATAATGAGAAATTTGTTTCCAGTGTCACCTGTTGAGTCTGAGAACCAACGGCGAATCCCATCGTATTTTGTGTGCCCCATTTTCCAGGTACTCTCATTACTTTTTGCATGGTCATGTGGTATATTAGTATAGAGTGGACACTTATTTTGGAATTTTGTGATTGTAGTTAAGCGTAAATGGGAAGGTTGGTAATTGATAAATTAGTATTATGAAAGTGAACACTTATTTTGTGACAACTGAAATAGAATTGTGGACTTTCAAATTGGGACCGAGGGAGTATAAAGGACCTAGATTACCCCCACATCCTTAATGGTTGATGATATTGAACCACAATCTTTAAAATTATAATGCCTTTTTACTATATTTAATATTTATAGACATACTACGAGTGGATTGTTTTCTAGATGTACTTTAAAGGAAAATGTTGTATTTAACAACCCGTACATATATGCTGGCTAAAAACTATATGCAGATGAGAGGAATGACATGACATAATTGTTGTAGCAAGCATGCTCTTACAACTTTGTATTATTCCATGCAAGTTATTAGAAGGATGGATCCGCCCTGAAATTAACAAAACAAGAACACATCAGTTGTGCAAAGTAACATAGGAAAATACTTGATTTCGTTATATATACGACCTGTTAGTCTGCCTACTTGGTGGACTAATAGGCACAGCATTTGAAGCAAAAGAAAATCCTACAGGGGCGACCTGAGAACACATGATAAAGCATAAAGCACAACATTCATTATGTATTTCACATGTGTTCTCATGTCACACCTGCTGGATTCCTCTGCCATTTGTTATCTTCTTTGTGGTTGTAATATCCTTGGAAAGTAACATAGATATAGATGTTATATATAGTAATATGATCAATTGTGTACTACAAATTGCATGGTACTTCATTGCTAAATATTAGTACATCTCATTGTACTACTTGGGATAATTTGTACTTTTGAATTCTAGTTCAATATGTGTACTACTAATTATTAGCACATCCATGTTTTTTATTCTTGTTGATTAGTAAGTTTTTGTCATTATGCTATAAAAAGTTACCTTAATTGTACAGGAAGTGATGAAAGATCCTTACATAGCAGCGGATGGTTTTACATATGAAGAAGATGCGATTAAAGGCTGGTTAAACAGTGGCCACAAGACTTCACCCATGACCAATCTTAAGCTTGACCATTGCGATTTGCTCCCTAATCATGCCCTTTCATATGCAATTCAAGAGTGGCAACAGCATTCCTAAATTACCCTTTTCCTAATACTTATGGTTTTGAACTTTGACTTTGACTATTATGGAGTAGAAAGTCAACATAGAATATAGCTTCCAGTTTCAGGGTCTTGCATCAACCATACAAATGTATATGGAACATTAGGCGTAAATAAATTATTATTTATTACAACATATCTTAGCAATTATGAATCATGTATTCGTGGTTTCTACGTGTTTCAGTCTTTCGTATAGGATGTGAGCGACTGTCAGATATTTGTTTCCGAAAAGCAAGGCTAAACGTATAACTGAAACCAAAACCTGAGAATATGCACAAAAAGTTTGGAAGCTATGACAGAACTACAGCAACTGCGAAACACCCTTACAAAGGAAATGAGGCCAAACCCTCGAAGCCTTAAGAACCAAATAGAGCCAAAGTCTGAAAAATCTGAGCTAATTGTAAAACTTGCGAGGGCGGAGGGTGTGGTTAGGAGTTTTATCTTGCTACATCAGCTTCACATCATCATTTTATCATTTTTTTCTCACTTTCCCTCATCTTTTCTTCAACCCATGCAACATCTTCTTTATCTTTCCTTTAATCTTTTATTATTAAAAATACCCTCAACACATATTCCCACATAATACATACTCACACAAAATAAAAAATGATTTTCTCTCTTTAATATCTTACGGGACTACAATGCCGAAAGGGGAAAAAAATTTGTTTGCTGCAAAGTGAGGTGAAAAAATTGTTCGCTACAAAGTGAGGTGTGGATTCTAGCTTGTTTCATGCTGGAAAAGACCTCTCCTTAATGGTTTCCCGCTAGTGGTGACTACTTTCTTACCCAAGCAACCCTGCCACGTTAGTTTTCTCTCTCCGCAACTCCACCATAACCATAACCATAACTAGCTAGTGGTGACCACAAAAGCGACCAAAACTTAAGGGTTTTTTTTTTAAATTTCATTTAATAATTAAAAAAACATTACAATATATATTTTTGATAAGGGATTGTCTAACCATGCGCTCCAGGGCGCATTGGTTAAGGAGGTACGGACCTTAACACAAAAGGATTAAAAAACGTTTTTAACTCGGGACCCACACACAAAGTACACTTTTCAAATTAAAAAACGTTTTTTTAATCCTTTTTTGTGGGTCCATACCCTCCTTAACCAATGCCCTTAGGGCATTGGTTAGACAATCCCGATAAATAGAAATACATTACGATAAAAAAACTAAAACACACTAAAACTAATAGTCTAAATTGTAACATGCCTTGATTTGTTTCTTCATGGCCAAACACAATTGAGTACACATAGTATGTTGCTAGTATATGAACTTAACCTTAAAATAAAATATAAAGTTGCTAATATATGAACTTAACCTTAAAATAAAATATAAACCTTTTAAGTTATGCTTTTGAGAATTGTAAGCGGTATATGTGCAAAGTCTGCAAGTAAAGTTGGTACATTTTTTTGTGTGTTTTATGAAATCTACGAATACAATACGACCAGTCTCGGCATTTAAGAAAAATAAACTTAGATTAAGCAATATGCCACAAATGAAGATGCTAACATGCTATCATGTACTAAAATTTTTTTTGGTTATTTTTGTGTCAACAAAGACACATCTCTCAAGACTAGACCATTAAGATCTTACTGCCTTTGACCGCGTCTGAATGGGAAAAAAAAACAAACGGTCTGAACGACCAAAATGTCTGACCGCGTCTGAACGGTTCAGATTCAGAGGCTGTTAAGAGCCTTTTTTTAAAAAACAAACATAGCCTGAGTGTCCATCTTTTATATACGGATATTAATTATTACTCATTTTCTTACTTTAACTTTCTAATCAAAATTTACATTAATTATTCATTTTTTATTTCTATATTAACTATGAGGGTAAAAATGACTTTTTGTCAACAAAACTAACATTAATTACACATATCATAATTTCTCTATTTTTTGTTTGTGGACACTTTTTTTGGGACGAATGGAGTACCATTGAAATGTTTTGAGATCCGACACTGTTCCTAAGCTGCCGAGTGAGAGGTCGGCTTGAGGGAGTGGGGCAGCGTGGGTGCACTGTGGAGCCACGGCTTGAGCCGACACTGTGCACACGCCGAGCTGAGCTGTTGGCTTAAATGGATTTAAATAATAGTTACTGTGGCTTTTCATTCCCCACTCCACATTTTTTTGTTAGATGTGCCACAGATTTGTAACTATAATCCAGATATGACAAGCACATTATTGAGCGAAGCTCTCCTCGAGGATAATACCAACATCAAATCAACAAAAACAGAAGCCAAGAAGAAATGAAAACAATTATCCGTAACTTTATATGTATCTTGCCTACAAGTACTGAAGCCAGAAAAAAATGAAAACGATTTTGTGTAATTTTATATGAATCTTACCTACAAAAACAAATGATTCAATAATCTAATAATATATATATATATATATATATATATATATATATATATATATATATATATATATATATATATATATATATATATATATATATATATATATATATAGGGATGAAAGTAAATTAAAATAAGAAGTTGTTAGAAGTGAGCAAAATCACGCATTTGAAACGCAACGACTTGCATTAGATGCATTTCTATTCATATAGATGCAACATCTTGAGTTTCAGTTAATTTGATGTATAGATGGTGCAAATTGATTTTCATGATTTTGGCACGTGTAGAGGAACAAAAAACAAGAGAAATCATGAAATGCATCTAATATAATGATATGCATCCGATTAAAAGCTAGAAAACACACTATGGTGAATTATAATGCATCTAAAATTATAGGGATGCATCTAATTTAGGTCGATGCATCTCGGATTTGCGATTATAGCTCTTCTTATTCCTTCTTATTTTAAGTAATATATATATATATATATATATATATATATATATATATTCTTTTCTTTTGCAACATTGTATCTAAGTTACAACAATAATAAAAAATAGACTGGTCCATAAATTTGTCACTGCGCATCGTAATGGGACAAACCTTGCATTTATCATCGTGTGGAGTCCAAAACTTGGGTTTTTAATGCCAAACTAGTCCCTTGACCACTAATGCCAAAGTCGATGTCTGATTTTTGTCATGTAGTCGAGGCTGTTATAGTCCATACACATTTATACTTTTGTTTCTTTACATTTGATTTTGTCAGATTCTTTGTATTTTGTTCTCTTCTTGTTTCTGGTACAAATCACCATGAACACCTACATTCCTGTATTTGTTGTATTGTACTTCATCTGCAATTAATAATGATTGTGCTGCAACTGATGTTATCTACAAATCATCATGAGCCTTCTTTGAGCACCAATAAAGCATCAAATTTTCATGATCGAACATCACCAATATAATCACTCATCATATCCTTGCTATGTTTCATTGCTTTAGAGAGGAACCAAGGATCAATCCTAATAAACATACGCCTAAAGGTGAAGGCACCCTATCAGTAATGATCAAATATCACTAGTAATTAACAGTTATTATGTTTGGCGACAACACTATCACTAGTTAAGCAATACTCATTGCTTGACTATTAATCAATTATTTATTATGTTTATTGATTAACTTAATTCTTGTCGCCGGTACATAGATCCATCATCACCTGAGTTGGATCGACAAATGGTCACAAACACGCGCGTGTACCACAAACAAAAATGCTCGACATGTAGACCCAAAACCTTTCACTATGTATGTGACAAGCAAACTGAAGAAAACACATTTATATGTCCTATAATAGATGGCTGTATCCGTAATTGGATGAATGTTATAATGATGCATGTAGCCTATTTAAGTGTTCAAAGTTGTAAAAGCTCAAATTCATAGACTTAAATAAGAACTCAACATCATTATGTAATAAATTAAGCTCAAAAGGGATCAACAAGTTAACTACTTAAGCACTAATGACAAAAACCACAAATAGGCCAAAATGACCATCTTTCTTTGACGAAACTCAATAGGACCCGCGACCTTTAGATCGTAAGATCAATACGACCAATAAACATTCCGACTTATCAAAAAGAGCAAAAGTTTTCCAAAAATAACTACCAAAAACAAATGAATTAGGCGGAAAAGTTATCAATTTCTTTGTGAGACTCTCTTAAACAAGAAAATCCCAACACCACCACAAGCCAACGCTAATAGTAAAGGAACCACGACTCCATCAAGGTTTGATCTTTGAATTTTCTTGACTTCCCTTTCTTGACGAGACTTCTTTCCCATTTTATCACGAAGACTAGTGTTGAGAACATCCAATTGATGCATAATTTTGAGTTTGCTTCTTGCAATTCCTGATATCTGATCAATACATAATTCATTGTAAATCGAAATTCATACATCTATTTTTAACAACACGTATATTATTATTACCTCTTCATTTATAGGGGAATCTTTAGCTAACAAGTATTAAATGTAGGTGTTCATGGTGATTTGTAGGTATTCATGGGGATTTGTACCAGAAACAAGAAGAGAAAAAAATACAAAGAATCTGACAAAATCAAATGTAAAGAAACAAAAGTATAAATGTGTATGGACTAAAATACCCTCGATTACATGACAAAAACCAGACATTGACTTTGGCATTAGTTGTCAAGGGACTAGTTTGTCATTAAAAATTCAAGTTTTGGACTCCCCACGATAATAAATGCAAGGTTTGTCTTATTACGATGCGCAGTGACAAGTTTATGGACCAACAGTGTATTTTAATCTTAAAAATAAAGAGGCAATTGCATATATACCTATTAAAACTTGCATATTTGCATATATACCCAAAACATGCTTAACTTGCATTGTACATCATGCATTGAAAACTTGTATTTTAGAAAAATATGCAAGTTTTTAAGTTTTAGTGGGTATATATGCAATTCTCCCTAAAAATAAGATGGGTTAATCTTTTTTTTTTTTTTTTCACACATTGATCTATGCGTCCTCACTTTAATATTATACCAAATGAAGTAGTCATAACAACTTAATTGCCATGTATCATATTATATTAAATCATTTCATCCTTTAAATCAAGTATTTAAATTTTAGAAGGTATTTGATCATCCACAAACACACTGATTATTTTTAGTACCTCCACTAAATTAAGAGCATTAATAATACATAAAGTGTTTCCAATGGCTTTTCTTTTAACGTAGTATTTGTGATGAATTGAAGACACATGTTTGACAATTTGATAGTAAAATACAGATAGAACATAGAAGAGAAGATAAAAGAAGAAGGGGACGGTTTATGTATTATTCAGCGTCTGAACACTAAGGGGCCGTTTGGTTCACTGGAATTCGTCGTAATCTGTTGTAATTGTAATTTGAATTACATTAGAATCCTGTTTGGTTGGCAGGATGGATGTAATTGTAATTGAGATTACATTACAATGCTTGTTTGGTTTGTAAATGAATGTAATTGGATTACAACAAATTACATCAAGTGATGTAATTCAGATTACATAGCAACGTTGATGGAAACTGTTGAATTACGTTGGAATTCAGATTTTTACAAGTTAAATATCAGTATTTATCTTTTATCATTATTATAATTATTATTAATATATCATTTAATTTTAAAAAATAAATAATAATTATAACAATTATTATTATTATTATTATTATTATTATTATTATTATTGTTATTTATTATTATTATTATTATTATTATTATTATATAATAATTATTATTCTTTTTATCATTATTATTATTTTTATTATTATTATTAATATTATTATTATTATATAATATATAATAATAATTATTATTCTTTTTATTATAATAATAATAATAATAATAATAATAATAATAATAATAATAATTATTATTATTATTATTATTATTATTATTATTATTATTATTATTATTATTATTATATATTTTTTTAAACATCACTTTATTATTATTATTATTATTATTTTATTATAATATTATTTTTATTAAAATAATAATAATAATAATAACAATAAATAATAATAACTATTATATAAATAGTTATTATTATTATTATTATTATTATTATTTTTATATTATTATTTATTATTATTATTTATTATTTTAATTATTTATTATTATTATTATTATTATTTTATTATTATTAATAATATCTTATTATTTATTTATTTATTTATTATTGTTATTATTATTATTATTATTATTATTACTTATTATTAATTATTATTTATTATTTATTATTTATTATTTATTATTCTTATTATTATTTTTATTATTTTATTATTTATTAATTTTCTTATTTTTATTACTATTATTATTATTTATTATTATATTATTTGAATTATTATTATATTAATTTTTTAAGTTTTATAAAAAAAATTGAATTATATTACATTACGAGTCAACCAAACATATCAACAGATTTCATCAATTACAATTACAACAAATTACAATTACAACACATTTCAATTCTTTGAATTACAATTACATCAAAATACAATTCCTTCCAAAGATTACAATTCTTTCAAAAACATTCTGTGAACCAAACGTCCCTAATAGCTCAAGCCATGATTCCTCTCTCCTCCCATTTTTTTGTTTTTTTTTTTTTTTTACTGTCTCTCCACAAACCAAAAGCCGGCTCCATTAGAGCACACGGTGAGGGGGTTCTTTAACTCGCCAAACGCAACAACAAGGATGGATGGCGGCGCCATTCCCGAACCTTGCAACCCGCCATTTGTATGCCAAAGGTGATTTAGCCACTACAATGGTGGCGCTTCATCTAAGGTTTATCTTCTTCTTTTTCTTTTTTTTATAAGTGGGTTTTATATTTGTGTGTTGTGCTTGCGTGAGTTTTGTGTTTATATGTTGTTTTTCTCAGACGGTTGTGTTTGGGATTTTTAGATCTTTTTTGCGGGAATATGATGTGGAGAAGTAGATATGATGGACTGATGGAGAAGATAAAGTAGGTAGGTTGTTTTTTTTTTCTTTTTTTAATACCACCTTGTTGTTTGGAATTTATACATTTCAAGTTTATTTCACTTGTTTTACAATCGTTGTTTTTTTTTTTTTTTTTTTTCCTTTTTTTAATGAGTGGGTATGTATTTTGTGGGTCCTACATATTTGTGTTATTGGTGTGTTATGAGGGAGGGGTGTTTTAGTTAGTGGTGTGTTATTGTGAGGTGTATGATGTGGCGCTGATGTAGCATACCAATAACGTGTTATTGGTATTGCCCATACCTTGTGCTATTATGTAATAAACAACAACTTCCCGACATAGTAGATTTGGTGTTGAACATTTCAAAGTCAAACTCAAACTCACGGACAATACCTCCTTCAGAATCTCACAGCTAGACATCCACGCGTCACACCTCTCACCTCATTTCGCCACGTGTACTCTCTCATTCACCATTCTCGTTCCTCATCATTCTCTCATCCTCACACTCTCCATTTTTCCCTCACCTCCTCTCCCTAAAACACAAAAACACATCTCATTCCAAAAAAATCTTTCGCAAATTCGATCCGAAAATATAACATAAACAATCAGCGTTACCACTTATCAGTTTTTTACATAACGAAAAGAAAAATGGAAGTTGGCACAAGTGGTACGAATAGTAAACCACAACAAAAATCACGCATATTTACATTCCAACAACTCAACGCCCTCGTCCTCGTTCTTGTCCTTTCGTCCTCGGGCATGGTCGCTATCGAAGATTTCGCATTTGTAATCCTATCTTTTTTCTACATGTACTTCATGTCAAAATACGCTTTTCCAACTTTATCACCATCCGATAACCACTCCGTTTTCGACCATAATCGTTTCCTTAACATTTATTGTTTCGTAGGAGCCGTTATAGGACTTTTCCTCCCTGTCGGGTACATATTTGAAGGTATTCTTGTTTAATTTTGTTTTGATAAGCAACATGGGATCTTTAATTGCTTAAGCTTATGAATGGTCCCTTATGCTTCATATGGATTTTTTCATTGTAGTCTTAATTTGTCAAAGAATCGTCGAGTTTTCCTAAACGCGTCTTAAATGCACTTGGTCCATCGAAATATGTTTCTATATTACGGTTCCAAAAAATTTGTGCATCCGGTCATATTTGGTGCTGGTTCCGGCACTGTTCGCAGCCTCAAAAATTAAATAAGATTAAACAAGCATCCTTCAAAATATATACAACACAAATTTATCTTACATGTTTTTTTTGTTTTTGAAGGCATTTTAGAAGGTGACAAAGAAGGTATAAAAGCAGCGACCCCGCATGTTTTTTTATTAGCAAGTCAGTTGTTTTTAGAAGGTGTTGCATTTTCGGACAGGTTTTCGTTACCTATGCGGGTTTTAGTACCCGTTGTTTATAACGCAACGAGGATGTTTTCACTGATGGAGTGGGTTCGGAGTGAGGTTTGGAAAGCCGAAAGCGAGTTCCATGGGAGTTATAGAAGGTTGTTTATGGGACGAGTTTTGGCGGTTGTTAATTTGGTTTATTGGGGGTTTAATTTGTTTGGTTTCTTGATACCGTTTTATTTGCCCAGAGCGTTTAAGAGGTATTATTCTGACGGGAAGAATGTTAAAGAAAATTAAGTTGATGTTGTAACAGTTTTACTGGAAACATGAAATTTGTTTTGAATGTTAGGATGATTCTGTACATAAGATGTACTCGAGGACATGATTTAGGTCGATGGATCGCAGTCTCTTGTCAAGTCTATTGTTGTGACTGACTCTGGTCGAGTTTAAATCAGTGATGATGTACTGTAATATTCATGGAACAGTAATATCAAATGCTTGGAGAATTGTTTGATTACATGATAAGAGTGTTTGGTTGTATATTGGTGTTGTAGTTGTATTTCCGGCAACATAAAGAGGCACATGATACATTTGACCGCTTGTTTGTTTGTTTTATGATGCAACAGACCAAACCTTTCCAATTTAGACGTCTATTCTTTGTCTTAGAAACTCTACATCGAATTTCATTGTAACCAGCAGCCGAAGCTAACAAACATTTGTTTGACAGCCAACTCGCCTGTTCCATATTTGTTCCTTAGACTGATCGGAATAAGGGTGTCCCCTCAATTTTACTTTTTGGTCTAAACGACATTTATATATTATATCCCGATATGTTCATCCAATATTCTAAACAAGAAAAATATGTGGTTTTCATATCTTACCACATTTCTACAAGTTTTGGATTTATATGTTTTCTGATTTTAAGTTTTAAGCTTACGTTTTCAGTTTTAACAACGTTTACGTGATCTGTTAAACTTATTACTAATTTAATAACTTCAATAAAGTATATTGATAATTTTAATAATTCCTATAAAGTTTTATATTTTTACGGTACTCGATTTTAAGTTTCGTAATTTAAATACTTACCGTTAGCGATTACGGGGACCAAAACTCACTCCGTAAATCAAGATAATATCAAAATGACTAACTAAGTCATCCATATAACCATATGGATGAAATTTATGCACATCACCAAGCATTGGTGGCTTCGTGATGAATCATAGAACAATTAGTCATATATGTGTAACATTATGAACCATTAGTCCATTTTCACTTAATGTGTAACATTTTTTACTAGAGCGCGGAGCCAACGAGTTCAGTCGAACAACGTAACGAGTCTAAGGGCGCTAAATAGCATAGTAACTAACCTCCTCTCTAGCCTATAAATCCTAACCTACTCATTCAAAAACTTGCACCTAACTTTCTTATATCTTCAAAGACCTAAAACCAAATGCACTTCTCTTATATTTTATAAGAAAGTTTAAGAGTTCTTGAAGAAAGACTAGGTTTTGATCTTGTTTTCTTCGAGTTTTCAAGAAAGAGTCATTATAAACTTCAAATAACTTCAAGTCTCCAAAAAGACGTCGTTATAATCTCTAAGTAGTTTCGGGTTTTTCGGAGGTTATTAATTTCATGTCAAAGCTCTGCTTATATTCCCTTTTTCTTATAAACAATCATTCTATATTAATGTAATTATTTATAAACTTTAAATAGTTATAAATTTCTTTTTAATTATTTAGTGTTTTATAAACTCTTAATATGTGATATAAACATGAGTACAAATTATTCGAGTAAACATTAAGTACTACAATACTAGAGAACTTCATGTGAGGGGCCTCTTCGGGGTGAACATACTGATGAGTTGTTGGTTTGACCAATTAAAGTGTCCTAGCTCCTCGTACGTTTACTACATGACCTTTGGATTGTGATGGCCCGAACGGTAGTACGATATATATACACTAGACACGTTTCATAAAGGCATATATAGACTCGTTATTACTTTCACATCATTATTCAAAAACCTAAGACGCAACATCATATTCTAGGTTGCATGTAGAGGTTTCCCGGCTTATCCATCGTATTCGTTAAGCACTAAACATCATCAACTCACAGTGAGTTTCATGGCCCCATTTTCTATCGTTTAACTGTTTTGTAAACTCTTTGGGGGAGATTCATGCTCTTAACTGCTTTTATTAACAATCACGATTATTTGCCAACTATATGTTTATCTGAACTGAATGTTTATCTATACTAAGTAACAGTATTGTCATACTTAGAGTTTCTATATCATGGACCATTAAGCACTATGCGTAGTGAGCACGAATACTATGGTTAGATCTATTAGGATTAGTGTAACCATTAAGTTGACTCAGTTAGAGCAAACAAACGCAACAAACATTTGAGAACACTGGCAGCAGATTACCTACTAGGCTATGATAGCAACAATTAATCTAATTTATATTGGTACGAGATTTACATTTTGGTTTTCATAAGGATAGTGCAATAACAAACAATTTTCAACACTTTGGGTGTATAACAACGTAACCTAGACACAAAAGGATTGGTGGCCCCCTACCGGGTAGATTGTCGAGGTTATCGAAATCTACAAAATAGGATGATTTCATGTACGTGGTACAAACTATGTGATCTAATGGAATTGGTGTAATCTCGAGCTAATAGAATTGGTATAATAACAAACCAACATAATTAGTACAATTGTGAACAAACCAGAAACCAGAAACTAGGTCTGAGTGGTTTCCCCACTTGACTGTTATGTCAAACAGACAGAAACTAGAAAACTTAAGGTTTCGATGTCAAGAACTTATGGTAACGGAAACACTACCTATATGTGATATTGTATTTAGTACAATAGTCATACACTCGGAATATTTGAAGTTTACATTTAACATTTACATATTCTTGTTACCAGGATTTACTTACAAGGATTTCACATTATTTACTTCAAACCTATGAACTCACCAACCTTTGTGTTGACACTTTTAGCATGTTTATCTCAGGTCCATAATGAACGAGGCTGGCACGAAGGGGCACGAAAATTTTATTATCATTCGAAAACTTATTTAATGTAATTTGTAAAGCTTGAAACTACTGGGACCTCATTTTGTAAACTCTGATATTTATATAATTCGAATGATAAATCTTTTTAAACGACTCAATTAGAGTTCGTTTTCTATTGTTATACATGTTATGCCATGAAGTAACACCCAGTTTGAATTTCAATGTGTTCACGAAATTGGGGGTGTTACAAACGTGTCCCTCCTTGTTACTTCACCTCCGATCGGATGCGTCCCCAAAACCTACACCCACCCAATTGGTTTGGTCTAACGCCAGATCGAATGAAATGAAATGAAACAAACAAAAACACCACAAACGGCTATATAATTTGAAAGCAAAAATAACAAAAAATGAACCCTTTTAATATTGGAATTCAAAGTAGCAGCTGATTCTTTCCAAGATTCTTGATACTTCTTCTGCAGTGTTTCTTTCTGATGAGTTGCTCCTATCACCCTTTAGAAAGAAATGGGTCGATCTAGTGGTGGGTTTTGGGTGATGAATGTGGAGGAAATACTGGGTTTTGCGGTGAGTGAACGGTGGTTTATGGTGGTGAATCTAGAGCACACAAAGTAGTGGTGGTGATGATGATAAGTGGAAGTGGCTTTTTTTAAAAGATGTTATTTGTAGTACAGTAGTTAGCAATTTTTATAAAAATAGAAAAGACCATTTATTGTTTTTAGATATATACAATGTGGTATATAGTTTTGGACTTTCGGGTTTTTATAAAAAAAATGTTTGGTCTTTTTACTACGAGTGTTTGGTCTAGGTTTGATCTGGGTGGTGTCTGAAGAGAGAGAAAGCTGATATAACGATGATGTGTGGGTTGTTAGTTTTAGTCTTACAAAACTTGTGTACCATTAATTAAGTAGTTGAGGAGCGTTGTCTCGTGATAAAAGACTGTTGATAACCAAGTAATTGTGAATCATTACATAAAGTTGTGTTTAACTAAATGAATATGAACCATGTTTGTTACGCTAAAGGAATGGCTTACAATACAAAAGTTTGCGCAAAATCAAGGCGTAAATTGATCAAAGCCATTCTAAAAAACTTATCAAAAAGTTCTAATTTGGCTTTGTACAAAACTAGATAAGCAGCTCTAGCACATGATGTTCTTCATTGAACATAATTGCTTTTAAACAAAAATAACAATCCTTTTCAACCATGTTAGCCACACAAATTTTCACGCAAAAACCACTGAAGGAACCAAGGTGGGTCTTGGGACACCTATGAAATTTTGTGACGTTGTATTATTAGGTGGGTCTCGGAGGGTCTTGGGACCATGGGCGGAGAGATAGGGAGGGGTCCCAGAGGTCACGTGCTCCCCTAGCAAAAAAAATGTAGTGTAATTTTCTAATATATACATATATATACATATATATATATATATATTTAGGATCAAATAAGAAGATTACTTAAAATAAGAAGGAATAAGAAGAACTATAACGCAAATCCGAGATGCAAATGACCTAAATTAGATGCATCCCTATAATCTTAGATGCATTATAACGCATCATAGTGTGTTTTCTAGCTTTAATCGATGCATATAACGTGTATTAGATGCATTTCTGATTTCTCTTGTTTTTTTCCTCTGCGCGATGCGAAATCATGAAAATTAATTTGCACCATCTATACATCAAATTAACTTTCGAAACTCAAGATGTTGCATCTATATGAATAGAAATGCATCTAATGCAAGTCGCTGCATCTCAAATGCGTGGTTTTGGTCACTTCTCACCACTTCTTATTTTAATTTACTTCTCACTAGATCCCTACTCTATTATATATATATATATATATATATATATATATATAGAGTCCGGTTCTAGAAAAAAGTACAATTAGATAGAAAAGTGAGAAAAAAAGTTGCAGGGTAGATTTTGATAACAATCAAAACTTCAAGGTAAATTTTGAAACAATGCAAACAAAGTAACACACACATCAGCCCCAATTCAAAACACACAGATACAAACACACATCAGCCCCAATTCAAACACACACACACACACACACTTAACACACGATCATAATTCCTCTCACTCACCATCTCCATCTGACCATCTCCATCGCCACCACCACACAGCCACCACACCGCCGCCAATCAACATCTCATTTTACTCATAACAAAGAACACTGATCATTCAATCCCAATAAAAAACCAATCGATATTCCAATAGAAAACCATTTTATGATCAAAATCTGATCAAATTACTCATAAAAGTTTTGATTTTTCTAACTGATTAACATAAATATGGAGAAAAAGAAGTTTCCAAATTGTAAGTGCCCTATTTTTTTCTATTTAGTTAATAATTTTTGTTGATTTAAAGATTATATAATTATCTATTTTCATTTTCAGCAAGTCGGATAAGTCCACGAACAGTTAATAAAAGGCTTCTAATCGAACAAGAAAAGTCAGATAAGTGTAAGTTGTAAATTTTTTATTTTTATGTTATTTTAGTGCATCAGAATATAGTGTGTGTGTAAAAACATCAAAAACTAAAAATGCATCTATGTAATAATTGAAAATGCATATTTGAATCTGTTATTTTGGTGCATCTGTGTGATAATTGAAAATGCATAAACATCAATAACTGAAAATGCATAAACATCATTCAAAAATAGTGCATATACAACATACATGTTACATATTGTATGCGAAGGATTAGAGTATCAGGATTATTTTCCCTAATCTTTTTAGTGCGTCGTTGAACATATTAGAGCATCAGTGAGTATGAGTATGAGTATGGCACTAGTGAGTATGATTAGTGAAGCATCAAACATATTAAGTCATCAAGTTAATATGTTAGTGCATCTGTTTGTATTTTAGCACATCGGCATACCTTGGGCATATGTTTGTGTGTTAGTGCATCGTTGAACATATTAGAGCATCAGTGACTATGATTAGAGCATCAGTGATTATAATTAGTGAATCGATGAACATATTAAGGAATGAGTATGTGTGTTAGTGTATCCGTGTGTATGTTAAGTGCACCGCTGGTCATAGTAGTGCATCCATTTGTATGTTTAGTGCATCGTTAGAAATACTTGGGCATCCATTTTGTTTAGTGCATCAATTGACATATTAGGGCATCAGTGAGTATGCTCAGTGCATCGTCAGACATAATAAGACATCTGTGTAAAAACTAATATCGCGAGTGGGGAAATAGGTCAAAATGCGTTATCTTAAGCGCAACCCAAAATTGGTATGCCAGGGCGTTAGGTTGATTTACCAACAATCTTTCTCCATTTTTTTAGATGTAAAAAATAGTTAACTTATTCAGCATGGCTTTAAAACAATTAGGGAGATTGTGAGCATTTGAATATACTCTAGGTGACTTTTGACCCGTTACAGTTAAATATTTTCTTATAGCATTGTGTCTTCCTTTTATTAGTAAAACGCAACCGAAGATTGTCTTATTTTTCTCTTAGTAGGTTATAATTGAAGCCTTTAAGCTATAGCCTTGGTTTGGCAAGCTGGTTGTTTCTTACTTAATAATCAAATCCTAGAAACTAATATACCACTTGATAAACGGCAGGTACAAGCAGCAGATTGTTTGTACAAAATTTATATGGATAGGCTAGTTGAAACTTCTACTAATGCAGTTTGGCAAGCTGCTCGTAAACACATGCCGCAAATCTGCATAGAGTAATTCAAATGATAATGCACAAGCTGCAGAGAGTAATTCTGAGGGTAGTGATGAAGAGGGAGATGTTCGGCTTCATCCTAGAGTTGTATGTTTTTCTTGGTCTTTTAAGTGTGTTTGTTACAGCCCGTTTTATTACAACTCGCCATTTGATTATGATTATTCAATTTCATATAGTCAAATACATATCCCAACATCTCCGTTAATATGCTTGTTCGACTCTATAAAGGATAAACAAACTTGATGTCAATGTGATGCAGGTTATGGATGCTAAAGCTTGTTCGACTTTAGAGCTAGTGAAAACAATTGATTAAGCAGAAAACCAGTTTTTCCATGCAAACATTTCCTACTTATCCTTCTTTCTAAATGCAGAAAACTAGTTAGGTAAGTCAAAATCCTAAAAGCTTTTTGGAATGGACTTATTTAATTGCATATGTTTGAGGTACTTTAGTGCATCCGTTTAAGGACCTTTAGTGCATCCGTTTGAGTTACCTTAGTGCATCCCATATGATTACCTCTTACATCCTTAAATAAGCTTAATGTACAAACTGATTAAGAATGTAAGCATTGCACTGTTAGGATTAGAATTATGTTTTTATTATTTTAAATTATCTTATGTATGAATATTGATATTTACGTTTGTTGTTTGCGATGCCGGTTCTCATGCTTATGCAAGTGTCTTTAAAAAGCGTCCTAAAGAACAGTCTGAGAGTGGGTTATAATGACCAAGACAGGGAAAAATCAGAAAGCAGGACTTAGCTAGAACTCAAGATACAGATCTTCAAAAACCAGGACTTAGCTAGAACTCGAGATACAGATCGTGATGGACATATGGTTCGTTACACGGACCGAAGTCTGAAAAGGAAAAGGGATAGGGATACATATATAAATAGTGACGATGATAGCTATCACAGGTCTCGTTCTCACTCGAGAGCGAGATATGAGCATAGGTCAAGGTCACAGTCTAGATCATCCTCCAAACAGTAAGGTGTATGCAATCCCTTATTTATTTCGCTTATTGAAACATGCAGTATGCACATATATACAGTTAGTGGTTTTGATAACATTTACTAAAATATAACTCATTTACATTCTATTTTTAGATAGCTAAAGAATCGGTTACCAAACCAGCAAACTTTTAAATCATCTGGTGATTATTGCTTTGGTCAGAAGGTTTGTTCGTGTACAAGGTATGACTTCGTTGCCGCTAGAAAGTAGAGGGGGAAACATGGTAATTTTTGTTGATTTTTGAGTCCATTGATTATAGGTCAATAAAAGGATTTCCTAAAACTATTGATATTTGTGAGTCACGTTAATAATTAAAATCCACTTTTATTCATTTCAAGCACACCCTTTTTCTACACTCGGCTCTCATTCTTTCTAGAAAAGTACCGAGATCAGTTGGTGGTATTAAGTAAATTTTTTATTTTTTTTTTTGCAAGTTCTTCGCATTTACTTTCTAGTGGATCATCTTATTAACTTGCTTGTTCATGGCAATATGCTAGTGCATCATTGGACTTTTTAAGGCATCAATGTGTATGTTTAGTGCATCCATTTGCATGTTTAGCATTAAGAGATGAAATAGTTGAAACAATCGCCGAGGTAGCCTAGTGGTTATTGTGGTTCACATAAGGGAACAAATAAAAGTTATTGTGGTTCAGGGCTTGGACATCTAATCTTTCTTAGGGCGGGACTTATTACATGTTAGCTTGCTAATAATTTAGTTAGGTTTTTCAACAGAAGAGACAGTAGAGGCTGGAGACTAGTAATGCATGTACGAGTTGGTCACAAATTCATATGCATGTTTTATTTCTAATTGCAATGAAACACAGCATCAGCCGTTCTATAGAAGAGACTACAGAACTATTTCTTCGAGAAAAAATAGTCTTTTTGGCCATTCATATCAGCAATTTAATGCTCTAATTTTACATCTGTTGGTTGAAACTTTTCATGTGATATAGATATGGATACTGAAGACAAGAGAAATGCAGGTCCATCTTCGGTTGCTTCTGCAGAATCGACCTCGAAAGGATTTCTATAGATTTTGTTGAGTGGATCGAGAACAATATTTGAAGGTGATAGTAACAAGAGTTCTGATGACGTTGCTTTATCGTGCAAGTCATCATCATTAGGGACGGTCTTCTAGCATAGACTCGAAAAAGAATGGTAATTGAACTCATTGTAATTCTTATAAAATAATTCATCTCGACTTCTAACCTTAATTCTTAAATATGTCTCGGGATCTCGTCTTTGTCAAAAGTTATGGAAATGAGGCCTTCGTATCTTGAAGGTAACATCTTTTATTAGGCCATCCAATTTGACTTGTATATCTAATTTTAACATAAATGTGGTTTATTAACAGGATTATATAGTGAACTAATCAGTTTTACTGGTAATAAGTTTTATTGGTGGCTTGATCCTGTTGGCGCTATTATTCTTGCTGATTATACAATTGTAAATTGGTTTGGAACCGTTTTGGAAAATGCAGGTTTATTCCAGTTTTACTTTTTATTCAATAACTAATCAACAAACTTAATCTGTTGCAGGTGTTGAAAGTCCGGGAGTATAAAATGTTCTTTGAAACCACAGTGCAAATGGGTTACACAAATAAATGAAGTTATTGCAATTTCTTCATTTCTAGTTTTATTTTTAGTCTTTATTGAATTGATAATGTACCTGGTACGATTTTAAGAACTGGTAGTGAAATTTTTATAGGTTTTACCAATTGAAATTGTGCTATAGTTGTTCATTTCAGTGAAGCACACGAATAATGCATCTTTGGTCAAGTTGTAATATTTGTATTTCAAATGTTCTTTATTACATGCTATTCTATCAGTTATAAAAATGAAAGAAAGGATATAAGTAGTCAAAAACAAGAAAACAATAAGTTAAAAGAAGAAAAATAAAGAAACAGATCCAAAAAGAAAAGGAAAGGAGATAAATTTACAAAAATTACCTAAAAAATAAAAAGTAACAAATAGACCCTTGAGTTGGGAAGAAAAAATGAAGGGAATGGGAGGTGATCTAATGGTTGAGATCGTTTTCACTTTTCTCAGATTAACTTTTCAAATGATCCAATCCCTATATATATATATATATATATATATATATATATATATATATATATATATATATATATATATATTTTTGTAATTTGCCCCCCTTAATAACCATTTTGTAATATAGTTTCTAAAATTATCAAAATGTGGCCTTTCGAGGAAAAACTTCTGGCTCCGCCCCTGCTTGGGACACCCATGAAATTTTGTGACGTAGCATTATTTTTTGGTAAGAACATTGATTTTTCGTAAATGCATCCGATGCGTAAAATTATGTTTCTACTTTAGTCCAATTTTCATAAATGTTCCTGGTCAATTTATGTCTTCTATCTGTCTCATCCAATTTCTACTAAAGTACATTTACCAATTGCCCCACCCACCACCCTTTAGATCCGACACTTAATATCTGTCCGATCTTGCTTATGTCGCCGTGGTTGCTTGATGTCCGCCCGATCCCGGCTAATGAACAGTAGAATGTACAGTGCTCTCCACCTCATGGTTAACCCACTTCCTGCTTTGGGGTTTCTCACTGTTTCGTTTGTTGTAGCAGCGCCACGTGTTGCGGTTTCTTGGTATTTGTTTTTGTTTATCCGTGTCGTATTTTCTCTCTATCTCAAAGGTTTTTTGGTCTGGCGATTTCTTTCTCTATCTTGCATACGATTGGGTCTCTTTGATTGATATGTGAAGGTAAGTGATTCACCGTTGACTGGGTTTGGGTTTTAGATTGTTGTATGAATCAATATTTGAATCATAATTAAATTTTTAGGGTTAATTGAATTGATTTATGATTTGTGTGGTTTCTCAACACTTGCTTAAATAATCTATGTATTTTGTTTAATGGGTTTTAAGTCTTTGATTAAAAGATTTATAATCGCCTGAATTAGGCTTACTTGGGGTTACGGTTTTGTGCTTTCTGCTAATTATATGAATTGGTGTCTTAAAGTTTCTAGTATCTTACATATGTTTTTTCCCTAGGCTTTTGTATGATGGTATATGAGTTGCCATCAAACCAACCTCCAAAGGTTGAAGTCTTGTTAGAGACACTTATACGGAAATTATTTTAAAATAGGTGGTATTTAAGTGTGAAAAAAATGACGTTAATTTTTTTTTTTTGCAAAGGCCTTTATGTTGTCGTAAACGCAAGTACCTTATCTCAAGCATAAATATTTAGTGTCAACCGTACGAAAGGTAATTAAGAGCCAATTGTGTAAAACTCTAATTCTTGCAAGTTCAAAAGCCAGCGCCTTATCGATGTTTTTAGGAAACGTTTAAATTTAGCTAACACAAAAATGGTAAAACATATAACAAAATTGAATACAAACTTATACTCCATTTCAGGGGTGTTCGTTTAAGCTTATTTTTTTGCTTACCAGCTTATATTGTTTTAGCTTACGTCTTATAAAACTTTCTTTTTTTAGTTTATTTTGAAATTTATAAACGTTTATAACTTTTTTATTATGTCATAAAAAATTTACAAAAACATGTAACAGGGTAGTTGGTCTAGTAGCAGTTAAAACCGTTACTCGTGTTCTTTAACAGAATGTTCTCATTCAAAGGGCCATCTGGGTTTTCAAGATTCTCAACTGCCGAACAAGTTACGCAAGGGATCGATGGCTCCGGTCTCACCGCCATCGTTACAGGTCCATTCGACTTTTTCACTCATTTGCACACCAAGTGTTTGACAAAAATCCTGACTGAACTTGTTTTTGTAGGTGCATCTAGTGGCATTGGGACCGAAACTGCAAGTGTACTTGCGCTTCGAGGGGTACATGTAGTTATGGCTATAAGAAATGTCTCAGCTGGGAGAGAAGTTAAAGAAACTATATTAAAGCAAAACCCGACTGCGAAAATAGATGCTATGGAGCTCGATGTTAGTTTAATAGTTTTGTAACGGATTTTAAGGCGCCTGGTTTTCCGCTGAATATACTAATGTAAGATTGATTTGTGTCATTTCTTTATCTGAAAAAGTAAACGTACGTTTGGGTTGTTTTGTAATGTGTGGCGTTTTGTGTTTTGTAGTAATAATGCAGGAATATTGGGAACACCGTATATGTTGTCTAAAGACAACATTGAACTGCAGTTTGCAACTAATTATGTGGGTAAGGATGATTTTTTATACGATGTGTGTGTTCTTATTTTATCAAATGGTTTCATCGCAAACTATTTAATCTCTACTACTACGCCCACTAGTCAAATTTCCTTTCAAAATGTTGCTATTGCTGTCAAACTCTATTCAACATTTAACATGCGTATGATAATGGTTGTGTGGCACACGTGTTGTGCCACATCAGCATGGGTGCACCTGTTAAGACGTGTGCTTATAATCAGAATAGTCGTTAAGCAGTCAATGGAGTTTGATTCAGTGGCTACTTATTTAAGGAGTATGTACGCAGTGATTTAACCATTTGATATCTGTCATGGTGACCTGCTGACCTCTTAAATGAAAACATAAAACCACATTCACCAATAACGTGGTTTATCATTGCTTTTTCAGCGTCTAATTTACTGTTGTATCTCCTCCATGCTTTATTTGGTGCCAATGGTATAACATATAAGCTATAAATAAGCTGTTTTTTTACTTGTTTGAGAGCATGACTGAATCTTATTGCAGGCCATTTTCATTTGACAAATCTTTTACTGGAAACCATGAAAGAAACTGCAAACAAAAGTAATAAAGAAGGAAGGATTTTGAATGTATCATCTCGTAGGCACCAGATTTCTTATCCTGAAGGGATTCGCTTTGACCAAATTAACAGCCAATCCGGGTAAATTATAATCTTGATTTGTAGCCACGTCTAATTATCTGTGTGATTGTCTCTATATCTGTTTTGAGCATGAAAGACGGTAAGTATTGTCTGCATTTATATTCAGATGTAAGCCAGTAAGCGTCAAAATGTGCATGTGCCTATTGCAAAGCAAATTTGGTGACTTGTTTTATCTTTTGATACTTGAATATATCCAGGTACGACGCATTATCCGCATATGGTCAGTCAAAGTTGGCAAATGTTCTCCATGCTAATGAGCTTGCAAGGCGATTAAAGGTACTCTTCGTCCATGAGAATTAGGCCTCTAAGCATTTGATATACATTGCAATAAACAGGTTAATTCTTTTGTGAGATTTGAACACAATGAATATCTGTAGTTTGATGTAACCCGTCTAATAAGCATCTCTATATAGATAATGATAATAATAGTGATGATGATTTTACAAACAGGAAGATGGAGTCAAGATTACTGCAAACTCAGTTAATCCAGGAGCAATTCCCACCAATATATTCCGCCATTACAGCTTTTTAGAGGTAATACTTGTTATCCCTGTTGCGGAAATCATGTGAATCTTAGTTTTCTTAATGTATATTATTGTGTTTTCTAATATGATTATTTGCAACCTATATGATTCATGCCTTCAACTTGACTTCTTTGTGGATTCTGATACAGGTCTTACCAACATATTTGGAAAGTATTTGCTTAGAGATGTGCATCAGGTTATCATTTTGTTTAAAAAAAAAAACTTCATTTCTTTTATATAACTTGAGTCATTGGCCAACAACTTTTCAATTTACAATACAACTTATTTACAGGGAGCAGCAACTACATGCTATGTAGCATTGCACCCACAAGTTCAAGGAATCACTGGCAAGTATTTTGGTGACTCAAATTTGGCCGAAGCAAGCTCCCAAGCTAATGATGCCCAAGTAGCAAAAAGGTTGTGGGATTTTACCGAGAAATTAATCAAGGAACATTCTCCCGATTCTCATGAAGATCGTTGAGGTAAGTCTCCGTATCTTGTTGGTGAAAGTTACTACTTGAAATTCAACGGATCCCAAGACAAGGATTCAAGAATCCCTTAATCCAAATCAACCCATTAATAGTAATAGAACTTTGCGCGAAGTTTCCTCCCGTGAGTATAGGTGCCACAGAAAGATATGTTTTTAGATCTCGAGATTTTAGACAAGGTTTTATTACTGCACATTGTTTGACATGTTGAAAAAAATTATCATAAGATGGATCAAATTTGTACATCAAGAGTTCAAGACATATGTACTTGTATATATATCATTAAGAACTGTACAATATCGATGACATTTTAACTTTTACGTCAATCTGAAAATTCAGACTGCGTCGCGTCTTATTGCCGTATTGGTGGTGATTTGTGATCCTCTTTATGAGAGTTTCGATGCTATTTCAAAGTACTAGTAATTGTTATAATTTTCAAGGATCACTTAATAAACTATAACAAAGTTATTACACTTGTAGATAATCATTTTATTGCAGCAATTCCTTGCGCATATCCAAACACCCTTAAACAAAGACAAAAATAACTCATGCAAGTATTTTTACACTAAATAAGTCCAACAAATTTGAGTCTCCCATTTTGATAAAATGTTAATGCTCATCGCACATAAATACATTTAAGATCAAATGTTAATACTGAGAACCAAAATAAACAAACACAAAATACAAATGGTCATCAAGAACTCTGATGTCCAGTCGATTCTCCATATCTATACAGCAATTAGAGCTTTCAACAAAAAAGTAGCTCTAGCTTGCTCTACCCTTCTATGTGATTGTACAAGATTTTAATTTAATGTTCATACCATCAGTTTCCTAAGTAACTCATATGTTTACAATCATTTACGAGTTAAGGGTGCTGCTCTTTTGCTAAATCAGTCGAGTTCTCAATAACTTCAGAACTGAATTTACAAACTACATGAGGAATTTGTCGTTGAACACCTCATTTTCAGATTCTGAGCTCCAATTCGGGTTTATAAAGGATTAAGATCCAAATATGGTTTTAAATTAGCTTTGTTTCTTGATAGTAAGTGAGATACAGAGTCTGCCAACACCGCATGTCCACCGTTGCGTTCTTGAGTGCGCTCAGTGAACTGTTTTACAGGGTTGCTACCACGAGGTTGTGACTGTTTTGCTCGAAATATATCAGGGACTGGTTGTCCGTAAGGATTGCGGGTTGATTTTGAGATCTCGTGCAAGTAAACTGATTGGTTAATGTGGTGAAATGGGATAGAACCACCACCGCTAGTTAAAGGGCTGGATGCACCTGAAGATATGGGTGATGGAGACATCCTTCCATTAATGTGTTGAGGTGACCTTGAATTTCGAAGAGGGCTTCTGATTGGGGAGACTGGACACGACAATATATTCCTCGGAATTTGGAGATCACTGTAAAACAAAATAAATGAAGCCGAATTTTAAAATTTGCACAGCTATTATTATATGTGTGTGTATGCATGTGCTTGCTTCTTGGGTGTGTACAGGGTGTTTCAATGTGCATTTTAAAAGTTACAATAATCAGATAATCAGTTTCAAAATGACATAATTAATTGCCATAAAACTGGCTGTAGGAAGCAGTGTTTGGATGTGTGTTTGATGTTTGAAGTTATTATAATGATCAGCTAATCAGTTATCTAAGTGTTTAGCAAATTATAACTATTTAAGACATTAATGCATAAAATGACCGCAAGTTACTATACCCAAAATTGTGAGATGGTAGTAAAAGACTCGACGTTTGTAGAGAGTTAGGTTAAAACTAGGCAATTAGACAAGTTTACTTTACCCTTTGATAATTGATTGCAGCCTAGTAGTGAATTGAATATTACAAGGATCAGTTTAATCCAAAGTCACAAAAATCAGATAATCAGTTTCAAGATGCAAATCCAAAAACCTTATGCATTTGTGTGTGTGTGCGCGTGTATATTTGTGTGTGTGTGCGCATGTATATATGTGTGTGTGCGCGCACGAGAAAGAGAGAAAGGGAGGAAGAGAGACCTGGAACTAAAACCAGGTTTTGGTACTCTAAATGAATGGTTAGCAAGTCTATCGTTATCAAGCGCTCGCCGGTTTTCTGGATGTCCAATTCCCTGGAAAAGAAAAACGTTAAATGAATCATGATAGTGTATCCCCCTTTTAAGCCCTAATGAATAATAATAACTGGCACACATGCATGCAGATTAGTACATAAACTAGCCTCTATGATAGACTAGCACATAGAGATCAAACAAGTTTGTTTTGTTTGGAACTTTGTCTAATCAAGAAAGTGTTAACTGCATAAAAAGGTAACCGACGTTGATCAAATTTCTATTTCATGTAACCAACTTTTTCCACCCAGCCTAAACCATTTTCAAGTATTTAACTTTAAGGTAATCTTCAAAGTTATTAAGTTATCAAATTAAATGGTTTAAGTTACAGACACATTGGCTGCTATCGCCACCATTTCGACAAGCTAACCGGGTCAAACTAAATTGAAATATTATAAAGTTTGTTACCTTAAACACTGTTTTTTTCCTGAATCGAAAATGGTTGGTTACCCGAAACAAAAATCATACCAAAACTGGTTACCTTTTTATTTAGTTAGGTCCTTCAAGAAACAAACAGAACAAACTAAAGTAGCATGTATGGGGACTCATTTAAGATTAGAGGTAACAATATAAAGTGATTATACCGGAGATTTGACCCGATTAGTAACTGTCGGTGGCGGATCTGATGGCTCGGAACATGGTACTGGCCTTTCCAATGGTGCAGCATTTCTTACAAAACAGTGATTTAAGAGCTGAGCAGCCGTAGGACGATGCAATGGATTGCGTTGCAAACATTGCCTAACAAAATCCTTACCCTCGTCTGAGAGATGATCAGGAATAGAAGGAAGTTCTTTACTGTGGCCAATCTTAAACAAGGCGGCAACCTTCAAGCAAACATTCAAATTATTAACAAAAAAAAGACAAAAGAGAAGTTAATTTTGCAGCAAATATTCACATTTTGCCAAATGTCTATGTTTTGAGACGAGAAAGTTGTCCAACTAGTTACCTTTTTATTCCAACCCCGTTTACTTGTAAATGGGATGCTTCAGTTATTTCTATCTCTAACGGGATCAAATGATTTGAGAAATTAGCAAAAAAGGAAACCCGTCAACAGTTGCCTAAAGTGTATTATTAATACATACAGCCTGTTACATCAATTTTTCTAAAAAAAGAAATTTATTGAAACATGATACGCGTTTTATAACCATATTTAACACGCAAATCTATTAAATATTTTTTATAAAAAGAGAAAAAAGGTGTTCCAGGTCAACCCAACCTGACCCGGTTTGACTTGTGCTAAAAATCAACTGTTTTGTCTTGAACCCCGTTTTTAACTGGTTAGGCAACCCGCGCATTTCGCCACCTCTACTTGACACAGGCGCGACGCGCGCACACACACAAAGCAATTGTAAATGAGCCATTCTTAAATACTGACCCCCTCATACTGGCTCCAAGGTGGCTTTGTTGTTGCCATTTCCAAAACCGTGCATCCGAGACTCCAGATGTCAACAGCAAGGTTAGAACCAACAGTATTCGTTATAATCTGTGGATACATGAGAGTGAGAAATGCACCATGGGTTAAGTGGGAGTGTGAGACAAGAATTTATACAAACCTCAGGGGCCATCCAGTAAGGACTTCCTTTGAAAGATAACGGGCAAGTGTGGCCTGTGATCTGCAATATTTGCAGATGTCAGAATCTATGAAATGTTAAACATAACATCGCAGCATATTTTGAGCTTACATGTTTTGCCATTCCAAAATCTGCCACTTTAACTCGGCCATTTGGGTCAACAAGGATATTTGCTCCCTTTATATCCCTACACACAAATCACGAGATACCAAATATGAATTGGTCAATATTCAGGGTTATGAAGGAAAGGGCAATATGGAAAGCCAACAGCTAAGAGTTACACTGTTTGCTTCAGTACTTGATTTACCTGTGGACAGCATTCTTGGCGTGTAAATATGCAAGACCGGATAAGATTTGTCGAGTATAACTTCGGATTGCTGATTCACCTAATTGTCCATATTCTTGAAGAAGCTTATAGATGGCACCACCAGACACATATTCCAAATAAATATATAGTTTGTCATCTACCTGTTCAAGATCAGGAGCATGACTCTCAGAATTCACAATTTATAACAAAATTAGCAGATAATTAACCAAGTGAATAAAACATCATAATAAGAACTAAAGGGTCGGTATTTCCAAATAAACATTTGAGCAGTATCAAATTGAGCTAGCAAGTATGAAACTTACCATTTCAGACCCATAGTATTGAACAATATTTGGATGGCTTAACCGGCTCAATAAAGAAACTTCCTGCAACGGTGGACAGATATCATTGGTAACAAGTATAGAAAACATCAACTGATACAAGTAATAACTAAATGCATCCATTTTAAATACATACTTGGCCCAACTGTCTTGCACTTTCCTTTGACTTTGCATCATCGGAGAATAAGGTCACCTCCTTCATAGCACACATTTCACCACTTTCACTAGCAATATAACCCAAGGTTGTAACAAGTCAAAACACTTGGTCAACATTAACAGAAAGAACACTGCATATGGCCACGCATTTACTTATGAATAGTCAATTCATCTTATGTTTTCTCTCAAACGGATCAAATGAAGTAAAATCAAAATAGGTGGGTAAAAGAAATGAATCGAACTGGTTGAAAGTCCCCGAAAGTCTATTTTTATTGCATACAACATTTGAATTTGTTTTATTCATAGATTTTGGCATGTATTAAAAACATGGCCCGTTTCAACCCTAACCCGTTTCGACATATTACCCAACTTTACATGCGGGATCATACATGTGGACGCCATTCCGCTATAGAAACAGACCATTTAAGGATTTACATGATGTTAACTAGAAGCAGTATTGGAAGTAAAATATAAATATTTATACTTGGATACCTGTTGAAACCAACATAAACGTGCCCAAATGAGCCTCTGCCCAGCAGCTTTCCTTTCTTCCATTTTGAGCCTGGACTTCGTGGTACAGAAGGAGACGTTGCTGCTGAATTTGGTTGAGAGAAAGGTGAACAAGTGGTAACTGAAATTGGAGGAAGTGGCAATCTGTGACTTTGTTTTTTCCCATCATCTGGCCAGCTATTTTGCGACTCCATGGGCACACACCCGGCTCGCGGGTGCAGCGGTGTGACTGCACCACTATGAATCCTAGAGCTAGGACCAGGACTAGTCATTCTAGGACTAGGAAGTGGAGAATACTCTGGGCTTGGGCTACCCCTACTAGGTTGCCAAAATATTCCCGCCATGTCGCCGCCCATAGAATTCTGCCCAGAATTCTGACCCGATCCAGGGCTGGAGCATTGACCAGAACTAAGTAGCTGAAAATCAGTACCAAATGCTCGTAAAGGGCTTCTAGAGGGACTGGAAATTGAGCTATCTGGGGCACTAGGGAATGCTACAACATGGTAAGGGACCTGAAGATTTGGCACGTGATTGCCTAATCGTTTTTTACCAGGGGGTGAAGATGAGATATGAGTGTTGAACAATGTGTCGCGTGGTTTTGGTACATCCCGAGAACGATTTTTTGTATGTGACTGGTCCTTGACATTGACAATCATGCTTCACCAAACAACAAAAAATATGTTAGTACGAAAGAGAATATCATTTTTTTTAATTAGATAAATATTAAACCTTACCTGGTGGGACTGCCAGCAGTTGTTCGACCCCCAGTATCATAATCTGATGCCAAAGGACTATGTTGGCTTGAATCAGGTGGAGCGTCACTATCACTATAACATTCACTAAAAACCGATTCTGCTCCATCATAATCCGTATGCGGAATTGGGAAAAATGATGAAAATTTGGATCCGTTTTCTTGTTTTGGTTTGCTTGATACAATAACTGCAGGCTCATTACTAACTACACGCGGAAGCGGAAGTGGTTGAGCCTGAGGTCGTTCTTGAAAACTTTGACATCTCGCAACATGTTTGGATTCTCTAAATGGTGATGCTGACCTGGATTGGCCCCTAAAAAAAGACCCTAGCTCGGAAACTGTGTCACTGCAACCTTTTCGAGCACCACCTGATTTATTGGTTGATTTATGATCAGAAGGGATCCTAAATTTCTTTAAAGTGTCGATAAGACTCTCCTTGCTTGTTTTTTTCTTCTTTGATTCTTTTGATGATGACTTGCCCCACCATGAAGGCATATTTGCGGACAATAATTCAAGATTGTATAAAAGAGCTGCACGCCTGCACTCAATCAATCACTCCGCAAATTCCAATGAATTAATCGTCTTTGCGCCTCATCTGTACATATAGTCAAAACCCGAATACCTTCTCAAGCAGCTTCGACTGCTCAATTTACAACGTCTGGAATTAAACAAAAAGTAGGCACGGTTAATTTCAATATACCATCCTCGAGAGAGTAATCATATGATTGAACTGAATAAGACACATATGGAAAGACTTTCATATACAACGCTGTTTGTTGTTTTTGGAAACGTTTTAAAATGCGCGTCTTAAGTAACCAGGGTCTTCCCTATGGAGAAAACCATTTATTGATTTAGGGCGTACCGAGATAAACAAATTTGACCCGCCTACAAGTATGTAATCAATCAAACACTAATTTCATAATCCAACTATTTTAACTTCGCGCAATTATTACACTTTCATGTCTATTCCAAAACAAGGCAGATTTAGCAAAAAAAAACAAATAATTATCACCTAAACATACATATCTATACCTAATACCTAGTCAATGCATGAAACTAAATCATAACTTAACTAAATTAAAAACACATTATCTAGTTTATGTCACTAATTAACACCAACAATAACATTAATCAATCACTAATTAAAATCAGATCAACAAATCACAAAATCACAATCAAATTAAACATCAGATCTGCACTCACATTAATAAATAATAATCAAAACAATCAAAATAATTAAGATCAATGATATCAAAACCAACCTGTAAAATTAAACTGGATTAAAGTAAAATGATTTTATTTACTTTTTGTTTGGAATAGTGAATAAGAAGATGATACGGAGAATCAATTGATTGAGGGAATGAGATTTGTTTGTTTGTACGAACAATTTGTAAGTAATAAGTGTGTGTGATTTCTGACAGTAAAATTTACTAACAGTAAATAAATAAATACTCACTAGTGTGCCTTTATTACATATAGCTACTACTACTACTGCCTAGTATATAGAACCTACCCCACCTACTTTTGTACTTAACTCTTTTTACATGTGTGGAGAAATTAACGAAACGCTTTTACATGTGAGAGGAGGAGAAACGAGGCTTCACAGTTCACACCATTCATAATCGGATATGATTTGTAGGCTTTTTTTTTAATTTGTACATTTCATTTTGCGTTATTGTACATTTAGTATATGTCACTTTTTTAGTTTGTAAGAGCATGTTCAATCATAACACCATAACACCAATAACACCGTTCACGCTAGCGTCACATCAGCTTTAACATTTAACATAAACATCCTCAAAAAACACCCACAACAATAACATCCCAATAACATCAATAACATTTTATATTTTCAATTTCAACCCTTAAACTAAAACAAACACTTTATTTATTAAACTAAACATAACATTAAATTTGAAAACATATTATAATACGAAATTAAAAAAACACACCGAAAAAAAATTACAACAAATAAAAAAAATACATCGAAATTAAAAAAACACACCGCAAATTAAACGTTACAACATAAAGGAAATGACAACGAAAAAAAAATAAAACATAGCAAATACTTATTCATCATCGTCGCTCTCTTGTTGTTGTCCATGTCGTTCAAGATTCTTCAGCCAAACATGCTCTATAAGGTCCTGTTGGAGTTGGGTATGTGTTTGTCGGTCATGTATTTCTTTTGCCTTACGAATGTGAGTATCACATCTTTCGACCCATCTTCGTTGCCTCAAATTTGCTGACGGATCCACCCACAGTTCGTTATAGTCACGTAATGCAAATTTTTGATCTTTTATAATCATGTTATGCAAAATAATGCAACGATACGTGATTCTACGTATCGTGGCAATTTCTCATTGACGTGTCGGTTGTTGTAGTATACCCCAACGGCCTTGAAGAACACCAAAAGCACGTTCAATATCCTTTCGGGCACTTTCTTGTCTCCTTTTAAAGCACGTATGTTTTCATCGCTTGTTGCCGTGAAGGATTTGACGAAAGTTGCCCACTGTGGATAAATTTCATCAGCCAAGTAATACTCATGTTCATACCTAGTTCCGTTGACCATATAAGGTGCTCTTGGGGCATTATCGGCAGAAGGTCGTCGAATAATAGAGAGTTATCTAAAACATTAATATCGTTATTTGCCCCCGCCATCCCAAAAAATGCATGTCAGATCCATAAATCTTGAGAAGCAACAGCTTCAAGCATAATTGTTGGGTATTACTCGGAGTAGACCTAACTGAGCAATCGCTAACGACAGGAGGACTACCACTAACTGATTCATCCTCCTGCAACCTATAACCACTACTATTCCAGACACCCTTACTTTAGTTATCATCTCCTATAACGCAGCTACAGAATTACACCGATTGCCTAACGCTTATAGCAACCATACAACACACAGAACATAGCGTGCAAAAAAACACAAAACTAACATAAACACATACCACACATACGTAAGAAGAAACACCTAAAATTGAAGCAAGAATCACCTAAGACGAAGGTAGCGACACGAAGACGAAATGAGAAGCGGCAAACGTCGAGAATGATGATGATGATAAAGGAAATAACGCCACGTAGAAATCAGCAAAACACGTATATGAGAAGAGATGTAAACACACCGACGTAACTGAATGGGCCTGGCAAGTGGGCTGAAAAAAAAAGGCGGAGCCCTAAACGACGTAAATGGTCGCCGTTTCATATTCCCGCATTAATATATATATAATATGGATGTGGAGGGATTTTCGCCGAGAACGAGCCCATTAGGGTTCTACACTCCGTCCTCGTTGGCCTTGCTTGTAAGCTTCCTCTCACGATGAACCAACACCGCTTTACTTCTTTGTCATATCCACTTGACATGCCTAAAATGGGGGAAACTTTCAGCCAAATATCAGTTCTCTTTATATTTATTTCATCAATTATTCCCGGCAATCATACCAATAGCTCTTCTTAGAAAGTTTATTTAAACAAAATACCTATTAAAATAAAGTAAAGCCCCCATCTAGAAATGGCAACGAGGCCAGGTTTGCGGGGAATGGTCAATACCATCCCCATCCCCGAAGTTCAATAGATATTACCATCCCCGTCGGGTTTCACAAATAAGTCCCCATCCCCATCTCCGATGGGGAACTGGGATCCCCAATAGGGAATCGGGGATTTTTCCCCGTTACACAGTTGACATATGTAAACCTTTTATGTGTTTTAATTAGCCATATAGAACAATACAAGCCACACGTTCCAAATTTTTAAAAAATCTACATTCTACACCTTATTAATTTGTTTATAAACTAAAGCTAACTAATTATTGAATAATGAATTATGTGTACTTAGTCTTATTATATGATCACAATAAGTTCGATAAACATTATTTGTTTCAGTATGACATATTATAATCATTACTAATCGGGCGATAATGTATAATCTTTGATATGCATATACAACTTGAATGGTGAGACAAAGTAATGAAAATTTTAAAAACTGTCGCAGACTTGTTAGTAAAGGACCTATTAGTATCAATACATTTCGCAACTTGTAAATCGTATATTTTCAACTTCGTAAGAATAAAATTTATCAGATGCTCTTTCATAATATATCAATTACAATCCGTTAAAAAAATACTTGCTTTTATGACCTCTTTTTAAGTCAATTTTAGTACTAAAAAAAAATTACGGCATCTTATTGAATATATATAATTCAACTAGTATTAATATATTGATATCACTTGACAAGATACACAATTGTATTTATACTGAAAAGATATTCGGTGACGGGTTGGGGACCCGAAGGTATTACCATCCCTTTTTCCATACCTGCTTTTCAGTATCAAGGATTCCCTATCCTCATCCCCATACCCGGTCAACTCCAGGATTCTCCGATAAAATCGAGGTCAGATATCGGATTCGAGGTTTTTGCCATCTCTGACCCATCCACAAGTATATATTTTATTTTGCTCAAGAAAATACAAAACATGATAAACACATCACATGGGACATGGTGCTTAAGCAACACAAATGAAAACTAGCACATGGCTTGAAGTCTTGAATCCATATGTGCATTATTTATCTATACTATTTATAATGGATGAATGAATCTCTTTTTTTATGGTCTTAAAATTAAGATTTACAAAATACAAAGCCTATTATATAATCACTTGTATAATATCTTATAGTCGAAAATTATAGTCGTTTGATTTTTGGTCTTTTCTTTCAACTTTGACCATAAATATTTTCGTTTATGTTATACAATAGTTGATGAAAATCATACCAAATGAAAATACATTAAAAACTCAATCCATTCATATATTTTGCATCAAATATTATATAAACACAAAAAAAAATACTTAAAGTCAAAGTGGTAAAGAAAAGACCGAAAAAATAGAAAGGGGACTATAATTTTAGGACGGAGGGAGTATTAATTATCTTTCTCATCAACCTTAATTTTAAGACTTACAAGTTTTAAAGTTTACTGTACAAAATACAAAACATTAATGTAGTCAATTAATTAACTAATCAATAAATACAATTAATGCAGTTATTAAAACACCACTTACATAAGAAATACAAATTATCAAGCTTATTGTACAACCAACTTAAACACAATTTCTACATTAAATGTCATTAATAAAAACAATTAAGCACATTATACAAATATTCATTCGAACGCAACGAAATAACAGCCCGGTTCGAATGGGTACAATCCAAATGGGGCCGAGCTCAAACGGGCACGGGCCAAACGGGGTCGAGCCCGAACAAGAACGGGCCAAACGGGCTCGAGCCCGGACGGGCACGGGCTAAACAAAATTATTGATCCCCGTAATTTATTTGTCAAAAAGAACATAATAAATTAAAATACATAATTCACCGGAAAATTTTATTTTAGAGTACCCGCCGACGCATTATTTATTTCGTTTATATACAAACATTTTCTATGATTATGAGTTATTATGACGCATTTAAAAATGATGGAATTAAATGGTCGTTAGTTAAGAGCCGTATATAATGCCATTTAATTTAAGGGTTTTGTTAAAGACAACCTTATGAGTTGTGTATAAGCATTCTAAAATTATGAAAATCACAATTAATGAACTCAAATAGTCCATAAATATATACTTTTAATAGTTATAAAAAAGGCAAGTGATGTTAACTATAGAATGTTTAAAGTTCATTAAATGTTAATTATATATTTATAGAAGGCTTATATACAACCCATATGGTTGTCTTTAACAAAACCCTTTAATTTAATTGAAGATGCCGAAATTTTCTAAAGTAAAAACATGCACTTCTAATTATTTTACCTTTTTGTTTTGAACATTGAAGTAGTATAACATATTTCAACTACTTTTTGACCATTGGATTTTATTTACTTTATAGTGTCTTACTTATGTTTCTTACAAGGGTGAAAAAACATGAGATATGATAATATGAATAATTCCAACATAGGATCCATTGTGCTTTAATGTATCTCCTATAGTCTCATGTCATAATCAATTCTGCAAAGCTTCTTACCATCCTAGAAAGACAAATGGGTACCAATTGCTACCATTCATGTTTTCCCAACATTCTACTTATAATCCAACATCGAGTTAGACTTAAAAACACAACTCTGGATGTCTTTTTATACCGAAAAAAGCGAAAACAAACATACATATCGACATGTATATATGTCTGAAGCAAATATAACGTTCTTTATTGTATATGATGGTCCAAAATGTCTCTTAAGTTTTGTGATTGAGTCGACATTTGTTAGGTGATCATTCATTTCGGTCCATCTTGGTTCCTAACTTTCTATACAAAGAATTGTTTTTTTGTAAAATTTATACTCCGTAACCTATAGTTAGCTTAATTATAAAAGCCGTAAGCCATTGTTAACTTCTGCTGAATTGTTAATTTAGTTTAGCTATTCACGTTTTCTTACTTCTCTTCATATTGTATATTTTATCATTAAACCAATAGAGTAAGGATCAAATGAGAAGTAAATTAAAATGAGAAGGGTGAGAAGAAACCACAGCCGCACATTTCAGATGCACCTAAAAAAATAGATGCATCTCCCCTTAAATTTCTCGTCCTCATTTGAAATGTGTGGCTCAAATTTCTTCTCATTCTTCTTATTTCAATTTCTCTTCTCACTAGATCTCTTCCCCCAACCAATATTCTTTTGTTTCGAATATTTGAAAGTGTAAGGTATCTCATATCTGGTCTCTTTTTTAGGAGTAAAAGCGAAATCCGCCAGATTCATGCATGGTCCAATGTTGATATAAGAGCACAAGGTATGGGGTGCCATTGGTAAGCCATTGGTGAGCCATTGGTGTGCCAACATTACCGGCCAACATGTCAAACTTGTGCCAAATGCACTCTTTTGTGTTTTGAGCCGCTCCACTAGCTCAAGCAAAATGCATCTTTTGTGTGTGTGTGTTTTTTTTATTGTGAGTGAGTGGTATATTTGGCGGGGTATTTTGCGGGATCTACTGGCGATGTTAGTGGTGTGTTATGAGGGAAAGTTGTTTGAGTTATTTGTGTGTTATTGGGAAGTGTATGATGTGACGCTGATGTGGCATACCAATAACGTGTTATTGGGTCCTTGCATACCTTTAAGGGGCCATTGCCTTCAGTCGGTAAATAGATCGAGGGGTGTGAGGGCCTAAGATCAGGCCGAAAGGCGTAGTCGATGGACGCTCTAATATTGTTACCATGAACTTTGGCACCTTTTGACGGGACTAGTCGATCAAAACAAATTGTTTCTCTATATAAAATATGTACTAGATGCGACAAAATGTGACGGGTATCGCACACGACATAACATGTTAACAATCAATGATGGGCGTGTTTTTGGTTGACTTGCAACCAATATGATCGCCAAAACTATTTAGCAACAATAATCAAAATCTCGTTTAACCATATATATATGCTCCCTTTTGACGACACATTCTGATTTGATTCGTTTGAGATTGGAAGTAACAACATAATTCAATTCACCTCGTATATAACCTTAATCAGTTGATTGTAAAACACCATTTAGAAGGACTACCTCGCCGACTTTACATCACCAATGAATTGACTTATGTGCAGTGGCGGTTCATAAATATGTCCGACTTTGCATCACGAATGAATTGACTTAAGTGTAGTGGCGGGCCAGAAATCTGTCATAGGGTATGCATCTATTTTATTTTATTTTTTAAATGGATTGAATATTCACTTGGTGTAAAAAATGTAGAATCATAGAAAAACATTACACTACGAATGGTGTTTAAAGGATATACATGCGCGCGCATACCCTCTGCCACCCTGCTAGTATGTCCGATTGTCCACCCCGCTTGTGTAGTTGTGTGAGTGTGTCCGGGCCGTTGGTATCTAAGGCCCAAGCCAATGACTAACAAGATGGATCTTAAGACAAGAGCATGAATCAACAAAATGGACATACACAGACTGATACAGTAAGCCATATCATAAGATAAAAGTTCGACTGGATATGCAAGGCCAAGAAAAGAGGTAGAGTTATTTTGGTCCCATTAAATGAAGATTTCACAACTGTGGTAAAGCTTATATGAATTCAACTCGAATTCTTATTAAGCTTTTTGACGTATGCTAAGCTCTATACCAGGCTCCTGAATTGAGCTTTCATAAAGCTTGCTTAGTTGAGCATGGTTTCTCATTACAAGTAATATTTTCGAGCTTGAATCCTGCTCAAAAGCGCATCGAGGCTCGAGCTATCAAATTGATTTTGTAAGGTAGCCAAGTCTGACTCGTTTGCAGCCCGGGTAAAAGTCAGCAACTGGAATGTATAAATAGCTCAAAAAACACGCAAATGTTTAGGTCTAAGATGTGCTCGAAACGTAGCCAAAAGTAGCATTTGAACCACATTAACACTTGAAAAATTATTCAGTAAACAGAGAAAAGATTTTTTACATGTTGGTTCATCTTTCTATTACCATTAAAGATTTAATCCTTTCTATTTAAAATCCATAATACATGTGAAACTGTACTAAATCATGACAAATCTACATGCGTACTTACGTATTATATAAATTGCATACAACAATGAGCCAAGATTATAAACCAAAACTATCACCTGCAGATCGGTTGTTCCTCGGTTCATAGCCACCAGATTCAAAATTACCCTTTGTGCTTAACCGATTTCAGCAAACAGACATGTGTAGCTCTAGCTATATAGTAAGTAGCCTCAGCTTTGTTTAACCGATGGCTGCAACATAGGAAAGAAAGTCCAGTTGTTTTGGGAGCCTTCAACAACTCCCTCATTTATGTTGTCAAAATTGAAATCCCTACTGACAGATTGTCGTTTACAGTAACATTGATTATCTTTGCCCTCTTCAGCTGATGGCGTCTCGAGTATTTCACTATTTTTCCTTTTGACACAATATTCACAAAGACTGTCGGACTTTTTTGAATCCCTTTTTTCAGTGCCTAATGAGTCCCAGTGACGTCCTGATGAGGTTCTAAAAGATGACTCTAGATGGTTTGTGATGTCTAAATGGGTCAACTCAAATGAGACTCTGTGATCAATTAAGGTTTCTCTCTTTGGGGAATTTGTTGCCGAGTTGGCAAGCGATGCCACCTCAGAAATTTGACTCTCCATTAGGTAAGTTTCACCACCATTTGGGGTCAAAGTACCAGAACCTAATCTTGAACCCCAATTGTTTCCATTTGGAGTCAAGGATCCAGAACCTACTCTTGAACCTAACGCATATCCGTATGGGGTTGCTGACCCTGAATCCATTGCTGAAGCCACACCATTTGGTGTTGCAGTTCCAGAGCCTAATCTTGAACCCCATTTATGAGTCGAAAAGTATTCGTACCCAATGAATTTAGGGTCGTCCCCCACGCGTAACTTGAGAACACGCTGTTGTTTATCAGGGAAAGGTGATGAGGTGCCAGAATTCGGAATTGTCGAGCCTTGTGACATGACCCCACCTCCGGGGCTCCCAGTGTAAGGTTGGTATTCATACTGTGACAGTGGAAACTTGTGGTGTGAACCTATACTGTGTCTCCGTGCACGTGCAAGAGAAGATGTCAAAAGTTGAGCAAACGGTACTTCTGGAGATGAAGGTGTGGTAATTTGTCTTGATTCAGGAGGAGGTGTAAAGGAAGCAGTAGATGGTTCGGTATTGTAAGTAGAAAACACAGGTGGTGAAACTAACTGAGTCTCATAAGCATAAGGACCGACGGTGAAAATTGAAGAGGATAGTCCTTCAGAGTGGGGATTTTGAGAAAGAGACTTGAATGAGAGTAAACCAACGGGTGTATATGAGGCGGATGGAGGATCTGATTGGAGAAAAGATGCGGGAGATGAAGGTGGAGCAATAAATGGAAATATTATAGAGTTCGGGTTGATCATATTATGGGACACGGGTGCTGATGATCCAGGTGCTGCTGACTCGGGAGCCAAGAGGGCGTGACTAATTTGTTTGCTTTGCTTGTATGACCCGAAACACCAGTATAAACTCCAGCAGCTACCCCATCTTCTCTTCTGATTACAAATATACGAAAAGCAATGTCAATAATATGTGTAGGCAGATCATACATTAAAATACGTCATAGCATAAAATAATTCAACATATTACAGTCATTATATCGGTTAGTGGTTTTGTATATGTTCACTTATAGTGCATCAACTAGAGTCCAAAAGCTACTATTGCCATGATCCCAATTGAAACTATGTGAGGATTCTGCCCCAAAAAAATGATATTAGTACTAGCCTCCAATACTTGAGGAACTGAAATTTATGTGCAGATATTCATTCATATACTAAAAACCTATGCAAAACTAACACAGGATTCCTATCTACCAATGTGCCTACTTTAGAAAAAAGCTATTCAAGAGAGCCAGCTATGTGAGGCTGAAATAAGAGGTCCCCAAAACATACAAAAACAAACAGAAGAAAAGATTTCCTTGATAACATTTTAGGTGAAATATGTTTATAGGATGTCATTGTTCCTCCCGACATCCCTCATGCTCTCCCTTTTTATAGATCAGAACCCAAATTACTTTTACTTAACTCAATGTCCTAATCTTAACATAAGGACCAAAATTTTTGTCTCAACTAGTTCCGTAAAGAACATAAAAGTCATTCCCGAAGATAACGCGTTCATGCCAACTTTCAATTTACACTCGACCAAAAATCCCCTTATCTATAAATGGTGGGACACAAGGACGGCATTCATTATGATAGTTACAATCTTGGATAGCATTCATTATCAATATCTACTATTTGAGTGAGGATGCACTCGTGACAGATAGAGAAAGAAGTTGATCAAAGTAATATCTTCATTCCCGTCTCCACTAGTTCATACAACTTCACAACAACAATACCTAATCCGACTAATGATACAAGGAAGGTATAATGTAACCAGTCACACCTCCACTCAAAAGATAGATCAACTGCGCCCAACAAGACCCACGGCTTATAATAGTTCATATACAACTTGTAAAGCAGATTAAATCTAGTGACCATTTAGTATATCTATAAATGATTAATCTTAGGGATAATTCCATATTTACCCAACTTAAATGTCATAATTCCATGAATGGTCCGGGCATAATCTATTACATGTATTGGACAAACAATAGAAACAAAATTTTACATTATTCATATTCGACTTGTGGTCCATCAATAATAAACTCAAATATCTTCCAAAAAGTCAAAAAATAAATTTCCTTCTAAATTTCACTTTAACGTGGTTCATCAATGTCACAGAGGTACAGTTTGTTTTTTCTAAAATATTTTTAGTCTAAACAGATTACCACCTCGTAATAATATGTTGAATATAATATTAAGAGTCAGAATCAATTTCAGAGGCTTTGAGTCTGCTTACCACTCCACCACCTCTTAATATCTAACATGTGGCACAAAAAGTCCGAATCATATAACACTGTTTGCTTTCGTGTAACGTCAAAACCAAAATACTTACCAAATTATAAAAAAAATTAAAGTCTAAATCTGATTAACACATCTTATTACTTATAATTTTTTTAATATATAAGTGGCTATATAAAACATTTTGTTTAATTAACGTCAAAACAAGGTAGTATACAAATATAAATAAACATCTAATAATGATAGATCATAATCTCTTTTTCTTTAACGAAAATTCTAACTATCTCACAATATTTACGCTGTAAATACACACTTTCAATTCAACACAATATATAGCTTGCAAAGCACGCAATACCTGAACTGACGACGTAGGCTGTACGCGGCTTTCAGCAGAAACAATGGCAGTTGCAGCAGCGTTAACCGTTTCAACGGTGTTATTACTAATGGAACTCATAACGAACGAGCTCAACAACGAAAAACAATTTGATTCATTTCACAATCAAGATTACATCATCATAATCAGAGATATAAAAAAAGTTGTGATGATTTAAAGGAAGGAGGATGTGTGTTTATATATTTTCTTCTCTTTCACGTAGTGAGTGTGTGTGTGTTTTTGGTTTCTCTCTCTAGATGTATTATAGCTAGCTGTGATTTTGTAATTATGTCGCACGTAACGTTGAGATTATATTCATTTCTTTAAGGCTAGACGGAATAGAGGGCCACTCACCCGTGTACGTACTGTGAGCCACTCACCCTTACCCCATGCCTTCACTGCAGCGTGAGTGGTTACCAAATCGTGGCCGTCGTGATTAAATCGTGAGCATATCAGGCGTGAGTAAGCTACCAAACCGCTTTTGCAGATCTTCATTTCATCTTCATTTTTATAAATACCCACCATTTCATCTTCATTTTTATACACATCTCTCAATTTATTTACACACACTTTTCACAATTTAAATCTTCAAAAATGAATTCCAGATACGTTTATGGGCATGGATGATTTATTAGAAGATGGAGAAGAAGTTAGCAGCCGCAAGAAAAATTTTATTAAAAAGTTTATCGAGTATTTAAGTCGAGAGACGAACATATACTAGATTGTCGAGAACCACCATAACCAGAGATCGAAATGCGGGTGCTCATGGCGTCTAAGAAGCTTTTTTTTTCAAGCTAACCCGATGTATAATCGACGATCGACGATTTAGAAAAACGTTTCGAATGGCTCGTCCACTTTACAAACAGTATAGTAAATGCGGTAACCAATCACTCTGCTTACTTTCGGGTAATCCTGATTGTTCTAGACGGTAAGGTATATCCTCGTTGATAAAAAGTGCACTGCGATTGATCGGCAGTGCACGGTGTTAGTGCAAGTTTTCTAGATGAATATATGCAAATAAGTGAGAGAACTCGCGGAGTCTCTTGACAATTTTGTGAGCTGTGATGCAGATTTTGGCCCTGAGTATTTGAGGAAACCCACGGTGACCGATGTTGAAAAACTTTATCATCACGAAAAAGCACGGGTTCCGGGATGTTAGGAGTAGTCTTGATTGTACCGATGGGAGGGTTCGGTTTCCGTCGCCTACAAAGCTCAATATGTTAGACGTGATCATGGTCCGAATCCGTTCATTTTACTTGAAGCAGTTAGCAATCACAGACTATGTGGATATGGCATGCTTTCTTTGGTGTTGCGGGGTCGAACAACGACATCAATGTTTTGTATCAATCCCCATTATTTAACGATCTCAAAACCGGACGGGCACCTGAGGTTCCTTTTGTGGCTAATCGAAGTAAGTTACCCACATGGATACTATCTTGTTGACGGATATATCCCGAACCTACGCTCTTGTTAAGACGATTACGGAACCAGCAGATGATGATCATAAACGAATTTTGTATAAAAGAAAGCAAGAATCGGCAAGGAAGGATATTGAACGAGCGTTTGGTGTTCTTAAGAAAAAATGGGCAATAATAGCCAATCCAACACGAAAAGCAAAATAAAATAGGATTATGAATATGATGTACACATGTATCATATTACATAACATGATTCGCAAATACAAAAAAGTTGCAATCTCGCCTAAATGGTTTCGGGATGAAGCACACCGCCGAAGACGTTCTTTCAAAATGAAGCAGCAAGTGCAACGAGTTATGAGGTGGATCAGATCATCGGAAGAGCATCAAAACCTTCGTCACGATTTGATCGAGCACTTGGCTCAAAATGAATAATCTTTTTACCGTTATTTGTTATGTATTTTTTTTCCGTATTTTACTTTTTATGTAATGTTTTTTAATTCTATGAATAAAATGAATGTGTTAAATAAAAAGATGATGTGGAGTGAATGAGTTTGGTGTGGTGAGTGAGTAAGTAAAAAGGTGAATGAGTGAGTGGTAAAGAGGAGAGATGAAAGCTGAGCCGACGTGGAGTGAGTGACTCGTTGCATTATTCCTTTTAGCCTAAGTATAGTGGACGGATGATTATGATGGATATAAACTAGTACGTAGTGATTAACTTTTTAAGTTATATTAGGGGTTGATTACTTGATTAGTGGGATGACGGCAAGGTTTGGATGGAGTAGTGCAGTGATATTAGACATTGGCACTATGGAGCCTATGACGACGCCCTGGTCGTCATGATTGTATAGCAAGCGTGAATGTTTTTTTGTTGTTGTGATAAAGAGTGTTTTTTTAAGGTAAAAGCTAAGATAACGACACGTATAACATGCACCTATAGCTGAGTGCACCTAGCACTCTTATATTCTTATAAACTTTAAAAGTTAAAGTCTTATTTGACGATGTTAGTTAAAGCTATAGTGTAGAAAACTAGAAAGGGGGGGGGGGGTCGAATAGTTTTGCCGATTTTAGGTTAGTTTCAAAAACTTTAGATTCGACATTATGTGAAATCGTATGGATGAAGAGAAGGTATAGATCTAATAGTAATGCAAGTAAATAAAGTACAGTAAGGGATAAAAATGACACAACCGATTTATAGTGGTTCGGCTACAAGGACACCTTCCTTGCCCTACTCCACTCCCCGAGTCACCTACTCGAGAGTTCAAGCATATGTCAACAAACTCCTTCACTTGGCGAGAAGCCTTCACAACGTTGTTTACACCTTTTCGGTACAAAGCTAAATACGAGTATGTAACACGGAGGACCAAACCAACAGATATTACACAATAAATATGTGAAATAACAAATACAAGATCTTTGCTACAGAAATCTTGTGGAGGAACAAATCAATCAAGGACCCTTGCTTGGATGAATTGTAGTAAGCTCGCCATTTTCATTAGAGAATGACCTATATGAGAATCACAATAGAAGAAAGAAGAACAACTCTCTACACAAGTGATTTTGTTAAAGAGTAGAGTATATGAGAGAGTTAGTAAGAAGAGAGGTAAGGAGAAATGAAGAAATGGCTCTCTATTTATCGGCAAAATCTTGCCTCTGTTCCACGGATCCCACGGGTCCCTCCCTTAAGGGATCCGTCTAGTGTAAAGCTAAGGATCCGTGGGACGCTCCTCTTTACCCATGGGTTTTTTGGTTATGGGTCATGGGTTATGGGTTGGTCCATGGGTATTTCATTAGATACAATGTATCTAATATATGCAATGCATCCAGTCAAATGGATATGGGTCAATACCATGGGTTATGGATATGCTCCATGGGTTGTGATTTTTATCCATCATAATAAACTATTACAACAAATGATTTATTACATTAATTTGTATTAAATGACTATATGTAAATGCTTTACAAAAATAACATATATCCTTATAATTTGACTTATGATAACATTATATTTGTTATCAACAAAACACAAAGAGATCGCTAAATATTAATAAACGTTTTTACGGTTTATTTGTATTAACATATAGTTTTTTTTCGAATTAGTTAGAGATAAGTTTATAAATGTAAAGATAAATGATTAGAAGACCTACATATATGTCTAATGTTATAGCTAAAACTTTGTGGCAACATTTGATTGGTTTTTGAAAAAATGAATCAGTTTGGTACAGACGACAGAAAGTTGAAAAGTCACTTTAGGCATGAAATTATATATATTTTTAGTCCTCTTAATCATTCTCAAAAACATATCCGACATAAAGTGAGATAAAGTTAAATCCACTTACGCGGTATATTTAAATTTTATAAGCTTGTTTCCATTAGCTTCAACTTATATAACCTTATGATTTATAAAACTTTTATACATTGCATTATAAACAAAACTTATTTTATAAGCTAACTTATTGTAAAAGTTCAAACTCAACTCTCATAAACTCCATCCCAAGCACACCCTTATCTTAAAATGCTTTAGCTTATTTTAAATAAGTGTTATATTTTAGTGTGTTTTGAGCTCAACACGTTACTCCTTAGTTACCTCGTCTTATTTTAGCTTAATCCAAGTTTCACACCTAATTTTATACTTATATGGCACTCACACTATGTTGCGGTGACAACGAGAATGCGATGACATACGTTGGTCTGCGTGTGTTAACAGTAGCGAAAAACACATTTCATTATTTTTGATAGCATGATTTCTTGTTATAGTGTGTGTATGTGGTAGTAGTTAGGTAGTAGATGGTGGAGGGTTAAATATATGGAAGGTGATTTGCACATTTTTCAAATTGATTGACACACTCTAAAATAGAGTGTTTTGACATTTATACCCTCACATTACTTTTACACATTTTCACCTTGTGAGGGTATACATGTAAAAAAAACTCTAATTTAGAGTGTGCCAATCAATTAAGAGAGTGTGCAAATCACCTCCATAAATATATCTATACTACATAAAGACTTTCTATTAAAGGAAGTTTTAAAATTTTTAAGATCACAAACAATACTATAAATGGAAATCAAATGTATAAGTTGTACTCCCCCGTCTCAATATAATTGTAAGGAGAGAAAAATCACAAAGTTTAATAAAAGTTGGGCCATTTTAATTTTCAACCACACGAATAGAATATTCCCTCTTTAGATTCTCTAGTTTTTACTAAAAAAGAAAAGTGGACAATCTTTTTGAGACATCCAAAAAAAGAAATATGGACAATTAAATTGAGACGGAGGGAGTAACTTGTAAGAGAAATGATTTGCACACTTATTTTTTTGATTGACACACTCCAATTTATGCAATAACATGTTGTACTGTATATACATACTGAATTAACTGGTTGTATAATGAAGTGTGTAAATCAAAAAGCAATATGTGCAAATCATCTTTCAACTTGTAAGCATACATTTTGTTATAGCTCATAATGTAATTTAATGAGTAAAAAAAACTGTGCAACCCCTATAAATGTAATTAATTAAAAAAATAATAATAATAAAATGTAACCTCCATATTGTAATTTAATGAGGAAAAAAACTGTGTAAACTCAAAAAACAAATGTAACCAAGTGCACCAGCTTTCAATGGATTACAAACCGAAAAAACTCCCTAAATGTCGATTGGCCCAGATGGAAATCCTTCAACTTGTAAATCATCCTATCCGGTGTAATACTTAGTGAACTACTGTTATTCCAAGTCCTCATGCATATGTAATTCCTAGCTCCTTGCTAGTTCAATTATGATTTATAAAAATGAATGTTAAAAAAAAAATAAAAATGTAACCAATAATGTAATTATTGAGAGCAAATATCAATACTTGGTTAATGACATATTTACTCATAGCTATAAATCTTGATATTGTTTCTTAAACATTAGCTCTCAAAAAGCAGTATTTTTCTTTAAAAAAGTATACAAAACACACACTCACATTACTTTTTGCTCTCAAGCATCTCTAAAAACATACACTAACCTAAACCCCTTTCTATCACTAACAACACACCCACTTCTGCCACAAAAAACATAGCTTGATGGAAATTTCAGTTATAGGGTACCCATCGCTACAAGCGCGGGTGCCCTGCTAATATTTATTTATGGGTAGATGATTTGAGATGGTACTTAACGATTTTCACCCTTCATACTTTTTAGAGCATCCGCTATAGGAGGTTTAAGAATATGTTCAAGAAAAGGTGTATGTTTTATTTTAACCACAGTGGGATTTCATTTCATATCTAGGTGACATGAAAATGTCATAAATGCTAAACCTTTTTATAATCTTAAGACATTAAATGTATGTGTTATTTGAAACAATTATAAAACTTTAACCTGTTTATACGATAGTATAAATAGATTCATTAAATCAAAAGGTTTATAAAGCATTGAGGGAGACCTCTTTATGAAGACATTAAATGTATGTGTTATGTGAAACAATTACAAACTTTAAGGTGTTTATACCATAGTAAAAATAGGTTCACTAAATCAAAAGGTTTATAAAGTATCGAGGTGTCATGAAAAAAATTATAAATTCATAAAGTTTTATAATTTTTTGTCCTTAGAGTGGTTCTACAAGATGTCTTACATAAGAATGTACCCCCTCCGTCTTAAAATTATAGTCCATATTTCCTTTTTGAGATGTCTCAAAATATTTGTCAACTTTTATTTTTAAGTAAAAACTAGAGAATTTAGTGAGAAAATATTCTATTTGAGTGGTTGAAAATTAAATGGGGCTCAATTTTATTAAACTATGTAATTTTTGTCTCTTGACAATAATTTTGAGACGGAGGGAGTATATATTTTTTCAAATAATGTCATAAGTCAAATCAATTTAATTTTAATTACTCCATCTGTTTTAAAATTATTGTCATAAGACAAAAATCACACAATTTAATAAAAGTGAGACCACTATAATTCTCAACCACCCAAATAGAATATTGCTCTACTAAATTTTCCTTTTCTTACTTAAAATGAAAAGTGAATAATTATTTTGAAACATCCTAAAATAGAAATATGGACTATAATTTTGAGACGAAAGGAAGTATCAATCAAATAACATTCAAATTTAAAAATAAATTGTTCATGAGTTAGATAAAACCACAACCACTCAACAAAACTCTCTAACCTCTCTCTAACTTCTCTCTCTAACCTCTAACCAAACAAATCTCGACCTTTCCCGGCGGTTGGCTTTGGCCGGCCGTCTGAACCTCTTGTACTTTTTTCCCTTCCCTAAATAATAGCCCTTACCCATAGATATGTCATCTCCCGTCTTCGCGCTGCCGCCACCGCTATCTTTTGGTCAGATCCGTTACTATCCGGTATCTTCTGCTCAGATCTGTTTTGGTCCGCCATCGATAGCTTGCTGTAGCCTTGGGTTTTGATTCTAGATCTGCTTGGTTTTGCTCTGGCTCCTTTTATGATGCTCAGTTTTATCTTCTATGTATGTTATCTGTACTTTGTGTACTTTTGTCAAGCTACATCTTTATATGGTTGTGTCTACCAAAAGCTCACTTTGGTGATTTCTCCCACCCTTGTATGGTGTTACTGTAGTCTGTCACAATTATTAGCGTGTATGCTTTCTTTTGGCTTAACTTGTTGCCTCGTGTATTTTGTTTGGCAAGTCGGCTTCGATTTTGCCCATTATGTTCGATGTAACTTGTTGTGTTCAAATCACCTCCATTTGTTATGAGTGAAATGTAATCTCTGTTGAAAAAAAAAACGCGATAAAACTTTTAATTAAATTGGTTATTCATATTTGAACTCTTCATTTAAGGGTCCGTTTGGTTTGTAGGTGGGTTTATGATTAAAATTTGGATAAGATTAAGATTAGATTAAAATTTGAATTTGAAGTAGGAGAGAGAATATATATTATAAAATAATTTAAATATTAGTAAAAATAAAAAACTAATTTAATGTAAAACCATCAAAAAAGAAGTGGCCCATAATAGCCTATACTGATAATGTCATAAATGTATTATATAATCTTAGTCTTTTATTCGGATTTTGAAGATGCCCAGATATATGGTTTTTGGCGGGCCCGATCAAAATCATCTTTTAATCCAAGCCAACCCCAAATTTTAAGGGTGAGACCCTTCAACAAAACGCATCCTAACTACGTGGTTATGGTCAAATCAAACAGTATCATACCATTAATCTTTTTAATTTCGATATTAGTCGGTTACAAATGTACTAGTGGTCGGCTATTAAGTGTTATACAATTAGTACAAAGAGTGGTACTACTTAATATTTGTATTAAGGACAAATCGCATAAAAAGATACTGAACTTAAGTCCAATTTCAGTTTAAGATACTAATATATTTTCTTTTCAATTTAAGCTATCATTTTTTTTGTCATGCAATGCTAGATAACTAATAGGTTTATAGGTTAAAATGTCTAGGGTCAGCAAGTAAAAAGCAATCACCTCACTTTTTCTTTAGTTACACTCAAATTCAAGCATTATTCAACCTCTTATTTCCCTTCACAATCACTACCTACCATCAAAACTGTAACACCCCCAAATTTGGTTTAGCGGAAGCATACGTGTTAAGGGGAATGTTACCAAATTGGAGATCACAACACAAGTAATAAAGAACGGAATACATACTCCGTTTGATTTCATAAAATGGTTTTAAAATATTATCTTACGACATTATTTTGATAAAATGAGCACATCCCATAAGTTCAGTGGTCCCTATTTAAAAACATCATTTTGTGTAAAAACATTTCTTTAGATATTTCTACGACCATTTACCACCTCTTGCCTTGCATCCATGATCATAAATTAAGCACATGAGAAAATATGCTAAAAAGGTCAGCTAAAAGCTGGTGAGTTCATAGGTTTAAATTTAAAACAATAGGTATGGACCAAAGTTAAAGACATATAATCATTATTAAGAACATAATGTTATATGGATGAAAACCTACTACGTTAGCACTCAGTTCATGCAACCGATACTACGACAGTTTCTGTATGCTAACTGATTAAGTCTCTTTATGGACTTAAGCAGGCACCTAAGCAATGGCATCAAAAATTTGATGAAGTGGTTTTGTCTAGTGGTTATGTTCTTAACCAAGCTGACAAATGTGTGTATAGCAAATTTGATGAATCTGGTAAAGGAGTCATCATTTGTCTATATGTTGATGACATGTTGATCTTTGGCACTGACCAAAATCAGGTTGACCTGACAAAGGAATTTTTGTCATCAAGGTTCTCCATGAAAGACATGGGGAGGCTGATGTTATCCTTGGTATAAGGATTAAACATGAAAGTAATAGAATTTCTATCTCTCGGTCTCATTATATTGAGAAGGTGCTGAGGAAATTCAATTACTTTGATTGTACTCAAGTGAGTACACCTATGGATACTTGTGAGAAGCTGATGCCTAATCATGGCAAAGTTGTATCTCAACTTGAGTATTCTAGGGTGATTGGCTGCCTGATGTATGCCATGACTTGTACAAGGCCTGATATTGGTTTTGCAGTGGGAAAATTGAGCAGATATACTAGTAATCCTAGTGCTCATCACTGGCAAGCAGTTCAAAGGGTACGGAAGTATTTGAAGAGAACTATGGATTATAGTCTCTCATATACTGGTTACCCATCAGTGTTGGAAGGATACACGGATGCAAGTTGGATCAGTAACACTGAAGACAATTCGTCTACCAGTGGCTGGGTATTCCTACTTGGTGGAGGTGCAATTTCTTGGGCATCCAAGAAACAAACTTGCATCACCAGTTCAACAATGGAATCTGAATTTGTGGCTTTAGCAGCTGCTGGTAAAGAAGCTGAATGGTTGAAAAACTTGCTCCTTGAGATTCCATTGTGGCCTAAACCTATAGCACCTATTTCTACCCGGTGTGATAGTGCAGCTACATTGGCTAAGGCTTATAGCCAGATGTACAATGGTAAGTCTAGACACTTAGGTGTCAGACATAGCATGATTCGTGAGCTTATCATGAATGAGGTGGTATCTATAGAGTTTGTGAGATCTCAACAGAACTTAGCTGATCACTTGACGAAGGGTCGGGCTAGAGACTTGGTTATAAAGTCTGCTAAAGGGATGGGTTTAAGTCCAACTTAGTCACGGAATGCTAGGACACCCAACTCCCTCATGAGGAAACTTAGGAGCTAAGTTCAATGTGGAAAGCTGAACATTCAGTTGACTGGAGCACATGTTTTATTTACATCCCAAGGTTGTGCTCAGAACCTTCTGAAAGGAGGATGAAGTCTTTACTTCTTAATGGTTAATTTTCTTTGAAAAAGTGCTTGGCAGGAGCATGACTAAAGAGGAACCACCTATGTAAATGTTGAAGTTTTGCCGCTTCAGGAAGCTTTGGACTTTTAGCTTTTACAACATTTATGAATTTGGATATGGACACATGGCTTGTATAGTGTCAGGAGCTGATAAGTGTTTGAAAACTTGTGTGTATTTTATCTTCAGGTATTCAAATGGGTTGAAGGGTTCAATTCTTAGAACACCCTGATTCTCGAATATTTGAAACTTGTAATTTACTACGATGAAAATTCAATCCTCAGGACATTTTCGTTTATGCACATGTTTTGCTTAATGTTTGTTTTTCATGCAAAGGAAGTGAACTAAATTTGGGGAGGATTGTTAGAAAATGTAGTGCATTTGTGGGATTAGTTCACACCTTGTAATGGGTTAGGAGGTACGGAGTGTACACCCATAAGGTCCATGAACACCCTGACTCTTGTAGTGGTTTGTATTGGTAGTGCTAGTAGAAAGTGCTGCTTGTGGAAAGTACTGCTTGTGGAAAGTACTGCTTGTGGTTTCCACTGATAAGCAATGTTTCCACTGATAAGCAATGTTTCCACTGAAGCTTGTGGATTCCACTGAAGCAGTGTATCCACTGATAGCACTATGAAAGTACTGCTAATGGTATGAAAGTACTGCTAATGGTATGAAAGTACTGCTAGTGTTAAAGTACTGCTAGTGTTGAAGTACTGCTAAATGGCAGTTACAACTGCTTAATGACCACGTTTAATTGGTCATGTAACCACTAACGGCTATAATGGGGATAATTATGAGGCTATTAATGGGCCGATTAATACTCATAATTCCATTTGACTAGCTAAGAGTAATCTCATATAAATAGGAGATCTGATTATGCATGATAGACACACAGAAAACGTAAACACTTATTAGCGAAAGGGTTATAGAATTGTGCCTAATTCTCTAACTGCATTTGGTCTTATCCCAAGTAGATATTCGTGATACCCAGGCATTATGGTCGAATAGTTTACTTTGGAAAGTGATCACACGATTCCAAGTGATATCCGATAACCACCTAGTGGTATTGCTACTGTCATTGATTGTCTTAACCCTGTTCTGGGAGATACACACCAACATATATTAATTTACATATGTCATAGGCACATTATTTAGGAGAACGTGGTGAAGAAATGTTAAAAAAAACTAGCATTTTTCTTTGCTTCTAACGTGGCAAATAAAATTTACTATCTTTGTTTGATGCACATGAACTTTTAAGGGGGGAGGGAGTGGGATCGGGTAGGGGGCTCGGGTAGTGTTACCCGATCGGCAACACCATTCCCACTAAATCGGGTAGGGGGCTCGGGTAGCAAATTCGGTTTCATAGCCCGAGCGGTGAGTGTGAGATAATTTGAAAAATATGAACGTTGGGGGAGTAGCCAACGGCTACTTTGCATTAAATAAAAAAAAATTCCCTTTAAAACCAAACATTACAAACTCATTTTTTCAAAATAAAAACACACAAAACACAAATAAAAACACACACTAATCTTTCAAAAACACAAAACCATGGATCCAAGAAGAGGTAAAAAAACTTTCGCCTCGCGTCAAGGTCGGTCTCAACCCGTTCAACCGCAACCACAACAAACTCCGTTTTCAAACCAATTTTATTCTCAATCATCTCCGAATCAATTTTACGTTCCACAACCCCCATCTCCACATCAATTTTACCAATATAATATGGGTCATCTTCAAATGAATCCACAACACTACAACATCACTACTATTGTATGTGATTTCAAGTATTATGTAATGTTTTTATTTTTAATGAAATTGTATGTTTTTATTTTAATATTGTATGTGATTTTATGTATTAAAAAAAAATAAAAAAAATCGGGTACTAGGGTACCACTCCCTCCAAATCGGGTAGTGTTAGGGTAGAATTTGGTAGTTTTGAGTTGGAGGGTTTTTATTGGATAAATGTTATGTGACACTCCCCCCTCCCCCTAAGTAACGATAAAAGTCAAACTATTGTGGTCCTAACTCATTCAACTAAAAGAACCTTTTACCATTGACATCATTAACTTTCCAACTTAAAACTTTTAACCACAATTTCATGATTGCCTTTTAAGTAAGCAACTGAGTCACCCTAACTTTACATGCGAAACATGAACACATGCAAGAAAATATATTAAAAGGTAGTTGTGTTTATTCATAAATTAAGCTTGTTAGCTTGTGTAAATTTATGTTTTTTGTGTTTTCAACTTATAAACTTATCAAAATGTTTTTATGCTTTATTTAAATCTTATACTTATAGTAAATTTAATATTCCTTTCACACATAAAAATAAGTGAGTAAATTGCAACAACTGTTCATATTTAAATTGAAGGCGTTTTTATTTATTTATTTATCATTTTTATTTATTTTTTTTCTTTTTCACACCTCAGCGTTACATCATCATTCCCAACATCACTACTCCTCTCACCGACAATGTTCATCACTTCCTTCACTTTTCAAACATACTCCACAAAATACTACACACACTCGTAAATCAAATGAACAATATAAAAACACCCACTTTACACAATGTCCAAGTGGTGACTGGCATCATCTTTGGTCTCTCTTTTTTGCTAGGCTCCCGCGTGAGAGGGCTAGAGTGTAACAAGGGTGGCGCGTGAGGATGAGTGTGAGTAGTGAGGGTCACCCCACTGCAACTAGTCTTAAATGCATCATTTATGTGATAAACTTTTGGTGCATATATCGTCATTGCCCCTAACTAAAAAAACTAAAATGCTTTTGCTTTCAATGAAACTTTGTCATTTCATTTTTTGTCGCACACTAAAAGTATTCTAGGGAAATGATGCACACACTTTCAAAAATGTAGAAATTATGCTTGCAAATTGAACACACCAAATATACGGTTTTTTCAATTTACTCTAAATAAATTTATGAACTCGATAAACAAGTAAACGAAAACATCTTTTTTAATTTATATTTTTAGATAATGTTACACAAAAATGTACTCTTTTCGTTTCAAAAAAAGTGTCAGGTCTGACTTTTTATAGTATTTTTTGTTTAACTTTAACTTTAAATATTTTTATCGTGTTATATAACAATTGGTGAAAATTATGCCAATAAAAATATAAAACCCAACCCGTTCATATATTTTGTATAAAATATTATATAACATAAATAAATTAAAACTATTTACAGTTAAAGTTAAATAATAAAGACTCTAAAAAGTCAATTTAACCTTTATTTTGAGATGGATATATTATTTAATAAGAGTAACAATAACCAAAATAAATAAATAAATAAATATGTAACCATGTGGGACAAAGGGCTAGAAGGACACTTTGCGAATATTTCACAAACTGACCATCGAGTGGGGGTTGGATTGGGTATGAGTATGGGGGAGTGGGGCCCACTTCTCAAAAGCCTACACCGGCATACCACATGTATAAAGTGGTTGGTGCTTTCATTTTGCAATTACAATAATGTAATTTTCATTATTAAAACAATCAAACCATTTTTTAAAAATTATGTATTTTGTTTTTATTGAAAACAAGTAAGTTCTAAGCATAATTGCATAAACAATTTTATTGAAAACAAGTAATGTTGAGCAAAATTGAGCAAATGAAAATGTTATTTTAGGCCTTTGTGTCTTTGGAATATGTATGAACAATCATGTGTTTTTGTTTTATAGTTACATAAGAGAATTGGACATTTGCAATAATAGTCCAGGTATGATTCGCCTGAAATAAACATTTAAGGGCATCTTTCGTGTACCAATTTGGGTTATAGAATAGAAAATAATCTTATCTGTTATAAAGTTTGTTTTCCTTCAGAGAAAGGAAGGGGAAAAAAAGAAACAATCTCATACTTATTTAGTTATTTTTTTATTAAAGTTTGCAGCAGATAGTAACAATATTAGTTGATTTACGTGAAAACAGTTTGGTTGTGCATGCGAGGTGTAATATCCATTAGTAAATGAGAGTATATATAAAGAACAATGAATTGTTTACCAGCTAACCGGGACAAGATTCAAGGTCAAGAGACGATAAGACCGTGGTTTTTACATTGTAAAGCTTTCTTTCTCTTTACGTTGTAGAGCTTTCGAATAAGATTTATTCGAGACTTTAAGTCTTTACACTGTAAAAGTGTTAACACGTTTATGCCGTAAAACTGTCAAATCTAGATTTATTATTATTATTATTATTATTATTATTATTATTATTATTATTATTATTATTATTATTATTATTTTTTAATGTTTAAGTCGGTTTTTACTTTAATTATCTTACTTTTTCTGCAAGTTTTACTTCTCTATAAATATATGACCCATTATCATTGTAATACAATTTTGGATTATTAATAAACTTGTGTTTTAAGAGTTATTCTCTAGTTTTGGGTTTATTCCCTCGTTATCAACCCTTAGATTAGAGTTTTTCAAAATTTGAGCTTGTTAGTATCCTAATGGTGAATGGTGTAGAAAAACCAAAAAATCCGTTTTGTTGGTGGGGTACGGTTGACCGAAGACATGGATTGTGCGATCAACGATCATGCATCCAATTTTGCGAGTATGTCCATTGTTCTTGAAGAGATCCGATCCAAGATTGGGGGTTGTGGAAATCTCACATATCGCGAGGGTAGCAATCATGGTAATCGTAGATTTCGTTCTAACAATGTGGATTCTTTGATGATCACGTGCATCACCAATCTCCTAATCAAAATTGGGACATGTTTATGGGGAATGAGGGTCGACGTGGTTATGGGGATCAAAAAAGGTACCATGTTAAGGTCAAGATCCCTAATTTTCTAGGAATCTTGACCTTGAAGCTGTGTTGGATTGGTTGTATGAGGTTGATAAGTTCTTTGACATCATGAATGTTCTTGAAGAAGAACAAGTCAAAATCGTAGCTTACAAGTTACGTGGAGGAGTTGGAGCTTGGTAACAAAACGAGCAAGTCTACCGTAGGAGACAAGGCAAGTATCCAATAAACACATGGAAAAGGATTGAGAGAATGATCTGTAACACCCCTAAATTCGGTATACGCAGCGGAATTAAGGTTGGGGTATTACTTCATGGATCACAGTCATAATAATAGACAAACGGCTCGAAAGAGACGTTTTAGATAAAACAATTATCATTCATTTATTTAAGTCAGAGTTTTACAAAATAAAGGTCCCAATGGAAATACGGAAATACATAGTTTTATTCTTGTGAATGATAACAAAATGGACGCCCTTTTTATAAGAAAGTCCATAGCCACTCCATGCCAGATCGTGCTCTAATTTCATGAGATAAAACATTCTAAAAAGTCAACACAAAGGTTGTGTGAATCCATAGTGTTTGTAAAATAATCAGTTGAACACAAGATAAACAGTAGTAAAATCAGTAATATTGCAGTACAGTATATTGCCCTAAGTCTGTTGGGAATTATGTGAAGTAGGACTCTGCTGTCATTACTGCCGAAGGTTTCTGCTGAAGTAGAAGCAGTTTCTGCTGAAGAAGTGGTTCTACTGAAGAAGTACAAGCGTTGCCATGTTACTGCTGAAGAGTGAAAGTTGACTAGGATCAGCATGCGCCTTATGAATTAAATGCTAAACTCATTATTATCTTTTAACTGCCCAAGGTCAGCATGGGTATTATTGTACTGCTCTATAGTTGTTTTAATGTATTAGACATTAAATGCATGCAAAGATGTTTAGTCGTTTGGGTAGTAAGAGATTAGGGTTCCTTGTTTATAAAAGGAACCATATAGTTTGTAATAGTAACGAATCCGAAACATAGAGTTTCAGTGAATAAAAGGATCCATAGAGGATCTAAGTGTTCTTAGTGATAACAGCTTGTGTTTACATTCCGCTTTAGAACACGAGTTGTAGAGATTTTCTATTAGTTTGCTTATGATTACATAGGCAACACTAACGATCCACGAGTGCTAGATATTTCAAGGTCTGAGTGAGTACAACGTGCGTAAAACGTTCAACAAAGTCTCATGACACGCAAACCTTAACACGAACGCGTCATAATAATGACGTAAGTTACAAACATCATAGTAATGATGTGAGCAACAATGCCCTCCGGTAGGAGTTTGCCATTATCCTAGTATTCTCAAATAACGTGCATTTGGTTACCTATCCGGCTAACACAAATGGGGCGTCAACTGCCAATAGATCTATTCACGATATTTGCGTTCACTCGCAAGTGATTAATGGTTCATGATATGAGGGACTTTTAGTGGCAACAGTAGGTACTTAGGCAATATCAATCAGGATAGCATACAGAAAAATACTTGTGTTCGGGGTTTGTAGCATGTATCTCCCCACGAGTTTGAAAAAGATATGTAAAAGTGGGACTATGAACTCACCTCGGTGTTATCGTAGTCTGGATGGAAAACAAATTAGATAATATGAACAAACTGCACCGACTCTCGACCTGAGTTGGTATGTCATGTATTTAGTATTCGAGCTCAAGTTTATGCGATGATAATGCTTTATCGATAATTAGATAACATGAAGTCTCTTCAAAAATTAATAATACTTATCATACTTATCTTTATGGCTCGAATGATTGTTAATAAATTTTTATCAAAACCCAATTTGTTAAATATTTTATGTTTCCAAAATGTTATAATTTACAATTTTTAAATATTTACAGTTTTTACTCTTGCACTTTCAAAAATGACACTTTAAACCCTCAACTATGGGTTATTGACAAAATCAGCCCTTGTATAATTAAGTTTGCAGAAATTACATTTTTAGTCCAAGAAAAACCTTATCTTACAAAAATTACAATTTTTATGCTTGAAATTTTTATAAGAAAAATTTACTTGTTTTTGGCCTAAATGGATAAAAGTGCGAGTGAATAAAAGCGAGGCCTTAAAAGGTTTTTAGTACGTTCTTGATCCCTTCAGGAGTTTGCCCGGTGATATTTCTAATGGTTCAAACTAGAGGTCTTAAGCTTTTACAGTTTGGTTGCAATGATTTTCTAAAGTAGGGGGGGTTAGGTGCCTTTTGTTGGTTTTGGGCGATAACAGGGCTAAAAGAGGGCAGATTTTACTTAAGACAAGCTAGTATTTTTACAATGCATTTGACCTTTCAAACACTTTGCTGTAAGCTTTTCTAAATGGTATAGGTCTCATATCCTAGTTCTCTTTGATTAGAAAGATACAAGTCCACGAACATGGCCACTTGGCCACGACGCGTTTTAAGAAAGTTTCATTTTTAACCCATTAACTTTTACGGGGTCACCTAGAGACATTGTAATATGTTTATTAACTCTTTTTAAGTCATTACCCATAATCCTATAACTCCTACGACTCAATTTTTGAAAAGTGCACACAAGGCCTATTTAGGAAAATTCCCGCGAGTTACCCTCTTTGTGGTTGATTATAAAAGGGACTATAAATGCTTTTAAAGACGTTATTGGGGCATTAAAATCTTTGCAACGAGCCCTTTAAAATGGTGTAAACCTCGTACTTTGCAACCCTTTAATTAGCAAGATATTAATTACGGAAAAGGGCTACTTAGGCTATTCTTGCCAAATTGCAATTTTCGTTTTTAAACAATAAAACTCTATATCTTTTGCATGCAACCTTTTGAAAGGTTGTTTTACCCATTTCTAATGTTTCTAAGATAGTTCCTAATCAAATTTATCTAAAATCCCGAGTTTTCCCACATACCTGTTGTAAGAAACTTTTGGTGTTTAGGACTTTTGGCCAAAATAAAGTGCTGTTTTTAAGCGTGGCGACTAGGCTTTTCAACCGGGTTATGGGGGCGTTTTAGAGTGTCCTAGGTGGTGTTTACAACGGTACCTTGTTTGACCCTAATACCTCTAACCTGAAGTAGATAAATGGTGCGCAAGTAGGGGGGTTGGCCTGTTTTGGCGTCAAGATCAGTAGCATAAAAACAGAAACATGCATACGATTATTATAAACTTATAGGGTGTTCATAATTATACTAAATGTTTATTTAGCTTGCTCAAATGACTCCTAACATGTTTTAACATTTGAGAAAAACGCATCACAAATGGGTGTTTGTCTTTGAGTACACAAGTTACAGAAAGAATATGAAAAATGGTTTTGACCTTGTTTTTCCACATGACACTAATCCATAATCACATATATGTGTTATTGAATTTATAAAATGATTAAAGAAAGAGTGTGGGTGCACTTACAAATAATATGTTGCTTAAACCACAAGAAAAACTCCTAGGAGCTGCTATTATTTCCAAATACTCCACTCCTTCTAAGCTTTTGTTTAACCCTTTTATTTCACTACTTAAGGTAAATGTTCAGAATGTATGTGACTATGGGAGATATTATATGGTGTGTGTGATGTGTGAGGAGTATGGTATGGTGTGTGTGATGGATGAGACTCAAAGAGGGAGGGGGTGGGGCGTTATATATAGGGGTGGAGGTGCATGGACTCCCAAGGTGCTATGTCACCTTGTCTAACAAGATAAAGGACATGGTGATGTGTTTCAATACACATGGAAGGTGTATGTGATTTCAAGGAGACATGAAATGGTGTGGTAAAACTCTAGCCAAGAGTTTTACCCACAACCTTTGACCATGGTAAAACTTCAAGGTAAATGGTTGATGTGTAACTCTTATGTGCAAGTAATTAGTTGTGGCTAGAGTATTTACATGTAGTACCTAGGTAACTAAATGGTAGTCATCTAGTTCATTTCTAACCATGTTAACTAGAGGGGGGGGGGCGTTAGGCTTCTAGGGGTAGTACCTAGGGCTTTTTATGTTGTACCTCTAGTGTAAATGGTGTAAGTACTAGTTAAGCTTACTAATTTATTTTAGACAAAATCTAGTTTAGGTTAATTTAGATGTAATAAATAAAAGTAAAGTTTAAGGTTAAGGCTTTATTGTTTGTACAATATGCTTAAAATTAAATACACTAAGGTTTATAATGAATTTTTATGTTAAGTGAATACTTTTATGCATCAATGACTTGTACATTGGCTTGATATACTTGTACTTTAGAGTTTGGTAAAAGTTTCATATGTATTTTTAAATTTTAGTTAGTGATCTCATTTACATAAAATCGTAGGATTTGCAAACTAGGGTTTTTAACCGGAAGATATTCTAGAGTTAGGGTTTTATGCCTTGGAAACTTGTACATTAAGTTTAAAGGTTTGTACATTAGGGTTTATGACCTAGTATCAAAATTGTTATAAATCAATGCTTTAAGAAAACCCTAATTTACTTAGTGACATTTTAGTGGAAATGACGCTAATGATATAAGGATACTTTATACCAGACATTCCGTATCTTGTGTGAGGAGACAACTGACATGGGTGACCATGTCGGGAAGTTTCAAGTATGACATTGTTGTGAGACTTCCATTGTCACTTAAGAGTGTGTATATCAAAGGCATTGAGTATGCAAGAGAGTAGTTTGTGAGTGCGGCTTATTATCTAGTTGTAGAGAAAAAAAATGTACGTAGAAAATGGATTATTATTAATATAAAGGCGGATTTTTACCGGTGGTTACAGTCTCCCCTCCTTAAATGGAATCTCGTCCTCGAGATTCACTCTGTTGTTGGTTATGGTGTGGGAAAAAGTGTGGATATCCATGGAGCGTTGATTACAAGGATTTGTATGTATAGTTTTCTGGTTATGAAGTTTTGCTTTTGAAAGATTGTTTTAGGAATTCTGTGAAGACAACTGTTTCCTTGATGACATGATTCTTCCTAAATTAGACATAGGTGATCAGGCTATGTATAATTGAGGAAAAATAATGTGATGCTTGATTCAGTCAAAGTAGTATCATATTTCTCAAAAGTTTTAGATGGTGTTCAACGTTTTGCTTTTATAAAATGGAATCCTAAACAACTTTTCAAGGTAGCAAGAAAGATTGGTTCGCCTAGCGATAGTAAATAGTTGGTAGAATGACACATTATCAATTTTCCGGGGTGATAACGGAATAGCTCGGAATAAAGTTTGTAGATTAGATTATAGGATACGTGGAAGAAACTTAGGGTATGGTAATAGTATAGGGCAGTCAGGTGAGTTTAGGTAAGGAAGCGAAAGTAATATAAAGCTTTTATCGGCTACAGTATCAAACAATACTTTAGCTAAATGTCGATTGAGAGAAAACATACCCGTGACCACATTCGGGTTGTGCTGAGTGTTTGCATCTCCTAGCACGTAAGATCTTGCACGGGTCGTGTTGTTCTGGTTGCCATTCTGTTTGGGACATCGATTTTTGTAATGTCCTTTCTCACCACATCCGTGGCATATCACTTCTACAGGCTGCAAATTAACACCTGAGGCCTTTTGTGGCCGGTTCTTTGACACTTTCCGCACTTAATAAAGCATGGCCCATTGTGATGCATCTTTCATTGGTTGCATAAGGGCAGATTTCCAGCATATCCATTGCCTCTAGCAGGTGCGGCTACATAAACTTTGGCAGTTTCATGCCCTCGGTTCTGTTGGTAATGATGGTTGTTGTTTCGGTTGTTGTTGTTGTAGTAGGTCTTATTGTTGGGGTAGTTGTTGTGATTGTGGGTGGTACTTTTGTCATCAAGCTTCCTTTTGTGATCATTACCTCCTTGGGTGAAACCACGCTTGACTTCCCGATCCATTAATGTCTGAGCAATAGAAATTGCTTCCTCTAGTGACTGTGGTTTTGATGAGGTGACATTACCCTCGATACTGCGGGGTAAGCCTTCAGTGTACTTCTCCAATGTCTTCTCGAGATCAGGTACTACACTTGGGCATAGCATTGCCAGTTCCTGAAACCTCCGGTTGTAGGTCTTGAGATCAGTTCCTTTCACCACCAGCTGGTGAAACTCATCTTCCAACTTCTTAATCTCGGTGCGGGGACAGTACTTCTTTAGCATCATCTTCTTGAAGTCAGCCCAGGTGAGTTGATAGGCTGCTTCAACACCCATAGTTTGGGCAGAAACATTCCACCAAGATAAGGCATCGTCCAATAGAGTCCCCGTAGCAAAAATGACCTTGCAATCGTCAGGACAACTGCTCTTCATGAATACCGTCTCTGTTCGCTCAAACCAGCGAGCCAACTCTATTGCTCCTTCTGTTCCTTTGAAAAAGGTTGGCTTACAGTTCATGAAATATTTGTAAGTACACTTGCCAGATATAGCTGCCTCACTTTCTCCGTTAGGCCTGCTAGTGCTTCCAGAGCGGGCCATGGTTGCTGCTTGTCTCACGAGTGCTGCAGCAACACTGTCTGCAACTAATTTTTGGATAGCAGCTTGGGACATGGCGGGTGCTGGTGTTTCGGTGGATTTTATTTTTTGAGCCATATTTCTATTAATGCCACAAGAAAATATATGTTTAGAATGACCATGTTATGTTATAACGTAACAAATAACAAGGTATACGCGTTGAAATCATAGAAATATAAGAATCATATGATCATATCATGCTCGAATACCATCACATGGTAAAGTGATTCACCCTGGTCTACATCAATCGATATCATAACACAGCAAAATATCAAAACCACATATAGTCATAAACAACTCGCAAATTTTGTCATATAACAAAATATTACAAGTGTCATATTTATGCCACATACCGTGGCTAGGATATCAAGCCAAAAACTGTTAGATAAGGACCTACTCTAATGGCTACCAGGGTCTTCTTCGCGTCGACTCTCTAGCTCTATGATCATGCTGAGAAGGACCTGTATATACTCCTGGTATCGGGCCTGGATATCTACCACTACTGCCTCTAACGTGGTAATTCTAGAGTAAGCCATCACTAAGTCATCACTCTACCTCATCATTGCTTGTGACATCATCACGTCATTGTCATATAGCAGCGGTATGTGTTGACTAGTTTGCCCATGATGTTCCTCTAGATTATCTGCCCTCTCACGAGTCTCCTGCATTCCGGTGCTCAAAATACCTATCTCCTGCTGCATAGTTGCTTTCTTAGAAACTAACTCTTCCACTGAATTCTCAAGTGACTTGATGCGATCCAGAGGTAACTTATCTAGATGGCCTAAGGTAGTATTGATCTGCTCCTCATATCTTTCCAAGCGTGCCAATAGTGTGGGAATGGTGGGCGGTCGGTCCATCGCTGCTTGCGAACTTTTTCCAATCTTGAATATCTGTGGTGGCTTAGGGATATCTGGAGTAGGTGATCATAAGACATTGTACTTAGCAATGATGGTCCTAGCCTTTTTTCCGAGTTCATATGGCTGAGACGGAGGAGTAAAGTCTGTAGTTGAAGGTGGGGGTGGTGTAGTTGGCGGCGGTACATACGTGGGTAACATGTATGGGTGTGGGGGTGGTGGTGAGTGTATAGGAAGTGTCAGACGATGGCTCTGATTGCAAAAGTAGGATATCCTCTACTAGCTAGCACATATGGATCGTCCGGAAATGGAGCGATATCGTACTACCGTAAAATCCTTAGATGACTCTTCTAAAGGATCGCTCCATATCTTCCATAGGCCGGGTGCGTAATGAACTAATGTATCCTGGAAGGAATGGTGTCTTTGACTCAGATCCGATAAAATAATAATATAAGGGATGGGAAAGACATAACTCTGAACAACCCTAAGAATAAATATCCCATTATATATAAATAATCGTAGATAAACATGTATAAACAGTGTCTGAACGGTGTAGTGGCACGGAGGACTTTATTTAAGTGTGAAAAAGAGTTATAGTTTTGGTTTTGTATTCCGTTCTCTATAACTATGGCTCTCGTACCAATCAACACCCCAAATTCGGTGATACGCAGAACGGATTAAGGTTGGGGTATTACTTCATGGATCACAGTCATAATAATAAATAAACGGCTCGAAAGAGACGTTTTAGATAAAACAATTATCATTCATTTATTTAAGTCAGAGTTTTACAAAATAAATGTCCCAACGGAAATACGGAAATACATAGTTTTATTCTTGTGAAGGGTTAATATACAAAAATGTTACTAAACTTTCAAAAATATTTGTCCTAAGTCACTAATGTTTGTATTCTGTCATCTAGGTCACTATACTTCACGGGGTTTTTCACATATGTTACTAAACCTTTATATAAGTGTCACCCTAGTCACTCTAAGGATGGTAACCTTGGCACATACGCTACTAAACCTATACTAAGAAGTCACTAAACTTTGCGAAAAATTTGTCTTAAGTCACTAATGTTTCATTCCTGCCATCTGAGTACTCAAACTTTGCTAAAAATTTGTCCTAAGTCACTAATAAAATTTGTCCTAAGTCACGGAGGGTAATATGTTACTTAACCTTTAAAATTTTACGCTTTTATACCATTTTATACACCTTTATAATGTTTTAATTCATTTTTTATTCGCTTTATATGTTTTTGTTTGTATTTTACGCTGTCCGTTTTATACGCCACCGCTTGTCCCATTTTACGTCTGTTTTATATCGTTTTATAAGTTTTCATCCGCTTTTATATGGTTTTGTACATTTTTTATACGCTTTTATCTTTTCATCCGCTTTATATATGGTTATTATTTTTATTCTTTTTCATCATTTTATAATGCTTTTCGTCCATTTTTCTTATGTTTTTGCCCTCTTTTCTATGTTTCTTACGTTTTGTCCCTTTTTATATGTTTGAAAACATAAGAAAATAGGTGAAAAACGAAGGAAAAATGCAGTAATTTAAAACGATAAAAACGGATGAAAACGAATAAAAACGGATGAAAACGAAAAAAAAACGTATAAATAATGTATAAAACCATATAAAAACGGACAAAAACGTATAAAAAACGGGATGAAAACATAAAACATATAAACCCATTTAAAGGATAATTGATTTACCTAGGGACGTAATAATGGGACAGGGGACCCACATGGGCAGTGCAACAAAATTTAAGTGGGAATGGATGCAGCAGTACGGGAATGGAAATTGACAGGATTTTGTTAGTTAGTAATGGAGGATGGAATGAAACACATGGACTTTAAATGAGACTATGATTTTGTATAGTAACCTGATGACGTACAAGATAAACATTGTTTACCTATTTAGGACAAATATTTTGAAAAGTTTAGTAACTTTTTGTATATTAACCCTCTGAATGATAACAAAATGGACGCTCTTTATAAAGAAAGTCCATAGCCACCCATGCCGACATCGTGTTCTATTTCGAGATAAAACATGCTAAAAAGTCAACACAAAGGTTGTGTGAATCCATAGTGTTTGTAAAATAATCAGTTGAACACAAGATAAACAAGAGTAAAATCAAGAATATTGCAAAGACAAAGATATTGCCTAAGTCTCATGACACGCAAACCTTAACACCAAGCGCCATAATAATGACGAAGTTACAAACATCATAGTGATGATGTGAGCAACAATGCCTCCGTAGGAGTTTGCCATTTCTAGTATTCTCAAATAACGTGCATTTGGTTACCTATCCGGCTAACACAAATGGGGCGTCAATCGCCATAGATCTATTCACGATATTCGCTTCACACTGCAAGTGATTAATGGTTCATGATATGAGGGACTTTAGTGGCAAAAGAGGTACTTAGGCAATATCAATCAGGATAGCATACAGAAAAATACATGTGTTCGGGTTTGTAGCATGTATCTCCCCACGAGTTTGAAAAAGATATGTGGGACTATGAACTCACCTCGGTGTTATCGTAGTCTGGATGGAAAACAAACTAGATAATATGAACAAACTGCCCGACTCTCGATTGAGTTGGTATGTCATGTATTTAGTATTCGAGTTCAAGTTTATGCGATTATAATGCTTTATCGATAATTAGATAACATGAAGTCTCTTCAAAAATTAATAATACTTATCATACTTATCTTTATGGCTCGAATGATTGTTAATAAATTTTTATCAAAACCCAAGTTGTTAAATATTTTATGTTTCCAAAATGTTATAATTTACAATTTTTAAATATTTACAGTTTTTTCTCTTGCACTTTCAAAAATGACACTTTAAACCCTCAACTATGGGTTATTGACAAAATCAGCCCTTGTATAATTAAGTTTGCAGAAATTACATTTTTAGTCCAAGAAAAACCTTATCTTACAAAAATTACAATTTTTATGCTTGAAACTTTTATAAGAAAAATTTACTTGTTTTTGGCCTAAATGGATAAAAGTGCGAGTGAATAAAAGCGAGGCCTTAAAAGGTTTTTACTACGTTCTTGATCTCTTCAAGAGTTTGTCCGGTGATATTTCTAATGGTTCAAACTAGAGGTCTTAAGCTTTTACGGTTTGGTCGCAATAATTTTCTAAAGTAGGGGGGTTAGGTGCCTTTTGTTGGTTTTGGGCGATAAAAGGGCTAAAAGAGGGCAGATTTTACACGAGACAAGCTAGTATTTTTACAACGCATTTGACCTTTCAAACACTTTGCTGTAAGCTTTTCTAAGTGGTATAGGTCTCATATCCTAGTTCTCTTTGATTAGAAAGATACAAGTCCACGAACATGGCCACTTGGCCACGACGCGTTTTAAGAAATTTTCATTTTTAACCCATTAACTTTTACGGGGTCACCTAGAGACGTTGTAATATGTTTATTAACTCTTTTTAAGTCATTACCCATCATCCTATAACTCCTACGACTCAATTTTTGAAAAGTGCACACAAGGCCTATTTATGAAAATTCCCGCGAGTCACCCTCTTTGTGGTTGATTATAAAAGGGACTATAAGTGATTTTAAAGAAGTTATTGGGGCATTAAAATCTTTGCAACGAGCCCTTTAAAACGGTGTAAACCTCGTACTTTGCAACCCTTTAATTAGCAAGATATTAATTACGGAAAAGGGCTACTTAGGCTATTCTTGCCAAATTGCAATTTTCGTTTTTAAACCATAAAACTCTATATCTTTTGCATGAAACCTTGTGAAAGGTTGTTTTACCCATTTCTAATGTTTCTAAGATAGTTCCTAATCAAATTTATCAAAAATCCCGAGTTTTCCCACATACCTGTTGTAAGAAACTTTTGGTGTTTAGGACTTTTGGCCAAAATAAAGTGCTATTTTTAAGCATGGCGACTAGGCTTTTCAACCGGGTTATGGGGGGCGTTTTAGAGTGTCCTAGGTGGTGTTTACAATGGTACCTTGGTTGACCTTAATACTCTAACCTCGGTAGATAAATGGTGCGCAAGTAGGGGGGGTTGGCCTGTTTTGGCGTCAAGATCAGTAGCAGAAAAACATAAACATGCATACGATTATTATAAACTTATAGGGTGTTCGTAATTATACTAAATGTTTATTTAGCTTGCTCAAAGGACTCCTAACATGTTTTAACAATTGAGAAAAACGCATCACAAATGGGTGTTTGTCTTTGAGTACACAAGTTACAGAAAGAATATGAAAAATGGTTTTGACCTTGTTTTTCCACATGACACTAATCCATAATCACATATATGTGTTATTGAATTTATAAAATGATTAAAGAAAGAGTGTGGGTGCACTTACAAATAATATGTTGCTTAAACAACAAGAAAAACTCCTAGGAGCTGCTATTATTTCCAAATACTCCACTCTTTCTAAGCTTTTGTTTAACCCTTTTCTTTCACTACTTAAGGTAAATGTTCAGAATGTATGTGACTATGGGAGATATTATATGGTGTGTGTGATGTGTGAGGAGTATGGTATGGTGTGTGTGATGGATGAGACTCAAAGAGGGAGGGGTGGGGCGTTATATATAGGGGTGGAGGTGCATGGACTCCCAAGGTGCTATGTCACCTTGTCTAACAAGATAAAGGACATGGTGATGTGTTTCAATACACATGGAAGGTGTATGTGATTTCAAGGAGACATGAAATGGTGTGGTAAAACTCTAGCCAAGAGTTTTACCCACAACCTTTGACCATGGTAAAACTTCAAGGTAAATGGTTGATGTGTAACTCATATGTCCAAGTAATTAGTTTGCTAGGGTATTTATTTACATGTAGTACCTAGGTAACTAAATGGTAGTCATTTAGTTCATTTCTAACCATGGTAACTGAGGGGGTTGTTAGGCTTCTAGGGGTAGTACCTAGGGCTTTTTATGTTGTACCTCTAGTGTAAATGGTGTAAGTACTAGTTAAGCTTACTAATTTTTTAGACAAAAATCTAGTTTAGGTTAATTTAGATGTAATAAATAAAAGTAAAGTTTAAGGTTGAGGCTTTATTGTTTGTACAACATGCTTAAAATTAAATACACTAAGGTTTATAATGAATTTTTATGTTAAGTGAATACTTTTATGCATCAATGACTTGTACATTGGCTTGATATGCTTGTACTTTAGAATTTGGTAAAAGTTTCATATGTATTTTTAAATTTTAGTTAGTGATCTCATTTACATAAAATCGTAGGATTTGCAAACTAGGGTTTTAACCGAAGATATTCTAGAGTTAGGGTTTTATGCCTTGGAAACTTGTACATTAAGTTTAAAGGTTTTTACATTAGGGTTTATGACCTAGTATCGAAATTGTTATAAATCAATGCTTTAAGAAAACCCTAATTTACTTAGTGACATTTTAGTGGAAATGACGCTAATGATATAAGGATACTTTATACCGCATATCCAGATCTTGTGTGAGGACACAACCCACATGGGTGACCATGCCGGAAAGTTTCAAGTAAGACATTGTTGTGAGACTTCCATTGTCACTTAAGTGTGTGTATATCAAAGGCATTGACTATGCAAGAGAGTAGTTTATGAGTGCGGCTTATTATCTAGTTGTAGAGAAAAAATGTACGAGAAAATGGTTTATTATTAATATAAAGGCGATTTACCGTGGTTACACTCCCCTCCTTAAATGGAATCTCGTCATCGAGATTCACTCATTGTTGGTTATGGTGTGGGAAAAAGTGTGGATATCCATGGAGCATTGATTACAAGGATGTGTATGTATAGTTTTCAGGTTACGAAGTTTTGCTTTTGAAAGATTGTTTTAGGAAATCTGTGAAGACAACTGTTTCCTTCATGACATGATTCTTCCTAAATTAGACATAGGTGATCAGGCTATGTATAATTGAGGAAAAATGATGTGATGCTTGATTCAGTCAAAGTAGTATCATATTTCTCAAAAGTTTTAGATGGTGTTCATCGTTTTGCTTTTATAAAATGGAATCCTAAACAACTTTTCAAGGTAGTAAGAAAGATTGGTTCGCCTAGCGATAAAAGTTGGTAGAATGACATATTATCAATTTTCCAGGGTGATAACGGAATAGCTCGGAATAAAGTTTGTAGATTAGATTATAGGATACGTGGAAGAAACTTAGGGTATGGTAATAGTCTAGGGCGTCGGTGAGTTTAGGTAAGGAAGCGAAAGTAATATAAAGCTTTTATCGGCACAGTATCAAACAATACTTTAGCTAAAGGTCGATTGAGAGAAAACATACCCGTGACCACATCCGGTTGGCTGAGTGTTTGCATCTCCTAGCACGTAAGATCTTGCACGGGCCGTTGTTCTCGGTTGCCATTCTGTTTGGGACATCGATTTTGTAATGTCCTTTTCACCACATCCGTGGCATATCACTTCTACAGCTGCAAATTAGACTGAGGCCTTTTGTGGCCGGTTCTTTGACACTTTCCGCTCTTAATAAAGGATGGCCCATTGTGATGCATCTTGCATTGGTTGCATAAGGGCGATTTCAAAGCATATCCATTGCCTCTAGCAGGTGCGCTACATAAACTTTGGCGCCTCCCTCGTTGGTAATGATGGTTGTTGTTTCAGTTGTTGTTGTTGTAGTAGGTGTTATTGTTGGGGTAGTTGTTGTGATGGTGGGTGGTCTTTTTGTCATCAAGCTTCCTGTTGTGATCATTACCTACTTGGGTGAAACCACGCTTGACTTCCCGATCCATTAATGTCCTGCAATAGAAATTGCTTCATCTAATGACTGTGGTTTTGATGAGGTGACATTACCCTCGATACTGCGGGGTAAGCCTTCAGTGTACTTCTCCAATGTCTTCTCGAGATCAGGTACTACACTTGGGCATATCATTGCAAGTTCCTAAAACCTCCGGTTGTAGGTCTTGAGATCAGTTCCTTTCACCACCAACTGGTGAACTCATCTTCCAACTTCTTAATCTCGGTGCGGGGACATTACTTCTTTAGCATCATCTTCTTGAAGTCAGCCCAGGTGAGTTGATAGGCTGCTTCAACACCCATAGTTTGGGCAGAAACATTCCACCAAGATAAGGCATCGTCCAATAGAGTCCCCGTAGCAAAAGTGACCTTGCAATCATCAGGACAACCGCTCCTCTTGAATACCGTCTCTGTTTGCTCAAACCAGCGAGCCAACTCTATTGCTCCTTCTGTTCCTTTGAAAAAGGTTGGATTACAGTTCATGAAATCTTTGTAAGTACACTTGCGAGATATAGCTCCCTCACTTTCTCCGTTAGGGCCGCTAGTGCTTCCGAGAGCGGCCATGGTTGCTGCTGTCTCTCGAGTGTTGCGCAACATCACTGCAACTAATTTTTGATATCACTTGGGACACATGTGCGGGTGTGTTTCGTGGATTTTATTTTTTGAGCCATATTTCTATTAATGCCACAAGAAAATATATTTTTAGAATGACCATGTTATGTTATAACGTAACAAATAACAAGGTATACGCGTTGAAATCATAGAAATATAAGAATCATATGATCATATCATGCTCGAATACTATCACATGGTAAAGTGATTCACCTTGGTCTACATCAATCGATATCATAACACAGCAAAATATCAAAACCACATATAGTCATAAACAACTCGCAAATTTTGTCATATAACAAAATATTACAAGTGTCATATTTATGCCACATACCGTGGCTAGGATATCAAGCCAAAAACTGTTAGATAAGGACCTACTCTAATGGCTACCAGGTCTTCTTCGGCCGACTCTCTAGCTCTATGATCATGCTTAGAAGGACCTGTATATACTCTAGTATCGGGCCGGATATCTACCACTACTGCCTCTAACGTGGTCATCCTAGAGTAAGCCATCACTAAGTCATCACTCTGCCTCATCATTGCTTGTGACATCATCACGTCATTGTCATATAGCGGTGTTGACTAGTTTGCCCGTGATGTTCCTCTAGATTATCTGCCCTCTCACGAGTCTCCCTGATTCGGTGCTCAAAATACCTATCTCCTGCTGATAGTTGCTTTCTTAGAAACTAAATCCTCAATTGAATTCTCAAGTGACTTGATGCGATCCAGAGGTAACTTATCTAGATGGCCTAAGGCAGTATTAATCTGCTCCTCATATCTTTCCAAGCGTGCCAATAGTGTGGGAATGGTGGGCGGTCGGTCCATCGCTGCTTGCGAACTTTCTCCAATCTCGAATATCCGTGGTTGCGTAGGGATATCTGGAGTAGGTGATCATAAGACATTGTACTTAGCAATGATGGTCCTAGCCTCTTTTCCGAGTTCATATGGCGGAGACGGAGAGTAAAGTCCGTAGTTGAAGGGGGGGTGGTGTAGTTGGCGGCGTACATACGTGGTAACATGTATGGGTGTGGGGGGTGAGTACAGGAAGTCAGTTCTCAGATGGCTCTGATCTGAAAAGTAGGATATCCGCTCCTAGCTAGCACATATGGATCGTCGGAAATGGAGCGATATCGTACTACCGAAAATCCTCGGATGACTCTTCTAAAGGATCGACTCCATATCTTCCATAGCGACCGGGTGCTTGCGAATGAACTAACGTATCCGTGGAAGGAATGGTGTCTTCGGACTCAGTATCCGATAAAATAATAATATAAGGGATAGGGATAGACATAACTCTGTAACAACCCGGTAATTGTTAATATCCCATTATATATAAATAATTAGTATAAACATGTATAAATAGTGTCTGAACGGTGTAGTGGCACGGAGGACTTTATTTAAGTGTGAAAAAGAGTTATAGTTTCGGTTTTGTATTCCGTTCTCTATAACTATGGCTCTGGTACCAATCTGTAACACCCCCAAATTCGGTATACGCAGAGGAATTAAGGTTGGGGTATTACTTCATGGATCACAGTCATAATAATAGATAAACGGCTCGAAAGAGACGTTTTAGATAAAACATTTATCATTCATTTATTTAAAACAGTTACCTATTTCTAATGTTTCTAAGATAGTTCCTAATCAAATTTATCAAAAATCCCCGATTTTCCTACATACCTTAGCCAAAATAAAAGTGCTGTTTTTAAGCATGGTGACTAGGCTTTTCAACCGGGTTATGGGGGCGTTTTAGAGTTTCCTAGGTGGTGTTTACAATAGTACCTTGGTTGACCCTAATACCTCTAACCTGAAGTAGATAAATGGTGCGCAAGTAGGGGGGGTTGGCCTGTTTTGGCGTCAAGATCAGTAGCAGAAAAACAGAAACATGCATACGATTATTATAAACTTATAGGGTGTAAGTAATTATACCAAATTTTTATTTAGCTTGCTCAAAGGACTCCTAACATGTTTTAACATTTGAGAAAAACGCATCACAAATGGGTGTTTGTCTTTGAGCACATAAGTTACAGAAAGAATATGAAAAATGGTTTTGACCTTGTTTTTCCACATGACACTAATCCATAATCACATATATGTGTTATTGAATGTATAAAATGATTAAAGAAAGAGTGTGGGTGCACTTACAAATAATATGTTGCTTAAACCACAAGAAAAACTCCTAGGAGCTGCTATTATTTCCAAATACTCCACTCCTTCTAAGCTTTTGTTTAGCCCTTTTCTTTCACTACTTAAGGTAAATGTTCAGAATGTATGTGACTATGGGAGATGTTATATGGTGCATATGATGTGTGAGGAGTATGGTATGGTGTGTGTGATGGATGAGACTCAAAGAGGGAGGGGGTGGTGGGGCGTTATATATAGGGGTGGAGGTGCATGGACTCCCAAGGTGCTATGTCACCTTGTCTAACAAGAGAAGGGACATGGTGATGTGTTTCAATACACATGGAAGGTGTATGTGATTTCAAGGAGACATGAAATGGTGTGGTAAAACTCTAGCCAAGAGTTTTACCCACAACCTTTGACCATGGTAAAACTTCAAGGTAAATGGTTGATGTGTAACTCTTATGTGCAAGTAATTAGTTGTGGCTAGAGTATTTACATGTAGTACCTAGGTAACTAAATGGTAGTCATCTAGTTCATTTCTAACCATGTTAACTAGAGGGGGGGGGGCGTTAGGCTTCTAGGGGTAGTACCTAGGGCTTTTTATGTTGTACCTCTAGTGTAAATGGTGTAAGTACTAGTTAAGCTTACTAATTTTTTTTAGACAAAATCTAGTTTAGGTTAATTTAGATGTAATAAATAAAAGTAAAGTTTAAGGTTGAGGCTTTATTGTTTGTACAACATGCTTAAAATTAAATACACTAAGGTTTATAATGAATTTTTATGTTAAGTGAATACTTTTATGCATCAATGACTTGTACATTGGCTTGATATGCTTGTACTTTAGAATTTGGTAAAAGTTTCATATGTATTTTTAAATTTTAGTTAGTGATCTCATTTACATAAAATCGTAGGATTTGCAAACTAGGGTTTTTAACCGGAAGATATTCTAGAGTTAGGGTTTTATGCCTTGGAAACTTGTACATTAAGTTTAAAGGTTTGTACATTAGGGTTTATGACCTAGTATCGAAATTGTTATAAATCAATGCTTTAAGAAAACCCTAATTTACTTAGTGACATTTTAGTGGAAATGACGCTAATGATATAAGGATACTTTATAGCAGACATTCCGTATCTTGTGTGAGGATACAACTGACATGGGTGACCATGTCGGGAAGTTTCAAGTAAGACATTGTTGTGAGACTTCCATTGTCACTTAAGTGTGTGTATATCAAAGGCATTGAGTATGCAAGAGAGTAGTTTGTGAGTGCGGCTTATTATCTAGTTGTAGAGAAAAAAAATGTACGTAGAAAATGGTTTATTATTAATATAAAGGCGGATTTTTACCGGTGGTTACATGATCAAAGGTAGGTTTTTACCCTCGTACATTGAACAAATTTTATATCACCAGTATCATACTTATGTTCAAGGAAAAAGAATCGTGGTGGAGCACATGAGTGAATTCTTGATGTTGCAAGCTAGGTGTAACTTGAAGGAATCGAAAGAACAAACTGCTGCTAGGTATATAGTGGGTTGAATCAATAAATCCAAGAAAGGTTAAGTTTGTTGTCAATTTGGACCATTTATCAAGCCTAATATTTAGCTATGAAGGTAGAGATGTCAATATGTAAACAATCTTTGAATCTTGAAGGATCATTGGAAGAGAATTCATATCTGAATTCTACTCAGGTAAATCAATCTAATCAATCTCAATTAATTAACTAATACATCTTCGAGTTTGAATTCTCCATTTTTGGCTAGTGGTAGCGGTGTGATATAGTCAGTTGTTGCTAAGAAGACGAATTTCAATCCTTATTTGAACCTATTACATGTAAGTGTTGTAGGTGTAGTTTAACGTGTCATAGATCGAATAAGTGGACTAATAGGAAGTTGAATGCCTATGTTGGGGAAAATCATGAAGGTCAAACATGGATTATTTTGCTGGCGACTTAGAAAATATTGATGAATTTGCTCAAGTTGAAGGTGAGGTTGCGAATTTAATGGTGCAACGTACTTTGTGTTCAACAAAGTTTGAAGATTTTTCACAAAGGCAAAAGTTTTTTTAAACTAAGTTTCTGATTAAAGGCAGCATTTGCTCGTTGATTATTGATGGATAAAGTTGTGCAAATCTAGTTTCTAAAGAGTTAGTGAAGGGCTTGATGTTACCAACTGAACAATATCATAATTCGTATAAGTTAGGTTGAATAAATAAGGGTCACGAGGTGAAGTTGAATAAGGTTTGCAGAATTCCAATTGCTATTGGGAATTCCTATCGTGATGTGGTGTCTTGTGATGTCGTGGATTTAGGTTCTAGTCATGTTTTTTTAGGAAGACCGTGACAACATGATGTGGATGCAATACATAGGGGTAAGAATAAATCTTATTTTTTAATTAGTATGGAAAGAACATAGCTATTCTCCCCAGTGGCACACAACCACCGAATTTGAAAACATTGTCCATTCGCCCATTGATTGGAGGTAGTGAGAACTCGAGGGCGAGTTTTTTTCAAGTGATGAGGAATTATGGGGATAAGATTCAAGGTCAAGAGATATAGAAGATCATGGTCTCTACTTTCTATAGCGTAAAGCTTTCTTCCTCTTTACGCCGTAGAACTCTTAAACGAGATTTATTAAAGACTTTAAGTCTTTACGCCATAAAAGGATTAACACCTTTATGCCGTAAAGGTGTTGATTATAGAATTTTGAGTAAATTGCAAAAATTGTCCTTGCGGTTTGGTCAAATTGCATGTTTCGTCCTTGTAAATCAATAAGTGCAAATATCATCCTTATTTTGTACTGTTACGTGCACTTTTGGTCCTTCAACAATGAAATTTGGCAACCCACAAGGACGGTTTTTGCAATGATGGAGGACCAAAAGTGAACGTAACAGTGCCAAATCCGGATGATTTTTGCACTTAATGAACCACAAGGACGAAACGTGCAATTTGGCCAAACCACAAAGACGATTTTTGCAATTTACTCTAGAATTTTCCTTTTTTATATTTAACTCGTTTTATACTTTAATTAAGTTGCTTTTTTTTGCAAGTTTTACTTGCTTATAAATATATGGCTCATTATCATTGTAGTACACTTTTGGATTATTAATAAACTTGTGTTTTAAGAGTTATTATCTTGTTTGGGTTTCATTCCTTGGAGGTTTTACCTCGTTATCAAGCCTTAGATTAAGGTTTATCAAAATTTGCTTCTGCGTCCTGCGCGACCTGATGTTTAAAGCTAAGTTGCAACTGCATGTTTAGGGTCGAAAATCTACGCTTAATATTAATTATCAAACAAGTTTTGAAATGAATAGTAAAACATGAGTGACTTGGTCTTTTCACTGAATTCATTAAATTTACCTTTTAACTTTTAGTTAATAGTGTCTTGCAACGATATAGTTTATAAATGTGGCATTTAAAATTCTTCATAGCTCAAATTTGTACGTTTGACTCATAGTTACAATTGTAGGGTATTGGTGGTCACCCGCATGACTTATAAAACATACACATCGGAAAATAAATAGATAGAGATCATGCAAACTAAATCCTAATGTCAAGATCTCCTAATAAGAGATATAACCTAAACCCAAACATATATCAAGGGTGTTTATTAAGTCTGCAATTGACTGCATGCATGAAAGCACCTTCTTGTTTCTTCTTGATGCTTGATCGATCATTCCAAGGGTTTGTAGGAGAGAATTACTTCGTTTGTTGCGTCATGTATCCACCAAGTATTTCACAGATAGAACTAGGGCTAGATCCCATGCATAGTTGGAGAGTATGGAGCGACTAAAATTCGATTAGTCAACTTAAGGGATTAGAATCCCTTTGGGATTTGGTCGACGTAAAGAGGAGAGGAGAGGGGATCGACTTCTAGGTTAGAGGAATGTTATGGTTCTACTTTAGGAAGTCTTGTATTTATAGGGCATTTAAGTACATTTCTAGTACAATTAGAACTCCATAGAATTATCCCTAACTATATAAGTTTGACAATTTGTCAAACTTAATCCTCCCTTACCCATGGAGGTCGGTCAAACCCAAAACCCTAAAGGGTTTATGGTTTTTGCCTTCTAATTACTTTATATATTTATTTCTGATAAATATATACACCTTGGATAATCACCGTTACCCTTCTATGAGAATATTTCATATTTTCATTTCATTTTGTATCTCTTTTCTCATTACCAACTTGCCTGTTCTGTTTAGTGTTAATCAGTGTGACCTATCGACTTTTATATCAGTACCAGTTGTGAAAGATGTTGTTCTTTGCACACAAATCTTTTCAACAATGGCAAACACTTTTATTCTCGCTTGCTACACATATTCAACCATATTTCTTGATTGGTTAGCATATAATAGTACATCAACTATATTTTATTTGTTAATGTTGGGTTCACTCAGTACCCAAGTAGTGAAAATCCACTAAGTCACTGAGTGAACAGTCACTCAGTGAGTCATCTTCAGGAAGCTCAGGACAAGCCTAAAAGAAAGACTTTCCATTCAATGAGGCGGACTTAGTGAATGATACCTAAGCCAAAGAAGAAGATGATGGGTTTAGTGAGTGATGACAATAAATCACTGAACTCCAAGTCTCCTCAACAACTATGAAGACTGAACTAAAGGCGGGACAAGGAGAGATAAGTTTGAAACGAATAAGGGGGAGTCATTATCAAGAAAATGTCAAACTTTTCCTGAAAGGCTAAAGACCAAGAGCAATGTCATCACTGCTATTTAGAAAGCACCTTTGTCGTATACCCAAAGTAGTCATTTGTAACAGAGACAAAATACGTAATTATTTTGTCCAACATAGCTTATGTCACTTTTGTCTTCTTTGTAACGGTAGTACATTATACTTGTGTATAAATAGGATCATAATGTAAGAGTAAAAGTTTGCGGGTTTGTACACTTAATGCGTAGTCATTCACAAACAACTTTTACTCCTTCAATAAGTGGAAAAAGCGTATGCTTTCCTACTTAATGTTGTTCCGTAAATGGAACTTTATTAATTGCATACTACTGTGTCTCTTTATTAATCTTTTAACAAAGTATTTTCATTACATTGTATTAATGATGGTCCATTTATCCCTAATACTGCTGAAGTTTTACCCAAGCCTGAAGCCCAATGGCCTCCTGATGAGAGAAGAGTGGTCAATCAGGACCAACGCCTTAAAAGCATCATTATATCTTGTCTCCTTGACGATATAATGGAATCAGTCATTAATTGTAAAACAGCCAAACAAACTTGGACTGACTTGGTTCATAGCTTTGAGGGTCCCTCAGATACCAAGGAAAACATGATAATGGACCTGAAACTCGAGTATAACACTTTTAGAGCCAAAGATTCTGAAAGTCTCTCAGAGACCTATACCCGTTATAAGATATTGCTCAATGAGCTGTCCAATGATGGCGTCACCCTGTCCAAGCATGAAATTAATGTTGGCTTTGTCAACAGTCTCCATGAGAATTGGTTAAGCTTCTCTCAGAGGTCTTAGAAATGCTAATCACATTCAAAATCTTGAGCTCCCTGAAATCTATGGGAAGTTTGTCTATGAAGACAACTTGATATCTAGGAGATACCCTAATTCAAAAAAAGCTCAAGAGACCAAAAAGGTCCTACACATTGCACCCATATCAACTGCATTCTTTTCTAATGGTGTTGTGCAAGATTTTCAAGAAAACTCTTATGATGAGGCTAATGAGAGAACTAGTGAGGAATACCTAAATGATTTGCAAATTGAATTTCATGAAAGGGCACTCCTTGCAAACTCAAACGTTTTATCAAAAGAAACAAGTCAAATTTTTCTGGTTCTAAAGCAAGTGATAGCACTGAATGTTTGAAATGTGGTAAAAAGGGCCATTTTACAAAAGACTGTTTCTCAAAAACCACCTCAGAACTCTCATATAAATTTTCAGGAAACAATTCCTCTTCAGGAACTAGCAAGTTTTAACCAAAAAAGCTTCAGCCTTCTCAACATTTTCAAAACAAAACTGATCAAAATGATCAAAAAGATTTTGAAGCTAAGTATAGAAAAACTAAAGCTAAAGTTGCACTCCTTGAGGCAATCCCATCTACTCTTCAGGCTACACAAACCTCTAAACTTTCTCAGAAAAAGAATAAAAGGCTTGTAGCTGAAACCTTCGATTGGGATGAGGAAGATGTCTCCTCAGATGATGAAGTGAGAGTCAGTGCACTGATGGCACTTGCAGAGGGTGAAAAGCTGACTGTTGGAAAAAGTCATGCAAGGAATGGAGAATGGGTGAACATCACCATGGGAAAGGTAAATATCTTACTATCTATGGATGATGATTCTGATTGGCAATCTTATTTGAGTTACATTAATGTGGATCTTAAGTTTCTTGAAGAGCAAAGATTAAATCTGTTTTCAAAATATAATAAACTTACTTTTGAATTGAATAAGTGTAGAGATGAACTTCTTGCTTTAAAACAAGCCAAACTTGAAGCTGTCACACTTCAAATTCAAAATACTAAACTTGTGAAATAAAATCATGCTCTTCAAGAAGAACTTAAGAAAGAAAAATTGATTGTTGAAAGTTGGACAATTACAAATCCTAAATTATATGAGTCTGTCCACAATCTTATTCCTAGCACTAAGAAGAGAGTACTAGGAGAAAATTAACTCACTAAGTCCATAAGTAACAATCAAAGGGAAAAATCTTTCACTCCTGCTGGCTTTTCCTTTGACAAGAATTAAAACCAAAGTCCAGTGACAGGGTTGGGAGAGTCAACCCAGACAGTAAGTGATGACATCAAATAACAACATATTATTAGCATCATTTATCCTATGTATATTATTTGTTTTGTATTATTTTATATGAGAATTGATACTTAATCGCTTACTTTTGTAAATCTCAGTTATAAACAAGCATTTGGTGAAAGTTAGCTATTTTGGACGCAAATTGGAGCTAAATGGATCAAGTTGGAAAAGTCTATTGAACTAACGATAGATACGCTGTATCATTCTAGATAGATACTGTTAGGATTTAGTACATCCAGTCATTAAAGAGTCGGTCACCTCAAGTATATGTAATCGTTAGAAAGCTCGTATTCGTAGATTATTTAATGTTAAGTAGTATTTAGTTAAGTAACACCGTGGAGGACGGACGGGTCTTTACCTACTGTATGCCTGATCCACAGCCCGTAGGTGGCGATTTGTGTAAGACTATAAATACTCTCTACCTCCCAAGGTAGAGAGTTGGAGCTCATAATAATACTTTTACTTTCTCTCACTAAGTTCCCAAACCTCTAACTCTTTCTCTCTCTAAAACCTCATCTTATACACCTCTTTTGATTATGGTTTGATGTGTTTGTGAAATCCAATATGTTACAAATGGTATCAAGAGCCATGGTTTGATCATCTCTCTTACATATCCTTGGATTTCTAGTGGTTTTAGATGATTTTTGAGTTTGAAAAAGTTTAGTGGTTTTTGCATCATTTGGATCATTTCTTGTGTTAAAGTTTGAATTTTGGGTGTACTTTTGTGTTTAGAATCATTGTAAGTGCTTGGGTTTTGATTTGGTAAGCTTGAATCACTGTGGTTGAGCTTGTTTTGGATTGAAAGGGTGTTTTTGAAATTTTTCTTGCTAGCGACTTGGTTCTCGTAGTGTTTTTCATCATAACGATTTGCTTCAGTAAAAGGTAGCGAGTTGTAGTGTTAATTGTTAGCGATTTGGTCCTAGCGACTTGTCTATTGAGACAAGCCGAAAAACAGTACAACTTAGTGGATTCTCCACTACGGCTAGCGACTTGGTGAAGTTAGCGACTTACTTTCAATTTTGTTAGCGACTTGTACTTAGTATTCTTAGCGACTTGGTGTTAGCGACTTGGACCTTAGCGAGTTCCTCTTTAGCGACTTGACTGTGTAGCGACATGGTGCTTTAGCGACTTGTGTCCTGCGACTTGGGTCTTAGCGACTTGGGCTTAGCGACTTGGTTCAAGAATTCTTAGCGACTTGGTTGATTTTTGTTTGTAATACGGTTTTCTCTTGATTTAGTAAAATCCCGTGAAAGAATCTATTTCCCGGTTTAATCATAGAGTTATAAAATCCTGTGTAATCTGTTAACATGTCTACCAACGTACCTACAATCATCTCCACTTTTTCGAGGATGTTCAAGCAAATGGTTCATACTCGTCCACCCATGCTTGACAGAATTGACTACGACTCTTGGGCTCAACGAATCGATTGTATGTCTTGGATAGGAAAATGGGGTCAACATTCTCAAATCCATTGATGAAGGACCTTATCAGATTGAGACTACAAGAGACTTAATTGATACACCTGCAGATGGAACAATGATCTATGGATTAGACGGACCAAAGACGTATGATGAGCTCAATGATAAGGAGAAAAAGAGATTCGATGCTGATATCAGGGCTTCTAACATTATACTTCAGGGTCTTCCAAAAGATATCTACAAGCTTATCAATCACAACACTGAAGCCAAGGCAGTTTGGGATAATGTCAAGATGCTTCTCTCAGGTTCTGAATTAACCAAGGAAGACAGAGAATCACAACTATATGATGAGTTTGAGCACTTCAAGATGAAACCTGATGAGAGTGTCTATGAGTACTACGTGAGATTCCATAAGCTTGTGAATGATATGAGGAACATCAAAATGACCATGCCAAATATTCAGCTGAACTCAAAGTTTGTGAACAACATGAATCCCAAATGGCACAAATTTGTCACCGCTGTGAAGCTAACCAAAGGATTGAAGAATACAAACTATGAGCAACTGTATGCCTTTCTTCTTCAAAAGGAGAGACATGCTATGTTTGAAAAAATGATTCTTGAACAGTTCAAAACCAACCAGGGAGAAACAAGTTCTTCAAATGATTCAACAGCCTTTTACACAAATGTTGGAATTACCACCAAAGCTTCTCAAGTTATACCCACGGGTAATGGTAATCACAAACTCATTCCCGATCCAATGTTCAAACAAGCTGATGCTGATGCAGTCATGGGACATTTCATCAATCAACTGGCTCTTATGGTTAAACAAAACTTGACTCTCAATTCACATACCAACAGTCTTCACACTAGCAATGAGATCAGAACTGCATCCAACCTTCACAATCATGCGGTTGTCAGAGATGGAAAAGTTATGGTGCAACCAGTTCAAGGAAGGCAATATGAACAGGGAAGAGGTGGAGTAGGTGGAGGTTATATTGGAAATCAGAATCGGGGAAGGAATGGAAATCAAGGTCAAGCAAAGCCAATTAAGTGCTATAACTGTGGTGGTGAGGGGCATATTGCTAGGAACTGCACCTCTCCAAAACGTTCATAGAATGCAGAATACTTCAGAGACAAGATGTTGCTTGTGCAAGCACATGATAATGGAGCAGCTTTGGATGAAGAGGAGTTGTTGTTTCTTGCTGAGGGAAATGCCCGAACCTATGATGCTGATGTTGATGAACAACCAATTCAGGAGATTGGTCATAATCATCAAAATGCATTTCAAGTAGCCGATGTGATGCATTTGACTCTGATGTCGATGATGAACCTATTGCCCAAACAATATTCATGGCTAGCATCTCACCTATGGTCTCTCCAAAGGTCTCTTCACCACAACAGGCTGGCCCATCCAAAGATTCAATCATTTCAGAGGTATTAAAACTATATGATGATGTTGATGAGCAAATGATGCATAATAAAGTACAGTCTCTTGAAACTTTTGAATCAGATATTGATGATGAGGGTAATAGTAATATTGTCCCATATGATCAATATGTGAAGCAAAGTGAAAGTGAGATTGTACCAAGTAATGCATCTTCTGTAGTCAATGATGATTATGTTTTTGATGAATACACTGCATGTGCCCCTGATGATTCTGTTACCTCTGAACTGAATGCCTATAAAGAACAAGTTGCCATTTATGAACAACGTGCTAAGTTTGAGTTAACCACCCGTGAGCAGGAAATGGATGACCAAATGCGTACAATCATTAGAAAAAGTAATTTTAGAGAAGAAGTATTAAAACAAGAGTTTAACTCCTTACAAGAAAATCTTTCTAAAACTACTAAGAAAAAACAAGAACTTCAAGAAAATGTTAAAATGCTTAAGCAAGAATTCAATGCTAAGGAATCAAAACTTTTGAATGATTTTTCTAATCTAAAAACTTTGAAAAACAAGCTTGAAAATAAGCTGTACGTACAAGGGAATACCATTTAGACTGCTCACTTGATCACTAAGCATAGAGTCTTAAGTGATAAGCATAGCATTCTGATTGTTGAGGAACCAAATCCAGAGGTCATTAAAAAGGCTAGAGCTGCTAATAAGGTACTTTATGATGGTAATGAAATCCTTAAGCCTAGGCAGAAACCTAGTTGTGCTCGAAAGTGCACGAGGAAGATAAGAAATCAGATGAAGTCACTAGGGAGAAAATGAATAAGAAGCTAGAAGATCCCGAGTGTAAAATGAATAAGATAACGATAAAACCCCATGATTACACTAAGGAAAATTGGATATCCTTAAACAAGTTTAAGCCTCGGACTCTATTAACCCCCTGAACAAGTGTTCTCGGAAAAAGGATATGGATATGCTAAAAGCTGAAAACCTTGTTGAAAAGAATCCCCCTTGTAGGAAATTACCTCAAGCAACTGTGTATCCTCCTAACATACCAATGCACTTAGTTCCTAGATCTATTGCCACTAATAGCAAGACCTTAATCAGCCTGTATGTTGTTTATCAGCTGTTTGTTGATTTTGAGAAAACGTGTAAGAAGAGAATCAGTGACATTAATGTGCCTTCAAGTAGTTCAGATCCCTGCACTTCTAATTCAGGAATGCAAAAAGTAGATCAACCAACTAATGTTCCCATAATTCCCTCTACAGGAGTAATCAGTGACATTAAAGCAAGCGTGTCAAAGCCTCCAGGAAATACCAAGCAAGATAGGACCTCGCAAGCAAAGAATGTGCATTGGAAGAGAGTAGAAGATCACCCTAGGAATATTAAGTTTGAGTTGAATAAAACAAATCGTGTTGATTCTAGTATTAGCTATAAGCGTACTATAATTAATTCGAATTCTGCTACTATTCGCAAACCATGTAATGATGACTGCTTGATTTATGTTACTAATCATGAATGTGGTGTGAATGTTTTGTCTAATGCTGTCAAATGCCCTGTTAAAACTGTTAATGCTAAAAATCAAGCTAAGAAGGCTAAAAGGCAAAGGCGAAAGAAAGTTAGAAAACAGTGGAAACCCACAGGATGGAAATTTAGTAATATAGGTTATCAATGGATACCTACTGGGCGTAAGGTTAATGAGTTTTGCCCTAAATTTGCTAAGTCAATGCCCACTAGAAAATGGATGCCTACTGGTAGAACTATTCCTTTAAGAAGTGAACATACTTTGAATAGGACAAATATGGACACTAGCACTGCATCTATTTCTAATGATTCCATTGTTTCTACTTCCGATGTGGGTGTTCCAATCATTGTTACTAACCAAGTGGAACCCATTATTGCATGGGGTTCCCAATTATCCAGTTATCCATTCTTGTTGTGTGTTCAACCTGCATCGTTCAAATCGTTCGTGGTACTGGACTTAGGTGTTCCAAGCATATGACCGGTGATCGCCATGACTCATGAACTTCGTGAGTAAATTCATCAGGACTGTTAGATTCGGGAACGACCATTTTGGAGCAATTATGGGTTATGGTGACTATGTAGTTGGCAAAAGTGTAATCTCCAGGGTATATTATGTTGAAGGTCTTGGTCATAACTTGTTTTCTGTTGGTCAATTTTGTGATTTTGATCTATAAGTGGCATTTAGAAAACATACTTGTTTCGTTAGAGAACTCGATGGTGTGGAACTATTAAGAGGAACCCGTGGTTCAAATCTATACACCATATCTATCGAAGACATGATGAAGTCCTCCCCAATCTGCTTGTTGTCAAAGGCTTCGAAAACAAAGTCATGGTTATGGCATCGTCGTCTCAATCACTTGAACTTCGGCACCATTAATAACCTTTCCAGAAAGGACCTTGTCAGAGGCTTACCCAGATTAAAATATGAAAAAGATCATCTTTGCTCAGCTTGCCAATTGGGAAAAAGCACGAAACATGCCACAAACCAAAACCCACAAACTCAATAATGGAAGTTCTTCATACCCTTCATATGGATCTGTGCGGACCAATGAGAGTGCAAACGATAAATGGGAAGAAATACATTCTAGTCATTGTTGATGACTACTCTCGATTTACTTGGGTAAAGTTTTTGAGGACAAAGGATGAAACTGCAGATGTCATCATCAAACTTATCAAAGAGCTTCAGGTTCAACTCAACAATACTGTTAGAATTGTTCGAACAGACAATGGCACAGAGTTTGTTAACAAAGACTTAATTCAGCTTTTATGAAAGTGTTGGGATCACCATCAAAAAGTGTTCCATGAACTCCTCAACAGAACGGTGTAGTTGAAAGACGAAATCGAACTCTTGTGGAAGCCGCAAGAACAATGCTAATTTATTCAAAGGTTCCAATGTTTCTATGGGCTGAAGCCATTGCCACTGCTTGCTACACCCAAAATCGTTCCCTTATACATACCTCTCATGGAAAACTCCATATGAACTTGTCCATAAACGAAAACCTGATCTCTCCTACCTTCGTGTGTTTGGTGCTTTGTGCTACCCAACGAATGATGGTCAAGATTTAGGTAAATTAAGAGCTAAGACGGACATTGGAGTTTTTTTAGGTTTTGCATCTAACAAGAAGGGTTACTGAATCTACAACAAAAGAACTCGAGATATCATGGAAACTATTCACGTCCACGCTCGATGAGTCTGTCGGCAAATGGCTCCAGGAAAATCCAGTTCTGGACCCACATCTCAACCTTCATCAAGTAGTCCTATCAGCTCTACTCTTGTCTCTAATCCCTCTCCAAAGAACTCCTTATGTACCTCCTTCAGAAGATGAGTTAAAGAAATTGTTTGATCCAATGTTTGATGAACACTATGAGCCAAATGCTAATGATATGTCAATTCCATCAATAGAGGCTGCTCCTATCCCTGTCAATGAAGTCAACCCTTCAGTTTCAATATCATTAAGTCAAGAAGCTGCCGCTAATCACTCTGTCTCATCAACAAATCATCAATCATCGAATGTACATCATGGAATTGTTTCGGGCACCCATGATGAAGTTAATCCCTTTGCTACTCCCGAAGATGCTCCATTTGAAAACATATTTGCTCCTGAATCATCATCGAACCGTCTTCATCGGGAGATATCGACTACGCTACGTTTCCTCAACAACAACCTCATGAACACATTAGAAAGTGGACACATGATCATCCATTGGACAACATCATTGGAAACCCTTCTCGCCCAGTATCCACACGGAAACAACTTGCAACCGATGCCTTATGGTGCTTCTTCAACTCAGTACTCTCTAAGGTCGAACCAAAAGATGTTAAAACTGCCATGAATGAAGACACCTGGTTCAATGCCATGCAAGAAGAAATTCATGAGTTTGATCGACTTGATGTATGGGAATTAGTACCGGCTCCAGATTGTGCTATGATCATTGCTCTAAAGTGGATCTTCAAAGTGAAACTTGATGAGCATGGTGATGTTTTAAAGAATAACGCTCGATTGGTTGCAAAAGGATACCGTCAAGAGGAGGGTATTGACTTTGAAGAATCATTTGCTCCTGCTGCTCGTATCGAGGCAATCAGAATATTCTTGGCTAATGCTGCAAGTAAGAACATGGTAGTCTATCGGATGGATGTAAAGACGGCTTTTCTTAACGGAGATCTTAAAGAAGCCGTATACGCCGGCCAACCCGAAGGCTTTGTGAATCCGAGCATCCTTCTCACGCCTATCTTTAAGAAGGCTCTTTACGGCTTAAAGCAAGCTCCAAGGGCATGGTATGATACGCTATCAAAGTTTCTTCTATCTACCGGATTCAAAAAAGGAGCAGTTGATCCGACATTGTTCACCGTGAAAGTCAGCAAACACTTAATTCACATTCAAATATATGTTGATGATATTATTTTTGCCTCGACTGACCCCAATGAATGTGATCGTTTTTCAAAAGAAATGGGTTCCAAATTTCAAATGTCAATGATGGGATAAATGTCATTTTTCTTGGGATTACAAATTTCACAAAGTCCCGGAGGCATTTTTATAAATCAATCTAAATATGCAAATGAGATTTTAAAGAAATTTGGATTTGATTCTAGTGACCCTGTTGACACTCCCATGATAGAGCTGTTAAACTGATGAGGACCACTCAGTGGATCATGGTAGACCAAACGAAATATCGTAGTATGATCGATCCCTGATGTACCTCACGCCGAGGTGCATATCTGCTTCATTGCTGTTTGCATGTGTGCTAGATATCAAGCTAAGCCTATTGAAGCGGTTAAACGGGTCTTTCACTATCTCCAAGGAACCATAAATATGGGACTTTGGTACCCGAAGGACACCGGTATGTCACTAATAGCCTATGCAGATGCTGATCATGCAGGATGTCAAGATACACGTAAGCACGCCCGAGGTGCTCAATTTCTGGGTGATAAGCTTGTGAGTTGGTCTTCAAAGAAGCAAATGAGTACTTCTATTTCCTCTACAGAGGTGAATACATAGCCATGTCATCTTGTTGTGCTCAAATCCTATGGATGAGATCCCATTATCCGACTATGGCTTAGAATTCAACAAAATCCTCTGCATCGTGATAATAAAAGTGCTATTGCTCTCTCATGCAACAACGCTCAACACTCAAGAGCAAAACACATCGACATTCGACATCATTTCATCAGGGAGCAAGTATAAAACGGTGTGGTGGAACTTTATTTTGTGAGGACTGAATACTAGTTAGTAGACATCTTCACCAAAGCTCTTCCTAGAGAACGTTTTGAGTTTATCCTCCCACGACTTGGTCTAAAGAGTCTTCAACCGGAAACACTTAAACGTCTTCAAGAGGAAGAAGAGGAGTAAAAGGTCTTTCTTCATCCATATCTTGTAAATATTTATTCAAAAAGCGAATAGAAAAATATAAAACTTTCAAAAAATCCATAAAAATTTGAAAAATCTTGAAAAATTTAAAAAAATATTGTCATTTTGTCATGTTTTTCTCGATTCGAAAATATCTACGGTCTTTGTGATGTCATTCAAAGAATGACACGGGAATTTAGATATTGTTCGAATGTTCTTAAAAAAATCAAAGAAATGGGAGAAAGTGAAACTATGGTTTATTGTCATTTCGTGCAAAAGAACCCGTGTTTCAAAGAAAGAACAAAGTCATGCTTTATCTTGTTTTTCAAATCTCATGCTCTGATTCTTTAAAACAATTACTTACCATCTAATGAAAACTAATTGCTTTGTTAAATAACTCGAACTCTATTTTTGAAAATCATCTGGACTTAACTTTTGTCAAAATATCTATCTCTCAATCAACAACTTATGTCATTGATTGAGGGGGAGAATGATTTAAATTAAAGCAAAAGGTTATTCGTCATACAATTATTTTCAAAAGATAATCATGCATGTTTAATCAATGGAATGTAAAGTCTCAAAATCCTATCCTTATCAGTTAAAATGTTTTCATAATCAAGTCACAATTCTCCTAGAAAGCTTTCAAAATCAATTTAAATCTACAGAGATCACAAATCTCAAATGAATTGAAAATTGTGACCGGAGGAGAATTTGTGATTTAAATTGGATTTAAACTGATAATTTGATAAATGGTTTCATAAGTGTTTAGCAAGCTTTCCTCCCCACATGTGCCAAACGATTTCAAATTTTCCATGCACATGTTGAGGGGGAGCATCTATTTTAAACCACAAATAATTGAAACGTGATTGATTTGTATCTAAGTGCAGATTCCCTCTAGTATGTGCAAAACTCGTTCAAACCTCGAGGCACATATTGAGGGGATCAAACTTTGAAAACCTCATCCTTTCCCAATATGCTTTATCTACTTGATTTAATCAGGGAAGTGATGTTGATATCTTTTAGAAAATGGTAATCAAAGAAGTTAATCCTTCCTCTTGCCTCCGGTGCTAAAACGATTTCAAATACATGATGCACATGTTGAAGGGGAGCTCTCTTTCTAAAAATATCAAAACAATTCAGGTACAAAATGCTTTGATAATATATCACAAGTATCTGGATTGATTTTCAAATGGTTTTCAATTGATTCAAATGGCAGATGAACAATACCAAATAGACCGACCAAATTTACTTTATGTATGGTGATATAAGGATGATAAGGTTAGGTATTTGTTCCCATGATTCGCCAGAACCGGAGGGATCTACCTAGGGACAATCCATTAGATAGTGTAGAAGTCCTTAGGTTTGATGAAAAAAGGAGAAAAGTGAGATATGGGAAGAGTGCGGATCGAGACTGAGCTAGTAATCGAATAAACCCAACAAGGTTCTAGTTATGAAGTCTCGGTAAGCACAAGGGGTTGAAGAATGAAAAAGAATTGAATGTGAAAAAGCGTGAAAAGAAATAGCCCTCCAATAATTCAACCTTAGGCGTAAACCGGTTCAATTCATATACTACTGGTGGTTACCAAGGTAACATCGGTATTGAAGACAAGACGCCATGGACCCAGTGACGCACCGCACTACAACTTCCTAAGCTACTCAAGTTCCTCTTAAAAGGACTTGTTTCATTCTCACGGGGAACCGACATTATCTATCGACTTTCTCTTAGAGTTTGTTGATATTGAAGAAGGAGACCCTCTCCCTAGTCTCCGGCATAGGAACCAAATATGCACAATTGTGTTTAGAGCCACGAGATCATCAAATAAATCTCCTTAGGACACTGTCAATGAAGACTCTCTGCTTCACACAATGTGGAAAGAGAGATTATATCTTATGAGTCCTACGCATTATCCTTGTGGTATTGCCGAACATCTGAGTGATATGCAAACATATTCACAATGAAGATGGAAAGCCTTCTGGAGCCAACATCAAACAAGCTCCTGGTGGGTGGCATGTGAGATCTATCCAATAGATCAACCATGTGACAACTGAACAGAAACAATGGGTTGATTCAATATTTAGAATCAATCCTGGTTCAGGTTATGGATTGACGGAAACCATTGAAAAACCGGTCGTTGTGCTTAAAAACTCTTTACTTTAGCACATCGACTGTGTACTAATATTTCAAAATAAAAGGTGTGTATGATTGATAACTGATTTTCATTAAAACCTTCGTTGTATTGCAAAAAAATTTCTATTGAGCGGTACACGATTGTTTTTCAAATCTCTTTTCATCAATTAGTGAATCTCAATTCGCTGGTTCACTCACTCCGTGTTGTCTTCTTTGAGACGCTCCGGTTTGAGAACAGCTAGAGTAGCTCGCGAAACCCTGCCAAGGAAATTCTTCGAATTATACCGATCACAAAGCAGTACTTGTACTCGATCAACGGGAACCGTGGATCGCGGTACTCAATTCAACGAAAGTGATCAAAGACACTTTCATGCGCTTTATTGCTAACTGTTGTATGCAGGAACGCCCGACGTTTGCAGCCGATCAGAATGAAGCGGTCAATCCATAGCCGCATGCTCACACTACACATTCATCTCTAAAGAAATCATGAAAAGTGCATAAACGACTCTGATATTTTTATACTATGTTTCTGCTACGCTGCTGCCAATATCATGAATCAACGAAAGCTTCCGCTACTCTGATGAGAATATATCATGATCCAGAATGTGAGCATGTCGGTCCAAATCTCACAACATCACATACTACCAACACCACAATGGAAGAGTCAGAGATTTATGATAGCTGATGATCTCAAAGCTTGCTCAAAACTCATTATCACGTGGATTAGTTAAAGACCTCCACTTGGATTAACCAAACATGCAAAAATGAAGAATCAATGACTACGAGCTGCAGAGCAAAGAACTTTAACAAGAATCCAAGAACAATCTTATTGTAATATCTGTTTGTATTCAATGTATTTTTGAGGTGACCTCCCTTAGGGGGAGAGTTTTAGGATTTAGTAAATCCAATCATTAAAGAGTCGGTCACCTCAAGTATATGTAATCGTTAGAAAGCTCGTAGTCGTAGATTATTTAATGTTAAGTAGTATTTAGTTAAGTAACACCGTGGAGGACGGACGGGTCTTTACCCACTCGTATTCTCGATCCACGCTCCGTAGGTGGCCATTTGTGTAAGACTATAAATACTCTCTACCTCCCAAGGTAGAGAGTTGGAGCTCATAATAATACTTTTACTTTCTCTCACTAAGTTCCCAAACCTCTAACTCTTTGTCTCTCTAAAACCTCATCTTATACGCCTCTTTTGATTATGGTTTGATGTGTTTGTGAAATCCAATATGTTACAGATACACCGTACACCAAGACATAGACGAATATGAAGAGAATTACATGTCTTTGAAGCATACGCCATATGGATTTATCCCATGCGCCGTATATGAAACCTTGGTAAACGAAGAAGATCTGACTTATTCTACTCCAGATACGCCGCATGACATCCCAGAGATGTGGCGTACCAATCTCAAGAATTCACCAGAAAATCCAAGATACTGAAGATAGCATACTCCATACAAAGAATGAAGATGTGTCTTATCATATGGCGGTGTACGAATATTCTAGAATATAATAATCTTGAACCTCACGTGAAGTTACCTAGATACGATGTACTAGATAAACTGATACGCCGTATTGTTTATGTTTCCAGAATGTATAAATAGAGGATCGACTGCCAATTTTAAGGACAAAGCATACCACACACAGAAGGGACAACTGAGCACAAAAGCCACAACCAGAAGGATGAATTCAGAGCAAAATAAGATCATGCTAGTGCATCAATTCATAGGGATATTCGTTTAATTTGTATAGTACTCTTTTAATCGTTAGGTTAGCGTACCTTTCACTATTTGATCGTACTGAAATATTTCCAACTATTTTTAGTGTATATGATGTTATATTGGATGCTCATGCATATGTTTTGATTATATTATTAGTTTATCGTGCCTTATCTGCTATTTGGCTTGCACAATTACTTATTTAATATCATTTTCATGATTAATGTAAGCCCTAACGGGTTAATTAATAAATAAACTAGTAATCATTAAGGTAGATTTTATGCGCTGATTAGTCGTGACAGGACTTTTCCGTTGAGAAGACTTAAAAATCGAAATTTAGACGTTTAGCTTAGTCTAAAAATTGGAATGATATACGCATACACGTGAGCAACCATCGAGAAAGAACAGAATTAGTACGCATCATATTTAATTAAAGTGTTAGCGAATACATCTCTTTACTATCGGCTTGACTTCTTATCTTCTATCTGTATTCTTATATGTGTACGTGTATGTCATTCGCCTCATTAATTTTACTTATAGTTTTACTTAATCTAAACATCGTACCAGCCTCACAGGCTGAAAACCCCCTTGCATTAGATTATGTTTAATATGACTAACTTTAAGATTAAAATACTGATAGATATTTAAGTGTTAACGTTCCACTCTAAGTGATCGATACTCTACTTACCAACTAGGCTACATTGATCGGGTACCCTGCCCGTTAGTGTTTGTTATAGGTTAAGTCGGCTAAATATAAATTTAAAACTTGAATACAATAATCTATACCTACAACGATAGACACATCAAGGTTTTGGCGCCGTTACTGGGGAGTGAATTGTTTAATACTTTCATATTTGTTAGTATTTTGATTTAGGTTTTTAACTTAATATTTATCTTTTTATTTTTATTTGACTAACTTTATTATATATTTGCATTGTATCTTTTCTGTATTTTTCTTGCATTTGTTTATTTTCTTTACCTGTTTTTGTTTGAAATTTTGCTTTGTTATTTCACCCCTTCTGCTGTGCAAGGAGATTTTTTTAGAATAATTGATGAATTAGATATAACTATGGAAGAATACATTCTCAATCTTAATAAAAAATCTCGAAGTAACAATCAAGTTTTCATCTAGGAAACTGTAAGGCACGGTAAGATAAGGAGACAACTCAGTAAGGGTAACATTGATTGTCTTCGATTCTTTGAAATTAAATTATCAGCTATTATTTATGATGATGCATTAAGTTATAAGATGGATTCTACACTTGAATCCTCACCAATATTTAATGATATATGTGAATCATCTTTACTTCAAACTGAAATTTGCATGGTCATGTCTGAAAAGAAGGCTCTTAAGAAAAGATTTTATAAAAAGAGAAGTTTAACATCTTAAATATTGATATAGACCTCTTTTCTTATGAAATACCTACCTTAGAAAATTCAGAAATCAACAAAGTTAGTTGTGATTTTGGTGAAATTGTTTCAGACAATGTTCCTTGTAACGCATTACCTACTATTACGAATCATGACCACGATCTCTCTAAACCCAAAAGGATGTCTATTTCAAATTCTGAACTTCTTTCATATATATACTTTAAAATAGTTAATAGCATAATCATGATTAGTTGGTATTTTAAAATATTTATGCCAAATAATGTAGTAAAGAATTTATATATACTTTATGGTATTCCATTTGACCCTAAGTTGGTGTATAAGGAGAAAAGTTGCGAATGCTAAGGTACATTTCTCCTTTTAACTATGTTTTCCTTTATTAAAAGTAATTATAATATTAAGGATACGGCGTACTACATTAATTTACTACGCCGCATCTTAACCTAATAACCGTTTGATCAGTCAACTATTATCTCTCTGATACGGCGCATGTCCGAAAGAATGATATGCCGTATCAATCACACAATATAAATAACAAATAATATGCCGCATTTCTTTTTACCACAACTTTTTACACTCAGTCATAAACACACATGAAAATCCCAAATCACTTCTTGATCTTTGCTCGTGCATTGTTGTTTGATTCATTGATCTCTTACATACTTATTATTCGAGGTAACAAATCCTAATTACTTGATTTTTATTTATTTTGATTTTTATAAAATTAGGGTTTATACGGATTGATCGATTTGGGAGGAATTAGTTTAGGGATTGTGTTTGTTTAGGATTAGATTGATTCCCCCCCAAAGATAATTACATTAGAATTGGATTATAGACTCTAATTGACCTCAAACTGAATTTAGGGCTAGGGTTTTTAATTGGGGAAGAACGGTGTAAAACCTTCTTGTGTTTCAGGGGTAAAAACTTTTACTGGGTATAATGGTTTTTATGTCAACTTCTGGTTTGTGCCACATTTACGGATTCTTGGGTTGCGTGACTAAATCTGTTCTTTACCGATGCAACATTTGATACGGCGTACCAATTTATTTGAATGCGCCGTATCAAAGGCTTTTAAAACATTTTTTCCATGCCCTTGATATTGCGTAGGACCAAGCAAGATACGATGTATCTCATCTCTTAATTATTTTATTTTATTTCAAGCTCGATACCGCGCACCCCATCCCATGAATGTGGCCTATCGACTGACCTGCTAAAATTTACAGTTTCAGTTTATTATTTTTATTTTATTTTTAACTAACCATCGATTAATCAGAGACACACTATATGTGATTTTCATGTTCATTATCACAGGATGATTGCAAGGAAATGGTGGTATACATACATTATGTGTTTTTTATGTGTTGTAGCCATGCTGGCATCCAGACGCTTTTACACACAATAAAAGAAAAAGTTGCTCATAAACACATCATGGAGGATCAAACCGAGCAAATCTCAGGGGATTTTTCCGTTCTAATTCTTTCTATTTCCCATTTTTAATTTTATTTTACACAACAAGGACATTGTTTATCTTAAGTGGGGGGATGGAGAATTAGAACGTTACTTGTCCTTATTTTTCAAAAATATATGCCAAATTTAAATTTTTGTGAAATCAAAGTTCCATAACCGCACACATAACCTTTATTTTCATATTGTGAGAATTAAGCCTTATCCTTTTCCACTATTTTACCCAAAATTCCACAAAAATATGAGTGTGCTGGTGATTTGTAGTAGACTTTAGAACTTGGCTTGTATACTATTCGAGACCACCATAATAAATATTTATTGATATAATTTGAGTGACTTGTCTAACTTGGTAAATTTCTAGGATTACACCCAAATGGCCTATGCTATGTTATATTAACTAACTACACTAGTTAGTTAACACCCGTAAAACACTTTTGTTACTCTCATTTTTAGAGTAAGATACCCCTAGAAAAACCCTTAAAGCCATTCCTTTCATTTCTTACACCGATGTTAAGTTGTATCATTACACCTATACACCTTAGCCTACTCTGTAGATTAAGTACGTGCTTGGTTACTTTTTGAAAATTGTTTATTTCCTATGTTTTTGTGTATGTTTCTTGTCTATGGTTAGGCTGGGAATTGCGCATCGTAATGGGTGTATTTCTTGTCTATGCTTAGGTCGGAATTGAACATCGCAATGGGAATGTGATAGTAGTAGTTATTTTGATTTTCATGTGTTTACTAATATCACTATTATTTTTATATCTAAAGTATGAAGTTATGATGGAAAAATTATCCCGATGTATCCTGATGGTGAAGTGGTGAAATTTTACACCATTAGTTAGAGTAAAAAAAAGTGAAATTGTGAGATAATCGGTTTGTAAAAGCTTAACCGAATTTATATTATGAACTAATCGATTATTTGTTGGTACGTATTATAAACCAACAATGTGAGTTATGTATTATATTTATGGATTGCAAGGAAGTTCGTCGTTATGGGAACGCCAACTAAGGTTTATTCTTTGATTGAGACATCAATGAGTCTAATTTGCCTCTGCCTGTTAAAGCTTGAGTCTACGTATTAAAGTGTGAGTTAGTCTATCATTTGTGCCTTTTTCATGGGAAGGTTGGGAAGTAATTAACCACATTATTTCATTTTTGTATGGACTTAATTTATTTGTTTTGTGATTTTATTTTAACAACATTTCCCTTATCCTTACCCCCTTTTATAGCTTAGTAAGAATGTCAAATGCATGAATAACGTAGTAACCATCCGAATTTTTGAGGGATCGAATGACGCGCCAACGATCTGGTGTGTATTTTGGTGACCATCCGTTATGTAAATAACGCGCCAGCGAACTGAGATACACAATAGTGATCATCCGTTGTTTGAAAATCAAGGATTCGCGCCAACGATCTATTAAGTTTGTGTAGGAGATGTTTGAACAAAAGCTAGGAACGACCTTATAATGTTTAACCTAATTTACCGCTTTAGTCTTGTTACTTCTTAGCATTAGTGGTGGAGATGTGTATCCTTACCAAGCTTATGATAGAATACTCGTCACGACCGAGCAATTGAGCGAATTACTTAAATGATACCACATAGATTGGTTGAGCGATTTGAGTGTTTCGTGAGGTGTTTGGTTGTGCAATCGAGATTAAAATGAATGTATTCTTAACTATAAAAGATCCTAGATAGTGTTTAGGATACATTTTCATGAGTTTAATATAAGGCTTACTTGAGGACAAGTAAAGTTCAAGTGGGGGATATTTGATGACATCAAATAACAACACATTGTTAGCATCATTTATCCTATCTATATTGTTTATTTTGTATTATTTTATACAAGAATTGATACTTAATCGCTTACTTTTGTAAATCTCAATTATAAACAAGCATTTGGTGAAAGTTAGCCATTTTAGACACAAATTGGAGCTAAATGGATCAAGTTGGAAAAGTCTACTGAACTGATGATAGATACGCCGTATCATTCTAGACAGATACGATGTACACCAAGACTTAGACGAATATGAAGACCATTGCACGACTTTGAATCATACACCGTATGGATTTATCCCATGCGCTGTATATGAAACCTTGGTCAACGAAGAAGATCTTACTTATTCTACTCTAGATATGCCGCATGAAATCCTAGAGATACGGCGTATCAATCTCAAGACTTCACCAGAAAATCCAAGATAGGGAAGATAGCATACACCGTATAAAGAATGAAGATGTGTCATATCATATGGCAATGTACGAATATTCCAGAATATAATAATCTTGGACCCTAAGCTAAGTTACCTAAATACGGTGTACCAGATAAACTGATACGTTGTATCATTTCAGTTTCCAGAATATATAAATAGAGGATCGTCTGCCAATTTTTGGGACATACCATACCACACACAGAAGGGATGGCTGACCACACAAGACACAACCAGAAGGATGAATTCAGAGCAATAAGAAGGTTTTGCTAGTGCATCAATTCATAGGGAGATTCGTTTAATTTGTTTAGTACTCTTTAAATCGTTAGGTTAGAATACCTTTCACTATTTGATCGTACTGAAATATTTCCAACCATTTTCAGAGTATATGATGTTTTGTTGGATGCTCATGCGTATATTTTGATTACATTATTAGTTTATCATGCCTTGTTTCACGAACTAGTCTCTACAAGGTCTTCTGTGCACTTAGTCTCGACTAAGCTCAGCCCTTGTCACCGACTTGTCTCTACAAGGTCTTCTATGCGACACTTAGTCTCGACTAAGCTCAGCCTTGCTCGAATACTCTATGATGTATACAACTATGAAAGCTTCAAAGAAAGGAACAAGTGGAATGAAAGAGAATGCTTTGTATTACTTAGAGAAATTTACAAGAGAGCTTTACAAGTGAACTTGCTTGGACGATCTCTACAAATGAGACTACCTCTATTTATACTACTATGTACAAGGTTCTACATACTTCAATGGTAGGAAACTTCTAGGATTTCCAAGAGGTTCTAGTGCTTCCAAGAGATTCTAAAGATTCCTACACCTTCCATCATCTTCTAAAGGCTTCCAAGATTATCCAAGCTTTTCCAAGAGAAGTGTGGAATAATCCAAATCCCGAACATCCTCGAAACAAATCTTGTCGAGTAGGCGGGTCGTGACATGGTACCTCCGTTTTGGCCTTGATTGCATTCAATATCCTCATCTAGCTCATGCATCCACCATCGCTCATACCTTCGTCTGCATGAGCCATCATTCCGTTGAGGCTTGCTTTCTTGGGACAATCTCGAGCTCTATAAGGTCCATCACATATGAAGCATCCACCGGTCTTACAATTCATCTTCAAGTCTTTGCCCTTTCCGGTTGGTGGCTTACGTGCATTATCATTCTTTGCTTGAGCAACTTTCTCTCCCCCACCTTTCTCTTGGTTCACCTTTCAATCCTTCGGCTTAGACGTTTCCCTCCTCATACTAAAGTCAATCAATGCCTTAGCATGGGCGATCTCCGTAGCAAGGTCTTGAACTCCACGTCTTTCTAACTCCGTCTTAGCCCATCCTTGTAAACCATCAAGGAAATAAACAAGAGAGTCTTGGTCGGAAAGATCCGAAATCTTCAAGGTAAGTGTAGTGAATTCTTAACATAATCTCAGATCGTTCTGGAATGCTTAAGTTTACGAAGCCGACTCCTTTCTTTGTTCTTAGAATTCTTCGAATAAAATTTTCTTAAGTTCAACAACAAAATAAGCCCAAGTATCGATAGTACACGTACCTCGCTCGATATCTCCATATAGACGTCTTCACCATACCGCCGTTGTATCCTTTAAGTATCGAGTCACCATCATAATCTTGGAGTTATCATCCGTAATATTGACGCTCTCCAAGTATTGCTCCATCTCCCACAAGAAATCATCAACCGCCCTAGCTTCCTGCTTTCCCACGAACGGTGAGGGTTTTGGAACATCAATCTTTGGAGCATTATTATCGACGTTGCCACCTCCGTTAACCATGGGTCATTTACATAGAACCACATTAGCTTGCTACTCTTCGATGGTCTTATGAATGTTGGAAATGTCGCCCATGAGCATATCCTTTAGATTATGGATTTCACGCATAAAGTCGCCATTAAGAGTATTGAGGACGACCCTAAAGTCCTCCTCATGGTCGAAAATTTGGAGTCTAGACCTTGCAAGCCCTCAACTTGGTTCTTGAAATCCGTCATGGATGTCTCGACACCCGTCAATCTCTTATCCAAACTCGACACAATGTCCTTAGACGCACCTCTCTTCTTTGGTTCTTGATGCTTGTCAACTCGACCTTGCCTCTCGTCAATGATCGCACTTCCACTAGCACCAATCTTTTCGGTTTCACTTGCCATCGCCTCGAATCAACCTGGGACCTGTGGGTTATGTAGTAGCCGATGCATTGAGTCGCAAGGCAGAGTCTGTGGCAATCACCCAAGTGAAATTATTCCTCCAAGACCGAATCAAGAAAGGATTGGAACATGATCCTTTTGCCAAGAAGCTTATGGCCTTAGCAAGAGATGGAAAGACTCGAAGATTTTGGCTTAAAGGAGACATGTTGTTTACAAAAGGAGATCGACTTTACGTGCCTAATTGTGGTGATCTTAGGCGGGTGATATTGAAGGAGTGTCATGATTCAAAATGGGACGGTCATCCAGGGATCAAAAGAACGCTGACATTGGTCGAAGGCACTTACTATTGGCCAAGGATGGAGGAAAATGTAGAGACATTCGTGCGGACGTGTCTAATTTGCCAACAAGATAAAATAGAGCAAAATAATTCGATTGAACTATTAGAGCCTTTACCTACTCCCAAAGGACCATGGGAAAGCGTTTCCATGGACTTTATCACATGCTTTCCGAAGTCAGAAGGAAGTGGGAGTATTATCGTAGTGGTCGATCGATTTTTGAAGTATGTAAATTTCATTGCCACACCACCCGATGTTACCGCGGATGATACGGCTAAGCTTTTCTTTAAGAATGTGGTAAAGTATTGGGGAGTGCCACATGTGATCGTTAGTGATCGAGATCCGAGATTCATGGGGCGCTTTTGGATGGAGTTGTTCAAGATCATGGGGACGGAGTTGAACTTCTCTTCGAATTTCCATCCCCTAACGGATGGGAAAACGGAGAGGGTAAATGCACTATTGGAGCTCTATCTTCGGCACTACGTAAGTGCCAACCAACATGATTAGGCTAAACTCCTTGATGTTGCTCAATTCTCTTACAACATACAACAAAGTGAAGCTACGGGGAAGAGTCCTTTTGAGTTGGTCACGGGGCATCAACCATTGAATCTTAATGCCTTACGCGCATCATACGATGGGAGTAGCCCGACTGCTTACAAGACAATAAAGGAATTGCATGAACAAGAGGACTTGGCCCGGGCTTAGTTGGATAAAGCGGCTAAGAAGATGAAGATGTGGGCGGATGAGAAAAGGAGACACGTCAAGTTTGAGGTTGGAGATCAAGTGATGGTGAATTTCTTGCCTCAACTATTCAAATCACTAAGGAAGGTGCACAAAGGTTTGATATGGAGATTTGAAGGCCCTTTCTAGGTGATTGGATGTGTTGGGAAGGTATCGTATTGACTTCAACTATCGCCCAAGTTGAAGATTCACCCGGTCTTCCACTGATACGGATTTAAAAAATACGTTCTTAGGGGGTCAGTTAAGCCCTAAATCAACACATTTTATATCCGTTGCTACTTAAAATCGCTCCTTTTCACATTTTAGGTCTTTCGGAAGCAAAATGCTGGAATGAAGCATATTTGGACAAAAAGGAGCGAAAATATGAAGAAAATGGCAAAGTCAAGATCAAAGGCCCTCCAACAGACCTAACGGCGTCCCAACCAAAGGGCAACGCCATCCCTATATAGAAGTTTTGATCAAAATACATATGATGGTTCAGAACAAATTCTGGTTCTACAACCTGCCGGCGTTATGCCTAAACTTTGGAAGGCGTCACCCTCAATTTCTACACCAAACGCCCAAGGACGAATCTCAGACGACGTCCTTCATGAAGACTGACGGCGTCACACCTATCAACTGACGCCATCCCAACGATGACTTTGCCCAAACGAAACCCTAATGACGGCGACCTGAAGGCGTCACTAGTAAAAGGTGATGCCGTCGCACTTGTAAATCTATATATATAATTCAATTTTTCTGTTTTATAGGAGGTAGAACTTTGGAGAGCAAACACTAATTCAGTTGTATTCCAACTTGGACAGTATCTAAGGGTCCCATAACCTTCTTTACATCATAAGATAAGTTTGTTAATCCATATTATCATTATGTCTATCCCATGTTCAATTGTATGTGTGTATGCTTGCTTGTTTAATATGAGTAGCTAAATTATCCTTGTGTTTGCTTAGATCTATGAAACATAGTTGTTAATTTTTGTTAGGTTGTCTCTTGTCTTAATTGGTAGACGCTAGAGTAAGGAAAACTGGCTTCTTCTTTAATTGTTGCGAGCTTGAACGTCCTAAATAGCAAAAAATCTTAAGAGTGCACTTAGGCCATTTGTTGTGTTTATTGCGTGAGTTGCAGCTTAAGGATAATAGAGTATTTGGGGGAGATACTATTGTACTCGCCGATCCCGGGTATTCTAGAGGAGACTTACAATTCATAGAACTAGGGAATTAGGCACCACCCTATGACCAAACGGAATACAACGCACCAATTAAGATGAGGACGTGGCAATTTAACCGACCAATAAGAGATACCTATGAAGTAAGAACATATAAGTAAACACATCTTTAATCATCATACAAGCACACTTCAATTAAACATAATCTATCCATAGTTAAACTAGTTAATTAGCAAGTAGTTATTAAAAGTAGTTAAAATTGGTAAAAGTACCACCCCCACTCTTATTCCCCGAGATATTTACCTTGCTTTCAAAAAACATAAAAAGACTAAAAAAGAATCTCCCTCAACCTTACCTTCTCGTCATACATCTCTTTCTAGCACTCCTATTCCCCTAGAGAACAAATCAATCCTCGGGGCTTACCCTATACTACACTACAACGATTAGGTTCACTGCCTAGAGGGTTGAAAAACTTGCTCGTAGAAAAGAAATTCTTCTCGACCCCGAACCCACGCTATCAAGTTTTTGGCGCCGCTGCCGGGGAATAGTTATTGCTTAGGTTTGATTTCTATTTCATTTAGGTCTACTCACTAGATTCCTATCAAGTGAGATCTTTATTTTCTTTTTATTAGCTTTCTTGTAGTTTATCTTTTTCTTTGTGCCTTTGTTCGTAAAACCCTTTTCATTTGTCACTATGGAAAGTGAAGTTGCATTTGAATCACTAACAAATGAGGAACAATTGTATTTCGTAGATATAATTGCTTCTTATTGTTCTGATGAATTTGTGAGTTGTTTTAGTGATATCCAAAAGGAGACGGGTGTAAAGTTAGATGGATTTGATGAATTTTGTGCTTGTGTGGCTTCTATTCAATAGTCATTATTAGGATCAACTCCTTCTAGTGAGACCCTTTGGAAACATTTTGAGAAAAGCTTCCTAAGCGTAACCCATAAGTTGAATGAAATCATAGGCTTGTCTACATTACAACTTAAGAAATAGATAAGGAGGATTTATTCAATCTTAGGCACCATGATAAAAAAGACCTAGTTTTTAAGCATAGGGAACCTAAACCCGAACAAGATTGTGAGATGGTTAGTGTTGAACTACTTAGTTGCATGTGTGGGATAGATTTCAAAACATATGACACGCATGAGGAATCCTTTAGGTAAATAGAACATAATGATCAAATTTTTGAGAACGATTCTTATGACTTAGACCAAGAATCTGAAATGGCTAAAGAAGGATTTGAGATACTTAGGAGTGTACTTGGGTTAAAATTTACTAAAACACATGATGATATAGGTGCTCTAGATATAATGGAGAATGGGGTGAAAACTCCAAGCCCACAAGACCTACCATCATATAAGGAATACACACAACCTATGACTTACCCGGAAGAGGAAGAAGAGACTATAAGAACCTCAATTGATATAGAACCTTTGGACCAAAACAACATTAGAGGAAGTAGGTTTGAACACTTGTAGTAATGACCTTTCTCTTAGTTCTACGGAATTTCCTAGTTTTAATGAACCGGAGCCTCAACCAAAAACCTTACCCAATTTTCCGTCTTTAGATGTGAATTTAGGAATTGAATTAGGCCCCAATTCACTCATCAAACCATGTAGTCCGAGTAATGTTAAGATAAATATAGTAGATTCTAAGCCATGTAGAGTGGAAGCTAATATAGGAGTAACCCATGACCTTACACACTTACATCACCCATTCATGGTTGATAATAAGAAACATTATGGGTTTAAACCGGGTTTATTAGGTCAAGATGGATCCTTAACTAAGAATCTCTTGAAGTTGATAGAAGATGATCCATTTCTAGGAGAAAGACTTGATTCACCCGCTACACCAATAGAATTAGGTAAGGTTACAATGAAAGAAGTACACCCCTTTGAGCATAAGTATCACCCATCACCCTCTCCTCATGTGGCATATTTCTATCCTAAGGGTGTGTATCGCTACTATCACCTTCACTTAATCTTAAGTGTAGGGAAAACTCCCTTTATACCCGTTAAATAAAGGTAGAGTCAAGCTCGTGACTCGAACAAAAATAAACGCTTCTTGGGAGGCAACCCATGTTTATTTGTTTGCATATTTATTTTTCATTTTTATTTGTGTGTTTTATGTATCTTTTTCATTATTGGTTGATTCTCATGTTTATATTACTTTGTGAAAATACTTTATTTTATTTTTAACCTCGTCTTAATTCCATATAAAGGTATTTTACAAAAAGATAAGTGTAGGGAAGATCACATATGTTTTTAAGAACAAGAACATGAGATTAACAATAATTGAAATTGTAGATATTTGTGTGTTTGTTAGAGTCAAATGCTTGTATCGAGTCATAATGGATGTTTTGCAGAAAATTTTCCAGGTTTTAATGAGGTAATTTTTCCTGAAAAACGCATCAGACCACATTTTGTCAGGACAACCTGACGGCGTCAGGATTAACACCAAACGACATCAGGCAATGTAGGAACATAATGTCGGTTTCGTTTTCTGTGTAAATTGTGATTTTTGGAAATTCCTAATTCTTAATTTTCTAGAAAAACTGCAAACATCTATTCCACAAGCATTATATCTTACTCGCTTTCTAGTTTAGTTGTGTGGCATAGATAGTTTTACCGCCGATTTTACGCGAATGTTTCATTTCGTTTTCTTATAAGTGTGCATGTTATATTAGATAAGAAGAAGAAACACATATTGGAAGAAGCACTTATTACTTATTCATTCTTTTTGGAGGAGGATTTAACCGTAACTTCATACATATCCTGCCGAGCTAATCAGGGGAGTACTAGTTTTTTTCTCTTTTAACTTACCTTCCTTTATCATAACTTTGATACTTTTGGGGAACATTGGGGACAATGTTCAGTTTAAGTGTAGGGAGGGAGAATAAAATAGGAACTTAGAAACTATTCACTCACTTGATTATTTTTCTTGTCCTTGGTAATTTGTGTAATAAACTATGAGAAATATTTGTTAGGGAAATTTTAGCACCAAATTTAAAACTTTTTATGGCAATTACGAGCTAAACTTTAGTCTTAATAAAGCATCTCATGGATATGAATTATATGACTAGCATAAAAACCGTATACCACTCAAATTCCACCCCAAAAATGTGAGGTTCGCCCTAGATCTTTAGGAATAAAAGCATTAATCTTTAGTGCTTAGTGAGTGTACCGATAGTATAATAGATTCTAGAACTTATTTTGTGATGCATTCCGAGATCGCTAGTGAGACTACATTCGTGTAGTTAGGATTAACTAAATGATAAGAGGCATTAGGATAACTCTTGTTTGAAACCTCTAATTTAAGTACCTCTTCCACATCAGTTGAGTAATTTTCCCCACACCCTTGCTATGTACTCATCTTTAGTACACGATACCCCTAGTTAACCCCTCAGAGCCTATCCTTTTCGTGGTTCACGTAATGTTTCAGTTTTCCAGAATATTAATGAGGAGCATTGTTTACAATCCACCCCCAAATGTTACACCCAAATCGCCTTAGCCTACCTTGTATGCACTCATCTTTAGTGCATTATTGTTATCATTATTAAACCCTTAGTTCAGTTATCTAGTTACTTGCATGGTTGCTAAGTCGAGTCATATCATTTGTATACAGTTTTGGGACGATTGGGACTCATGGGTTAAAGTAATATTTTATGGAGTAACGGGAAAGAACGATAAATTAAAATTCCCTTTGTCTACGTAATTAAATCCTTTATGAAGACTGACGACGTCACACCTATCAACTGACGTCGTCCCACCGATGACTTGGCCCTAACAAAACCCTAATCACGGTGACCTGACGGTGTCACTAGCAAAAGGTGACGCCGTCGCACTTGTTTTAAAGGAGGTAGAACTTTGGAGAGCAAACCCTAATTCAGTTGTAGTCCGAATTGGACAGTATATAAGGGTCCAATACCCTTCTTTACATCATAAGATAAGTTTGTTAATCCATTATGTCTACCCCATGTTCAATTGTATGTGTGTATGCTTTCTTGTTTAACATGAGTAGCTAAATTATCCTTTTGTTTGCTTAGATCTATGAAACCTATTGTTAATTACTATTAGGTTGTCTCTTGTCTTAATTGGTAGACGCTAGAGTAAGGAAAACTGGCTTCTTCTTTAATTGTTGCGAGCTTGAACGTCCTAAATAGCAAAAAAGCTTAAGAGTGCACTAGGATTTAATGAAATAGTTAGAATTCAAAAAACACCAGGAAACATGAATGGACTAGGATTTAATGAAGTATTAATTCCAAAGAGTCAAACCAAAACGGTCCAAAAATACAAACAAAATGTCAAAACTGCTGCAGTACATCACGGACCAGACGGACCCAAAAATAGGGTTCCGTCCGTTGTACAGTTTGGTGTCGTGGGGACTGCAGCAGGACAAAATGTTTGCAATACGAACCGTAGTGAATTTGTCAAAGTAACAAAGAAAACCAAGGATAATGTTAAACTAAAACCAAAATTAAATGTCTATACTCGCAAACAATATCTAAATGATATTTTATGTGGTGATGTCACCTGAAGTGTTGTTACAGTGCTGTGCAATTGTTCACCTTGACGGTCGCAAAAAAGGTCGGGTGTTATGAGTAGTGGCATTTTATGCGGATGTCAAACGGATCATTCAAAAGAATTTTATAAAAAAACTTTTTATATCCCAAAACAACCCTTCACCACCACTGTATAAATACCTCCCTCATAAACACAAAACACACACACACAAAACTTTTAAAGAAACTCTGCTAAAATTTCCCTCATAGCAAAGTTGTGTGTATTTCTCAAAAACACTTTTCCAAAAGCATTTTCTTGGTCAAGAAGATTCATATTAAGATATATATCTTCTTATAAACCTTCTTGATAACATATCAATCATTTTACGGCAGCGATCAAAGTTGGATTCAACTTGTGACCATCTAGTGTTTGATATACTGTCATTAAAACTTTACAAACTTTTCTTCATAGACCTAAAATGGCAGCTGACCAGGGAATCATGTATGCACCTCAATGGGCAGGCATGACTCTTGACCATGTCAAGCCTTTGACCCAACTCCACGCACAAATGAGTTTGAGCAATGCCTACATAGAGAATACCTCATTAAATTCTCAGTGACGAACGGCCAAAGGACACTTACCCTTGACTTTGACACCTTTTTTTCATCAACTAGGTTGGCCTAAAAAAAGGGTGAGTATGCTACTCTCCTTAATTTTGAGGCTGTAAAGGCTGAGCTAGCCAAAATAGCTCTAATACCAAGTTACTTGGATAAAATTCAAGTGACTAAAAACTCCTTTCTTGTGGCTTGGAGAATCTTATTCACTTTTATGGCGGGAACCACTCATCGACTGAACATGTTAACTCTGTTCAACGGATGATGGCCTACAGTCTCATCACTGAGACCGAGGTCGAAATAGGCGAGATCATTTATAGTGATCTTGTAACCATGATGCAGAGTAAAACTGGGGTAACTTATGTATCTTACCCTAGGTTTATTTCTTGTGCCCTTGAAAGGTTACTAGGCTTCGACTATACTCAGGATGTATCTTTTGGGTTTTTACATGCCATCCTAAGTGCCACAAACTTTAAAAAGGACCCAACACAAGTCCTTGACATTGAATTGACAGCCCACATAGTTGCTGTAAACAATCATAGGGATTCAGTGTCTCCACCTTTTCCTCCCAAAAAGAAGAAAAGAGGGAAGTCTCATACTGTAACTTCAACCTTACCCAAGTCACAAGGCCCTGACGCTTCAGGAACACCACCTCAAAATAGGAAAAAAGACCCGTCTGAAAGACCACCCAAGAGACCCCAAGTACCACCACCCCCTGAGGCAGCAAAGGACACTAAAAAATCACAATCAGGGTCCTTAGCCTCAACTACTAGTCCCCAAGATCCAGAGGGAAACGTACAACCCGCTGGTAGGGGAGCGCCTTCCACGTCTGATGAGGACATTCGCACATCACAGCTTTTGTCTAAGGGCACAAAAATCTGATCCCAATGACTCAGGGGGAAACATACAACCCACTAATATGGATTTACCTTCCATGGTTCCTAAGGATGATACTAGGAAAATCCCACCAGTGTCTGAAGGGCCACTCGGGGACAAAAACCACCCGCTAAAACGGAACCAACAACCCACACTAAAGCTGATCAATCAGGGTCTGGTGCTAAGTACCAAGTGGATGAAACCCAATCCACTAGATTAAGGTACCAGACCCTGATCGGAAATGAAGGCAAGCCTTTTTATGAAGGGGAGCTGGATAACCCTATTTTGCAGCTCAACACTTTTGCAGATGTTTATTCTTTTCTCTTGTCTAAAGATGAACTTAATGAAAGTTATGAAGAAGTCTATGCTGCTGGTGAAGATCTGGACACTGATACTCAAACCACTGAACTAGAGCATCAGTTTTCACCACCCCAACCTTCAAAGCCCGACGACTCTCCTTTTCATGAGGGTGAATCTTTTGACTCAGCAACTCTTCTTGTCCCAGAAATTTTATTGAAGTATGACAATGTCCTCCCACTCACTAAAAGGCAACTTATCAAGTTCCTTAGCAAAGCAAACGATAGCCTGTTCAGTGAGCTCACCAATGAGCCGTGGGACTAACACACTGTAGTTGCTACTTCTTATGCTGATTTAAGGGCCTATATTCAAGACTTCAATGATGAACATGTTGAATATAGAAGCCATGTTGAATATTCTATGACCACCTTGGATCAACATCTAAATAGATTTCTTGACTCTCTCAAAAGACTTCATCAGGGTGTTGCAACAATTCAAGAATCTATGAAAGATGATTCTGCACTCAACAAAAAGGTTCTTGAGGCTTACATCCAGAACTCCACCAGCCTCACTGAGCTTATCAAGTTGATTAAAAACCTTGATATTCAGGGTCTTCATTCCTCTGTTATTGAAATTCAGTCCAGAATTACAACTCATAGAAAGAATCTGGCAGTCTGGGCTAAATCAACAAACTCCTTGGCCTGGAATCTTGGGTCAATGATGACTGCTTTGGAGAATTCTCAGGCCTCTATCCGCTCATACTTCTCAGTTCTCAGGAAGGACACCTCAGACATCAAGTCCATGATGTATGAAGTCTATCAGGAGTTTAAGGGTTAATCCACCCCCTTAGCTTCAGTGCGAGAGCCAACTCTTGCTCTTACTGAAGTTCCAGCAACAGCTGAGGGGGGAGGGGAGAAAGGCACTGAAAGACCAAATCCTTCTCATACTAATGGGGAGACTGAAGAGCCAAAGGCAGTTGTGACCATCTCATCCTTCAAGCCAGATCCTGATCAAGAGATCCCTAAACAACCAACTTCATCAATAGTCTCCAAGAGGAAAGGCAAAGGAATTGCAATAACATAAGAGCCTGAATAACCCAAAATTGTGAAAGCTTCATCGATTTTTTACAGGACCCTGATGCATCTATCAGGGTGCCTTATGAAATCAATGGAAATATTTTCCTTTTGACAAACGATGAAATCAAAGCTCATATGGAGAAAGAGGAGGAACTAAAAAAGGCCGTCGAAGAAGAAAGGAGATTGGCACTAATGAAGACTGAAGTGATCAAGATTGTTTAGGAAGATATTGAGACACTTGGATTTGACCCTAAGAAAGTCACCATTGTCAATGTTGGAGTCAAGTTTTTAAAGGCTCAGGATGAAGAATTAGAGGCTCTCAAGAAATAACACTCAAAGAAGGTCAAAGAATGGCTGAGCTGAGAAAGTAAAGATTAAGCAGTACAAGTGGACTATGATATAGAGACTAAGGCCTGAACCCATCATGTATGTGAAGATTCAACCCAAGACCAAGCCTGCAGTTCTCTGGGTCTACATGGTCAGTGACGAAAGGGAATCTGAAGTACATGATACATTCAAGTTCTATGACTATGGGATCAACGAGCTAGATGAATTGGGTCCATTTATTGAGAAGAAAAGAAACATCATTGTAAATAGGAATGGCAATGGGGTAGGGTTGGGGCGGGGCGTCTATCCCCATCCCCAAACCTGATTACAAAATTCATCCCCAAACTCGCCCCAATCCCCATTAGGGATCTTATCGGGGGGCCCCGTTGGGGCGAGAGGTTCCCCCAAACCCGCCCCATTCCCCTTTAGGGTCTTATCGGATTATCTTTATCGAGTGTGATGCTCCATCATACTCGTGTTGTTCCCCGTTTACTCTTATTTTACATTATTAACAATATAATTTTATGAAATAACTTAAAGCGAGATCTTATTAATAATAAATTTGGTATTGGAATAATTCGACACCTTTTTAGAATATTATGACACAAAACAAGCTTCTATCATCACAATTTGAAATATTACAAAGATAAAAACTAACAAAAAATAGAGAATTACATTTTTATTATGCAAATACTAACACTTTTGCAGATGTTTATTCTTTTCTTTTGTCTAAAGATGAACTTTTTGAAAGTGATGAAGAAGTCTATGCTGTTGGTGAAGATCTGGACACTGATACTCACACCACTGAACTAGAGCATCAGTCTTCACCACCCAACCTTTAAAGCCCGAAGACTCTCCTTTTCATGAGGGTGATTCTTTTGACTCATCAACTTCTTCTTGTCCAGAAAGTTTAAAGAAGTATGACAATGTCCTCCCACTTACTAAAAGGCAACTCATCAAGTACTTTCTCAAAGCCAACGATAGCCTATTCAGTGCGCCCACTAATGAGCCGTGGGACTAACACACTGTAGTTGCTGCTTCTTATGCTGATTTAAGGGCCTCTATTGAAGACTTCAATGATGAAGATGTTGAAGACATAAGCAATGTTGAATATTCTATAACCACCTTGAATCAACATCTAAATAGATTTCTTGACTCTCTCAAAAGACTTCATCAGGGTATTGTAACAATTCAAGAATCTATGAAAGATAATCCTGCACTCAACAAAAAGGTTCTTGAGGCTTACATCAAGAACTACACTAGCCTCACTGAGCTTATCAAGTTGATTAAAAACCTTGATATTCAGGGTCTTCATTCCTCTATTATTGAAATTCAGTCTAGAATTACTACTACGGAAAGAATCTGGCAGTCTGGGCTAAATCCACAAACTCCTTGGCCTGGAATCTTGGGTCAATGATGAGTGCTTTAGAGAATTCTCAGGCCTCTATCCGCTCAGACTTCTCAGTTCTCAGGAAGGACACCTCAGACATCAAGTCAATGATGTTTGAAATCTATCAGGAGTTTAAGGGTCAATCCACCACCTTAGCTTCAGTGCCAGAGCCAACTCTTGCTCTTAATGAAGTTCCAACAACAGTTGAGGAGGGGGGAGAAAGGCACTGAAAGACCATCTTTTCTCATACTGACAGGGAGACTGAAGAGCCAAAGGCAGCTGTGACCATCTCATCCTTCAAGCTAGAGCCTGATCAAGAGATCCCTGAACAACCAACTTCATCAACAGTCTCCAAGAGGAAAGGCAAATGAATTGCAATAACATCAGAGCCTGAACAACCAAAAATTGTGAAAGCTTCATCGATTTTCTACAGGACCCTGATGCACCTATCAGGGTGCCTTATGAAATCAATGGAAATATTTTCCTTCTGACAAACGATGAAATCATTGCGCATATAGAGAAAGAGGATGAACTAAAAAAAGCTGCTGAAGAAGAAAGAAGACTGGCACTAATGAAGATTGAAGTAATCAAGATTGTTCAGGAAGATTATGAGACACTTTGTTAGGAATTATTGTAATAGTATAGAGCGGTTCTTGCTATTAAGGTTTCTGTTGTTAGTAATTCTGGTTCTCATTGATAGTGCAGTTACTGCGGATAGTGCAGTTCTTGCTGATAATAGTATTTATGCGGATAGTAGTATCCGTATTATTAGTAATTAGTTAGGATATGCATGAGTTATTTTTGGAAGAGATAATGCATATCTTTTACGCGTTTTGTAAGCAGCTGTATTAGTGTTTCTTATAGTATAAAAGAAATATGCGGCTAGGTTTGATATACGCTTTTGAAAAAATTATCAGTGAATTAATATAGATCCCTAGAGGATCAAAAGTTTAGTTGTTATTATCTTCTTTAACTCTTGTGTTCATATTTTGCGTGAGCATAAGTTTATCAGAGGTTTTCTATAGTTTGCTTGTGATTACACAGGTATTCTATCTATTTCCTAAAGGCTCGAAAGATATATCTGAGACTGATTCAACAAGTGGTATCAGAGCCTGGTGAGAATCTCTCAAAGAAGATTACCTTACTCTCTCTCAAAACCCTAAAAACTCTCTAACAATGTCGGACTCAGAAAATAGTAAGGAACAGCCTGAGAGCATTACCAAGACTCAAGCAGTTCAGCAGATTGTTACCACCACCATGTCAACCAACAATGCTAAGTTTCCCTATCTTAAGAAGGAAGAATATGAAATTTGGGCAATGAAGATGGAAAATTGGATTACCAATAGTGACTACCATCTCTGGAACATTGTCCTGAAAGGTACCAGTAAGAAGAAGACTGGAAGAGATACTGAAGGGAATGTGATAATTCTTCCAGCAACAACTACTGAAGAACATATTGCACTCAGAGGGAAACCAAGGCTAGGACTACCTTCCTCCAAGCACTTCCAGATGACCATATGGGTGATTTTCATCACCTTGATGATGCAAGGGAAATCTGGAGAGCAATCAAGGCAAGGTTTGGAGGTAACGAAGAATCCAAGAAGATGAGAAAGACAATGCTCAAGCAGGACTTTCAGGAGTTTATGATTTCTGAAGATGAAGGCATACACAAGGCAAAGGGTGACCATGAATACTTAAGCTTTGATGATTTGTACAATAAGCTTAGAACTCTTGAAATTGATATCAAGGGTCACTCCAGCTTTTCTCTCACTCCAAAAAATTCAGCTTTTTATAGTGCTACTAGTGCTAACACCAAGATGTCCTATGCTGAAAGCCCCACCTCATCATCAGCAGCAACTACAACATACACTTCTTATGTATCAAGAAAATCAAAGTCTAGTAATGTAATGGAGGATGTGCTTTACTCATTTGTTGCTGACACTGAACCTCAATAGCAGTTGGCCTATGAGGATTTTGATCAAGTGGATAAGTGGGACTTGGGGAGTTGGACATAAAGTGGCAGATAACTATGCTTACTGTAAAAGTCAACAGGTTTGAGAAGAAGTCTGGTAGGAAGATCAATTAGCAGGGAAGGGAGGCAGCTAAGTTTGACAAAAAGAAGGTCAGGTGTTATGAATGCAATCAATTGGGTCACTTTGCCAGGGAATGCCCAGATAAGAAGGGAAGTGACAAGAGAAGATACTTTGCATTCAAGCTCAAGGAATAGGAGGAACCTAAAGCTATGGTGTTGGTGGATTCAATGCTTGACTGGACTGCTCATGTGACTGAAGATAAGGAGGGCGCCTTCTCGATTGGAATGGTTGCTGAGACTGGACATGCTGCTGAGGAGTATGCCCTAATGGGTATCTCATCTCAGGTAAATACTTGTATATTTGGTTGTAATGATAAGTATGATGCACTTAAAAGGGAATTTGATGACATTGATGGCCAATATAAAGAAAACTTTATTCAGGTTCAAGCCTATAAGAAAACTGTTAAAACTTTGGAAAAACAAAAGGCTTGGTACCAACAAAATCAATTGGCCCTTGAAGAGAAAATTAGGGTGCTAGAAAGAGATTTAGAGAACACCACTAACTTGTTAAAATTTACTGAGAATGAAAATGTAAAGGTTAATGTAGAAAAAGAGGATCTAAAGGCTAATTTAGAAAAAGAGGTGGCTAGACATAAAGAATGGTAAGAACAAGCTAAGAATTTAGATAAGTTATAGAACAGTTCTATGTCTGTAAAAACTAAAATGGGGCTGGGCTTCAAGGACTATATAGGTCCAGATGAATTCTATGACCCTAATGATTATAGTGTTTTTGACCGTGTCACTAATGATGAGGAAGAAAAATATCAAAAACCTGTTAAGTTTGTAAAACAAGGAGAAATGCATTCAGTTCCTTCCTCAATTAATGGTATTGTTAGGCCACTGATGCAGGTTTTACTGACCAGGTTTTAATATTTATAAAGTCTCATTATAACTATGGTCTACCCTAATGCACTAACGGGTAGTGTACCCGGTCGTGTGTTGTGTAGTATTCGGTAGAACCGAGGTCGTCCCAAGAGCTATGTGTGTTGGATTAATACTAAGTCTAGGTGTCACAGATTTTAAGATGATTTAATTAATTACCTAATAACGCAAGTAAAGGCAAAGGTGTACTCAATAGAGGAGAGCGATGCTAACCTAGTTATTCATCCTAGCTAGTAATGTCTAAGTCTAATTACTTCCAATTACTTCAGGTGGGGTCAAAGTCGAGAGGAAAGCATTTGGTCAATTCGCCCTAGCCTATCAGCAAAGATGCCACCACTGGAAAAGTCAGGTGTCCTCTCATAAGTCCAGTTGTTCCTGGTCCCCTAATTCGAGTCATTAAGTACCGCTACATGCTAGACTTATAATAGTGAGTGCCCGGACGTTAGCAACTTAAACACTCACCCCCTAATTCTTAAGTTCTTTCAAACGGTAGGTGATCAGTTGGTCAAATCGCACAAGTAGAAAGGGTCATCAGTTGGTCATATCTTACCCTTCCCGTCTCAGTATACTTACTTAGGGTCAGTTGGTCATATCTCCTAAGCAACTAGCCTCTACCGCCATTCAAAACTACTGAAACAAGGGTAGCTACCAATAAACTATGCATGCATACACTTAGAAATAATTAAACAGAAGTAATGTAAAAATAAACAAAACAATTAAGGAATCATAACTAGGCCAGCACCAAGAGGTGCTTAGCCGCTCATATTAACCATACAAATAAATTCAATATTTAATGTTACGAAATACATGAATCGAAAGTAAAGAAAAGATAGAATGCTAATGCTTATCGTAGGGGAGTGATTTCTCCCTTGGAGATAGCTCCGTATGCTCCTCTAGACCTGCCTTTGGCTTCTTCTCACGTTCTTTGGTTGTGATGTGCGGAATGGGATGCTTTGAAATGCTGGAAATCATGGGGTATTTATTGGCCAGATCTGGTTTACGGCGTAACTAATAAAATAGCTACGCCGTAATCCTCTATTTCTTTCTAAATTGCACTAGATCTGCTGGTTACGGCGTAACCTTAGAAGTAGTTACGCCGTATCTTCAATAATTCTTGGTTACGCCGTAGTTTATGCACCGAGTTACGGCAGTAGTTATCGCGCGCGCATCCTCATTTGACCTAATATAGTTACGTCGTATCTTTTAGAGAGTTACGCGTAATCTTCTCGATAAGTTGGCTTTCTGAATCACGCTTTAGTTACGGCGTAATGTGAGAGATGAGTTACGCCGTAACTTCTTCAAAATGAGCATACTATGATAAATCTTTAATAATTCTCCAATTCCTCGTCTCTTTAGCTCCAATGCTCGTAATTTACCTGAAAGTGGAATATAATGGAAAACAAACGTAAATCCATATAAATGATATAAATTACAAGCATTATCGGGGGAAATTGACACTTAATATTCAGGATAATTTGATGTTATCAAATATCCCCCCACTTGAACTCTACTTGTCCTCAAGTAGACCTTATTAGATAGATTCCTAAAAATATATCTCCCATTACCTGGAAAATATAAGTTTACAAATCTCTTATGCTAGAATAAAACAAAGCCGAACACCTCACGAAATGGGAACGAAACACTCAAATCTCTTAACTATTCTAACTGTCAATTTTTGGGGTGATCACTCAATCGCACAGTCATAGAATGTATTCTATCATAAGCTTGGCGGTTACACAAATCTCCACCGCTAGAGTTAAGGGATAAACAATTTTCGAAGGCAATATGGGTAGACACAACAAAGGTTAAGGGTGACTTATCATTACTAACATGTCACGGCAAAGTGGACAAAATCAATGATACATGACCAAATCCATACCCAAGACACCAAAGATTGCTCGCTGCATCACCTGGACACGCTTCATGACTAAAGGGTAGGATAAGACATGGGATATATAAATGGTGTAAAATAAAAATCAAGCATATAGTCTAAATCTATAACCAAGTCATCACCACTTACCGTCTGCCCAAAGTTCAAGCTTTGAAGTTAAGAAACCAGATCATGTAATAGTAGGTAGATGTGTCATTAAAGGACGTCATGATGTGCACACTACCTTTTCTTCAACTGTTGGCGCAATTACCAACTCCAATCTTCAAATGTGACCGAGGTGGCCTCCTCGATACTAAATCTATATAAAGCTCATAACATAGTGCTTATAACATTGCACTTTACAATAAACTAAATAACATAACTTACTTTTTTTTTCGAATCATTTTTTTTTCAACATAAACATAACAACTAACATAATATCCCCCCACTTGAGATGAACAATGGGAATTCAGGGGGTCTTCAATGATCTTTAAGAATATGTCATCGACGAAAGCGTGATTCCCGAACCTTTCCACTTGAACCTTGAACTTAGGCAAATGATGACTTCCCAATCACAAATAAAGACTACAGGGCATGCTAAGGTGTATAGGTGTATCGAAACAATATATTGGGTTAACAAAATGAAAGGAATGGTTCAAATGGGTGTATCTAGGGGTATCTTGCACTAAAGGTGAGTGCAACAAAAGGGTTTCACATGGGGGTCGAGAAGTCCAGGTGACTAATCGATAGACACACAATGGTAGGCTATTTTGGGTGATAATCCTATAATATTGCCTTTTTAAACTGAAAAGTCCAAATACGTCGAGCTAACTCAACATACCTCGTCTATGGTCTCGAAATGATGCAAAGGCCAAGTTTTAAAGTTTACAAGCTACCGGCACACTCATAATTTGGTGGATTTGGGGTAAAATATTGGAAACGGATAAGGCTAATCTCACCATATAATATCAAGGGTTGTATGCGCTCGGCTAAGGTCTAATATAGTTAGGTTAAGAAAAACATGTCAAAATTTTAAAAATAGCATAATTTTTCAAAATAAACTAGAAAAACGAGGGCAAAATAAAGTTCAAGAGACAATTCTACTCCCGTCCCCCCACTTGAATTGTACAAAGTCCCTTTTGTACTAAGCGTTAAATAAAGGTGAAGAGAAAAGTAGAATTAGAGCGAGAACTTCCCTGAAATTTGCTCCAAAAAGAAAGAATGCCCACGAAAAAGAGTCGTGCCTTCATATAAGCATCCACGAGCAAACTTCAATCCTTGAAATCACACTACCGACAAGCATAATTCTAAAAAGAAGAAAAATAAAAAAATTGAAAAACAAACCTAACTCAATTTCGTAGGAATCACGATTGCATTTAGCATATGCAACAAGCCTTTTAAACCACTTGGTGTCCCAAGTGGACGAGCGAAGTCTCGTGAGGGTTTACAAGGAACACACCAACAAAGTTCATTTAAAATACTAATACAAGGTTATTGTGTTTAAAATGAAAGAAGTAAAGCAGAGGATAGTTACGTCGTAACTTATAGAAGGAGTTACGCCGTAACTAGGCAAAACCTGGCATACGCTATAAGAGTGTAGCTACGGCGTAACCACTAAGATGGAATTACGCCGTAATTGGTAATGCATCCAAAATTTTGCTGCAAGGGGTTGGTTACGGCGTAACCACTGAGATGAGTTACGCCGTAGCTATAGTCAGATCAGCATGCTGCAGCAGCAATCACTCCTCTTTTTCTGCAAAAATGGTTAAAAACACAAAACCTATAGAAATGGAAATAAAACAAAATAAAGGGATAATTCGGGTTGTCTCCCGAAAGAGCACTTTTCTTTATTTACGAGTCTTTAAGTTAGACTCAGAGCCTTGGGGATTCATGGTGGCTTTTGGATTTGGCCAACTTCCTCCATGTCTTTCATCAAGTTATGTCTGACCCAAGCGACATTTGTGGCAACGCAGAGGTATTCTTTAGTCTCGATCTTCTGAATTTTGCAAAATTTTTCCTCCGGCCCCAAGTGATATCGAGTGAACTCATACTTTTCGGCAATAATTGGTGGTGGCCTCTTATATGGAATCCCAAAGAGTTTGCACCTCCTTTGCTCATATGCTTCATCATCAGGGTCAGTAAATTTCTCATTTCCTTGTAACTCAAGGTAATCTAAAATCCCCTCAATGTCATCGTCGTTAGACTCGGTACCTTTTAACCATTCCTCATCGAGCAAATTCTCCACTAGTACACGTTTGCATTCTTCCTTCTCATTTCTTATCAACTCTTTGTCATCCTCAACTGTTATTTCACTCTAGTTGTTAGGAATCTCGTCGTTTGAATTTTCTTTACTCATGTATTCTTTCCAAATCTTTTCCATTGTTAATGCATCTACTTGTCCATGCTTGATCTGTTATTTCACTCGAGTTGTTAGGAATCTCGTCGTTTGAATTTTCTTTACTCATGTATTCTTTCCAAATCTTTTCCATTGTTAATGCATCTACCTGTCCATGCTTGATCTTTACCCAACTGCCAAATCCCAAGTTGTCTAACCAAGGCAAACTTGTCCTTTCCTTATCGTTGGTTGAGGTCCAAAAGAATTCATCCTCTCCCATTCTCATTAAGCTGCTTCCCCCATTACATTTATCGTCATAAGGGTTGCATGATGCCCAGAAGACTTCCCTAGGAGATTTTATCTTTTCACACCAATGACTTCGGGTTTCTTTGTTATCAGTTCTGCTTAAAGGATCTTCCATGCAGTTGATGTCATCATTAACCAATTCCTTTTTCTAATTTTGATCCTCGTAGTCAATCTTGAGCTTTTTAAGAAGATTCGGGTTAATTTTAGCATTCCCGAATTGTATTGCGTACCAATTATCAAATGTCAAATCTCCGAACTTGATATTATGTCCTTCAAGCTCGTGAGGGCACGTCTATTCTTCTTCTTTCAAACTATAACCACCGTTGCAATACTCGCAGAAAGGGTCACACGTAGGCCATGCTCGTGTGGATTCATCGTCAGTTATGATTATCAGAGTACACCAGTGAGTGATAGGCGGTTCCTCTTCTTCCTCGAAGGAGAGTTTTTCGAATCTTTCTTCATCAGTATATGCAGCCCACATGAATTTGTTATTTTTAACCCTATCCTTATCACTTCCTCCATCGCAACTCTCATTTCTCAGGTCACACGAGGCCCATAGATCATAACAGTCCCCCTTAGCTACGGGTATCTTTTTACACCAGTGATATTTCCTTTTAGATGGGGACATAGGGCATAAATTAATGTCGTGGGACCATACGTTAATTACATGTGTTCCTGATTTGTCCACTTCGAGAAATTCGTCTGCCCACGTATCCTAGTTACGCCGTAACTGGGATGTTTGGTTATGGCGTAACTCGCTTGAATCTTCCTAATCAATATCTTTCATAACCCCACGATCGCTGTTAAAAACATAGTTACCCCGCAACTCTTCAGACAGGTTACGGCGTAACTCCGATCTGATGACTGAATTTTCGCCAGAATCCGTATCTTTAGTGTGAGAATTAGCCTGTGTCTTCGAGTCATTATCAGCAAAAATCACTTTACATTGCATTGTGGGTTTTGATCCTTCCGGTTTAGTGTTCTTCATCCTTACTTTCTCACTAAGCTTTTCCACCATGGATTCAAGGTTTTTTAGGGTTGTGTCGTGATTGGAAAGACTTCTGTTAGCGTTTTCCTGGAATTATTTTAGCAAATCATCTTGTTCCTTTGGTCTTTGGGCTGAATTTTCCTGGAATTTGTTTATTGTCTCTTCAAGGTTGAGCTTTCTTTCTCCATAAGGCCCATGGTTGTAATTTCCACGATACCCGTTACTGTTTCGATTATCTCCATAAAACGGTCGATTTTCTCCATATTTGTCTTCTTCAATTATATTTTCTTCATTAACGTGAGGATAATTCTTGGTGAGATGTCTTCCCCCACAGCTTTTACAACCCACTTGGATGGCATGAATGGTTTCTCTGACTTTCAGCATATCTCGACTTAGATTTTCAATTTTGCCAGTGATGCCTGCAATTCCGTCAAAACTTCAGCCTTGGTTTCTTTTGCTTCCTCCATTGTGCCATTTTTTAGAATGATCAGCCATTTTTTTGAATGACTTCAATTGCTAGAGTAGGAGTCATGTTTGGGATCGGTCCTTAATAGTCCAGCATCTGTCTTGTAGTCACGTTGATTCCTTTGTAGAAGATGTTGACCTTTTTCTGGTTGTTCAGATCATGTGTAGGATATTTGTAAAGGAGATCGTTGTATCTATCCCAGGCTTAATACAACGTTTCATCGTCTTCTTGCTTGAAATTATGGATTTCCAAGAGCTGGTTAGAAATCTTCGACGAAAGACAATACCTCTGAATGAAGTGCTTCTTTAGTAGAGCCCAAGTATTGATCAGCCGGGCAATCTTTCAATCCATCTTATGGCGCCCAAGAAGAGTCATGGGGAATACCCTTAGCATAACAAATCATGAGACACACCAGAATGTTGAAAAGGCTTGTGATGTATAGGACATTTTCAACGCGTTCATACGCATCCTCGTCCCTCGCTTTCCTGAAAAAGGGACAACACGAAGCTCCCTCATAAATTGGTCTTTAATTTCGAAACGGACATCAGCTCCAATTGCCGGTCTTACGAGACCCGGCCCTAGTTCTGCTCTTGTCAACTCCAAATATTCCTCAAGAGTGAGGTCATCAATGTTGACAACTTCCATGGTACCTGAAATCTTGAATATTGATCATGATAAAATTAAAATAAAACAAAAATGAAAGACTTAATGGCAATCCTAATATAACTCCCCGCCAGCGGTGCCAAAAACTTGATGTAGGTTTTACGGACCAGGTTTTAATATTTATAAAGTCTCGTTATACCTAAGGTCTACCCTAATGCACTAACGGGCAGTGTACCCGGTCGTGTGTAGTGTAGTATTCGGTAAAACCGAGGTCGTCCCAAGAGCTATGTGTGTTGGATTAATACTAAGTCTAGGTGTCACAGATTTTAAGATGATTTAATTAATTAACTAATAAAGCAAGTAAAGGCAAATGTGTAATCAATAGAGGAGAGTGGTGCTAACCTAGTTATTCATCCTAGCTAGTAATGTCTACGTTTAATTACTTCCAATTACTTCAGGTGGGATCAAAGTCGAGAGGACAACATTTGGTCAATTTGCCCTAACCTATCAGAAACGATGCCACCACTGGAGAAGTCAGGTGTCCCCTCATAAGTCCAGCTTGTTCCGGTCCCCTGCCGAAGTCATTAAGTACCGCTACATGCTAGAATTATAATAGTGAGTGCCCAGGCATTAGCAACTTAAACACTCGCCCCCTAATTCTTAAGTTCATCGAAACGGTAGGTGATCAGTTGGTCAAATCGCACAAGTAGAAAGGGTCATCAGTTGGTCATATCTTACCCTTCCCGTCTCAGTATACTCACTTAGGGTTAGTTGGTCATATCTCCTAAGCAACTAGCCTCTACCGCCATTCAAAACTACCGAAACAAGGAATCATATCTCCTAAGCAACTAGCCTCTACCGCCATTCATAACTAGGCCAGCACCAAGAGGTGCTTAGCTGCTCATATTAACCATACAAATCAATTCAATATTTAATGTTACGAAATACATGAATCGAAAGTAAAGAAAAGATAAAATGCTAATGCTTATCGTAGGGGAGTGATTTCTCCCTTGGAGATAGCTCCGTATGCTCCTCTAGACCTGCCTTTGGCTTCTTCCCACGTTCTTTGGTTGTGATGTGTGGAATGGGATGCTTTGAAATGATGGAAATCGTGGGGTATTTATAGGCCAGATCTGGGTTACAGCATAACTAATAAAATAGTTACGTCGTAATCCTCTATTTCTTCGTAAATTGCACTAGATCTGCTGGTTACGGCGTAACCTAGAAGTAGTTACCCGTATCTTCAATAAATCTTGGTTACGCCGTAGTTTATGCACGAGTTACGGGCCAGTAGTTATCGCGCGGATCCTCATTTGACCTAATATAGTTACGCCGTAATCTTTTGGGAGAGTTACCGCATCTTCGATAAGTTGGCTTTCTGAGTCACGCTTTAATTACGGCGTAATGTGAGAGATGAGTTACCGCATAACCTCTTCAAAATGAGCATACTATGATAAATCTTAATAATTCTCCACGGGTTTCTTTAGCTCCAATGCTCGTAATTTCACCGAAGTGGAATATAATGGAAAACAAGCGTAAATCCATATAAATGATATAAATTACAAGCATTATCGTGGGAAATTGACACTTAATATTCAGGATAATTTGATGTTATCAGCCACCCTCCCCAGACTCAGACTTGGATGAATCACATATGACCTATAGCCAAAAAGTCTAATGACTTATCTGAAACTGGCAGTGAAACTAATGATTTTGTCTCTTGTTCTTCCAGTGATAGGACCTCAGAGACCTATTCTAAAGACTTTTCCAGTTGTGATTCAAGTGACAAGTCTACCACTCCCAAGTCTGCCTCACCCAAGCCTTTGCCAATTGACCCTGCCCCAAGAGTTGCTGTTGATGAATCTTCTTCAAAGACAGCTTATTTTAAAAACATTTCTCATTCTTTTAATTTTGTTAAAAAATAATTCAGTTTTTGGTTGTGGTTTGAATAAGTTTGTTTGTTATAAGACATCTCATGTTATGAACAAGCCTTTTAAGAAGAAATCCTGTTTTGTTTGTGGTAGTACATTTCATCTTATTAAAGATTATGATTTTTATGAGAAACGAATGGGTGCTTGTACTGACCAACAGAATCAAAGACCAATATGGAATGATGTGACTAATATTCCTCCATTTGTTCCATCTGGAAAACATGTGATGACCGCGTAATCTAATCCTACCGTAGACCAGCCTCGGTAAGCCAGTTCCTACTAAGCCAGTTCCTGCTGGTAATCCAGTTTCTGCTGATAGATCCTTTCTAGCATATTGAAGAAATGTTTCTAGGCCATTAATAAGACCTACCAGTACTTATTTTCAGAACGGATATAGGCCTGTTAATAATGACCCATTGTATAAAAGGGGGGCAAGATGGATATCACAAGTAAGCCCTCAAGCAGTTGTTTCTTGAAGACAATGCAAACCACACTTAGGAAGGAAGAACAATGGTGGATCTCATCAATCTACAGGTTTTTCATCAATGATCCACACAGTGCCCAAGTTAAGTCATGACTTGGGCTCCATGTATACTAATGTTGTTGTATATTTTTTTCTAAATTGTAGATGATCTCATAAGAATGTTAGATTTAGGTATTGTCGAGAAGTGGGTGTTCTTAGGAGTATGACTAGGAAATGCAGAAAGATCAAGATGATTTTGTGCCTCTCCATGGAGGCAGTGTTACTTTTGAGAGGAAATGGCAGATAACTTAATGCAATATGAAGGATGGGCATTTTAAGAGAGGTACACATACAAGATCACTGAGACATCCACTCAGCTCCAAGTTCCCCATACAAACCCTGGTAACCCGTGGTGCTCACAAACCCACCTGCCAAAAGTAGTAATGTCTTGTAGTCGGGCATATATCGCTTGTCATAATAGTTCATAGTATAGCAACACGTATATAATAATGTATGCCAGGCAAAGCTCCTAGAATAAATAATATGCGCCCCGTAAAATAGTGAACGAGGCGTTGGCCTAATTCTAATAGCTATCCATACTACCTATTGATAGAGACTAACAATGTAATGTACCTAACAAAGACATCAAGGCCAACCATATATATAATTAAGAACACTCCGAACATGGGAGAATTTGCACTGCTCCAAACAGGGGAGATGTTAGGTCACTAGATTTACAACACAAGCTTAATAGAAAGATAGAGAGGCGATTGAATAAGTAAACAAACACACACACACGATAATAAAGATGGTTTAGGCGTAGATGTATGTGAAAGAAATAACTTGAACAACCAACCTTCAAATGAAGGTTTACAAGAGTATTTATAGGAGGGAAGCAGCAAATCCTAGTTCCCTTCCTTTTCCTTATTGGGCTAGGCCTAGGCTTATGAGCCTTCTTCATAAGCCTAAGGCTAATAACAAACATAAATGCCATAATTAAACTAACTATTACATATGAGTAACTAACACTTGAATAAAGGTTTAGGAGTGATTCCAACAATCTCCCTTAAGTGTTGGTGGATGAAAAAATGGTGAAGGCGTTGATGTAATAGTAGCTTTGACGCCTTCCTGACATTCTTCTTTCTTGTGAGAAGAATTGCCTTGATTTGAACCATCTCCTCAGTGTAGCGAGATAGTTTTCTTTGAACAGTTATGCTTTGACGCCATCTTAAACTTTGTTCTTTGATCATTGTTCTTTGTGATGAAAGTGATAGTATGTTGTTATCTGCATCAAGTCTGCCTCGTGTCTGCTTCACGCTCAGCAGTTCCACGCCTTTTCTCCAACAAGCTCACACACTCTTTAACGCTGGGATTACGGTAATCGATGAAGTTCTTTAAGTCTATAACTTTGTAGATTCTTTGATTTGACGAAGAATCATTCTGACTTTTGTGTTGCTTTAAGATAGAACTTCTTTGATGATGTTGTTGGTGTGAACAAGTGGGGAATCTGCACGCATCATTCCGCCCAGAGCTTCCATAAGAAGAAAACATAAAAAACGGTTAGTAATAAGCGGATTCCGCACTTACAAGTTCAAACTTCGAGAGTGTTGACAAAGATAGTGTGAAAACACAACTCTAATTTACAAAGGCCGCTCCTGAATCGAGTCCCACAAGTGAGATAACACGATGTACCGGCAAGTACCTACGATTCAGATGAGTCACCGAGGTACACCAAGCATCACCTCACGATCAGACCGCTTGAGACCACTAAGCGCAATCCACGGGAGTTGCCGAAGGACCTGCCGTCAGGGCTGTTTGATGTTCAGGAGTTTCCATTCAATCACTGAGGATCACAAATGTGAACCTCTCATAAATGTTCTCGACAAATTGCTAAGATCTGTGAAGGACTCGATAATGTACCACTGAAATTCTTATTGTTGAATGTCAAGTGATGAAATGTCAAGTGTACCTAAGAGATCTTGATGAATCTCGTGGCTCTAGACTCAATAGTGCGTTTTGGTTTTCCTGAAAGGGAGACTAGGAGAGGGTCTCCTTCTTCAATACCAGCAATCTCTAAGAGAAAGCCGATAGTTTAAGTAGGGTTCCCTGTGAGAATGAAACAAGCTTCGCTGAGAGAAACTTGAGTGGTTAAGAAGGTTTAGTGCATGCCATCGGGTCCATGACGACTTTTTATCTTCAATACCGTCATCTAGTGACAAACAGAGCATATGAATTGAACCCCTGTTCGCCCTAAGTTGAATAACTGGAGGGCTATTTCTTTTCACCCTTTTCTTTGCATTTCTTTTAATTCTTCAACTCCTTCTTTCTCCAATTCTCATTTTCTCCTTTTATAATCATACCTAAGGACTTCTAAATACTAACTATTTGTGGTGTCCTTGGGTAGATCCCTCCGGCTCTGGGGGATCATAGGACGGTTATTCCTAACCTTAGTCACCTTATAACTCCATGACTAACCTATGTTGCCATAAAACCATTTACTTGAAAAATCTCGCCCAGTGTTTATGAATAAAAACATTTTGAACCATCGCTGAGATGAGATTTTGCATAAATAATCCCCCTCCACATGTGCTTAAGAGTTTTAACGGTTAAATGCACAGTGAGGAAAGAGCGCGCACATTTTGAATTGATCAACTCAAGATAGACATTCCCCCGCGAGACACGGTTACGCGGCATAGTTAAAGAGTTGCATTGTCAGCTTTTAGGTGACAACTAGCTCTAATAACTACCTTGAAGGTGTAGACAATCTTGGAAAAGGTTGTCAAACCCGTCAGAGTTCATGTCTACCAAGAGTTTCTCGAATGGTACATTCTACTCGACAAGTCCTTTATGCAGACACGCTACATCACTAGCAACTAGCTTGAAATTATTACCCGCCCCGACAAGTCTTTTTCGAAGTTACTAAGCTAAGATCTCGCTAATTCATGGGTTAAAGTCTTTTTACACGAGAGTTCATATAGCAAAACACAACATATTTCTATCACGTATTTTCCCTCAAAATGGCATATAAAATGTTATTTTTGAAAAGTTGAGAATAAATATGACCATTTCGAATGTTGCGGGAAGAATGACCATCAGAACAATTTGTGAACAAAGTTTTAAGTTATACTCCCTCAACAAGTGATATAAACGGTTGAGGTTTTGAAAATCATAAGTGAAGTATTTGTTCTTTTGAGCAAAACCTTGAAAAATGAAAGGTTTGATAGGTTTTACTCAAAAAGTAAGAAGCTTTCGCTCCTTTTATAAGGATTGCGCACCGAAGCGTACCACACAGGTCCTTTATTTACAAGTACGGTTGTACACCGTAATGTGTGCAATGCTTCATTGACATAATAGATCATACATCCAAATTTATAATGAAAGAAGCAGCTCAGGGGTACCGTGTAGTCCGTAGATGTCGCCAGAATGTGAATCGGGCGTTGAAAGTCGATGATGTTTCTCCGGTCGAATTCACCAACATAGCTTCCAATCTTCTGAACCGATCCTTCTATACAACCGTTCATCAATCATGGTGATGATCCTCTTCACGCCCCTTCGATCCTGAGAATTCCATCGCTTAGGAGACCCATCATGTATATCCTTTCAACCGATAAGCCAATCCGTTCCTAACCAACTTCAAAGTGTGATCTCCAAATTTGTGTAGATCTTCGCGACGCCTATCAAGCAATTTCTTTGAAGTTCATGTGTAAACGACGCCGTAATGGTTTGCTGATGAGTGTATATTGTATAGCCGGTTGATGTCGGGAAGATCAAGCTGCGGTTGAGTGAAGTTGACACGGTCCTGATAAGATTCAACCGCAAGTCGGGAGATCTTCTACATGCTCTTTGATGACTATGCCCCATGAAGATGAGCACCGACTTTTCTTATGAATAATTCACGCTGTACTTC